>OU342734.1:415980630-416290630 GCA_910589765.1 Avena atlantica | reverse complement strand
GCACCACAGTGTTGGTGTACATGCAGAATCCTATTTCCTTGTGGTTGTCTTTCTTGTTTTTGTACAAGTGAAGTTGCACCCACCAGTACTCAACTCCTTCATCCATCACAGGAAAGCCTTTGTACACAGCTGCACCATGTATTTCCATTGCCACCATGAGGTCCTTGAGAATTTTGGGAAACTCTGTCTCACACTCCAAGGTCATGGTCATGAGTGGTCCTTTCCTTACGGCTTCGTTGATGGAGTTCATCTACAAATAGAGATGAGAGAGAAGATTAGAAAAGTTTACGAGAAGAATAGACAAGTGTAGAAGTAGTTGAAAATTTTTCCTTAGTGGTTTCCAATCCTAGGGTCATAATCATACATGCAACACAGTGCTCTGATACCATCTGTAAGATCCCTCCTTTATAAAGGAAAAGGATCCCTGTGATTGCAATGCTAGTCCCTGGATCATTGCTAGCATCCACAGTTTAAGATGAAGTACACAGATACAAAGGTCATTTATTACATCCATTCCAGAGATAAAACATAGTCTTTACAACTCAAGGCCACATGCCTAATACAAGTGTTTGGAATAAGTAAATAATTATAAGTCTTCATCTTCATGTGCCACAGGCAAACATGTTGAGTGTAGACTCATGACACCTAATCCTCATCAGAGTAACCTGCAACATCACAAGTTACAGCCACAGTGGGTCAATACTTTGGAATAGTATTGGCAAGTGATACCTTAGTATAATTTAGGTGGACTATATTACTATATGCAATTTGGATAAGTGTAGCTTGGCTTGGTTTGCTCAAAATAGGTTTTTCCTATTAGTTGAAATCACTAAGTTTTTCTTTGTCAAAACTTTTCCCAAGAAACCATCAATAGACATTGAGGTCCTTCACCCTTGTTCACCCACAAGTTTTTACTTAGAAGTTGGAGTGATGAGATTCTTGATAGCTTCCATGTCTTGATGCTCAAGTTGTCCATTGCCATGGACTTGGCTAAGTACTTAGATTTTTCCATCTGCATAGGTTGTGCACTTTCCCCACCAGACTTGGTTTCCCAAGACAGAACCTTTCAGAAGCCTTCCCTTAGCCAAATGGACGCGTTCCAACCTATCATCCCACTACCACCAACTGTCCAAATGACCAAGTTCTAGCAACCTATGTGATCCAGGAAGAGCCCATATTGCCAAGTGGCTGCACTATAAGCTTCTCAACACTTGGCCTCTAAAATCCCTTTGTTCCTGGGTGGCTTTTCACAAGTGAGATACACAAGGTAAACCATATCCATGGGCCTTGTGTAACCACTCAACCAAAAACCACCAATCAAGTCCCTTTCTACCCAGGTGATTCATTGACTTAGTTGTTTTATTAAGAAAACATAAGTCCAAAGACTTAGAAATATTTTTACCATAGCATGTATATTTTACCAACCCTTGTTTGCTACTAGCTAGGATAAGCATGGCATAGATAGTACTTAACTTAGAAAATTTCCTAGCAATTCTACAACTACTTAGGATTTCCCCAGCATGGCATTTGGCAAAAAGTAACATGCAAGACTTAGCAAAATATTTCTAATGCTTGTATAAAATATATAGGGATGGAAATATTCATGAAGTACCACTTGCCTTGGTAGTGGGGAGAGTAGCACTCTTCACAATCACAATCACTAGCACCAAAATCTACACATAAAATATAGCCACAATCACATACAAAACATATACAATCAAAAATATATATATGCATGCATGCAAGATGCTAAGGAATGATTTTAAAACCCAACCAAGCAAGTGCATAGTACTGAACCATAAACAAGTCAAAAACTTGCTAAACCAAGTTTTTTTGACACTAAAATAATTTCCTAAACAATTTCTATACTCAAAATAGTCCTAAACAAGTTTCTGCATATAAAGTCATTTTAACAGAAACTAAACACTAAACACATTGCATAAACATAAAGGGCTTGTCTCCCTGATTCCAATGGTATAAAATTGTCAAATTCTAACGTGGGGATCAAAAGTTATAGCTATTTCAAAATTGGATCTAAATCTGATTCAAATTCTGTTTTTAAACTAAACCCTAGCCACGCGTCGCGCTCTGATTCGTCGGTACCGCTTCACGTGGATCGACTAGTGTGGACCGTCAGATCTAACTTACGCGCACGGCTTAGATTGTCACTTACCCCTTCGATGCAGATCTAATCTAGAGCGCTGGATCTAGATCCTACGGCTGCTAAGCGTGCGACCAAGGATGGGCGGCGCAAATGGTTGCTGGCGGCGGCGGCGCTACTGGCGGTGATGGTCCGGCGAATACAGGAAGGGCTGGGGTGTGTGGCATGGCTTACCAGACTCGCACGGTCACGAAGAAGCTCAACGTGGTCTTTGCTTGGACAGGGGCGTACTGGCACGACCGGAAATCCTCGTCGGAGTTGAGCACGGCGTCGGGTGGTTGCTGTCGAGTTGGTTGCCGAGGTTTCGCGTCACCCTAGCACGAACCAGAGGGATTAGAAGACGCACAATACGAAGGCGAACAACCTAGTATGCAAGAGGGGGCAAGGGGCGCGCTCTGCTTACCGTAATTGGTCGCTGGAGTTGAGCGGCGGCTCGGTCGGTTGTGGGCACGAACGGGGACGGCGTCCTGGGTCACGAGCAGGTAAGCGACGGGTTTCAGAAGATGCACGAGCTCATGCTGAGCATAATCGTTTGAACCAGGGGCACAGGGGTGGTCGGGACTCACCGGAATTGCTGCCGGAGATCGTCGGGACAGCGGCGGTGTCTGGCGAGTTTCGAGCAGCCTGGTGGCATGGAGAGGGAATTGGTTAAGGGGAAATGGCCGAAAGAGAGAGGGGATTAAATAGGAAGAGGCTCGACAAGAAACGCTCAGTGATTCAATGCCAATTACCTCGCGGAATCAAAGCAGCAACGGGTAGCGGCGGAGTTCATGCGCGGAATTTTGGGGAAGACGATGACGACGTGGACGGGGCCCGCTTGTCAGCGAATAGAGCAAAGGGGAAGTGGGGTACGAGTGTCAGCGACTTGCTGGGTGTGTCCGCGCGTGCGAGAGAGAGAGAGAGAGAGAGAGGTGGCCCGGGTGGGCTAGTTGGGCTGCGTCTGTTGCCGGGCCAAATTCCTGGCGCCGGCCCTTTTCCAATTCTTTTCTCTTTTCTTTTTCTAAATTGATTTTCAGGAATGGTTTTCAAATGAATTCAAACTCTTTTCGAATTCAAATCTTTTCTGGACTTTTGCAGTGTGCATTAGTCACCAAACTTGGCATAAAACCATGTGGTCACTTTGAATTGGCTTGGTCATTTTTGGAAAGACAAAAATAACAGGGACATTGCACTTGGTTTGCAAATGTTTGAAAATGGTTTTTGAAACCATTTCTATTTTGTAAAATTTTGTTCTAACTCCACACTCAAACCAATCAACAAGGGAAACAAACAATCTAGGTTTAAAACATTCAAGCTCTCAAATGGGGATGGGCATTTGATTTAAGTTTGCTCACATAAAATGATAGCACTATGTGCTTCTGTTTTCTGAAATGAGTTTGAAATTGATCTCAATTCTATATGCATGCATGAATGATATGCAAACTTTGAAATCATGATTTTAGGGATGTTACAATCATCGATCGGACCATATCTAATAGGGTTCGATTCCGACGTTCAGACACACCATTGCGCTGTGGTGTTCCGGGTGGCGTGAGTTGCGAAACGGTTCCGCTTGCTTTAAGACGCGTGAGAAAATCATAACTCAAATATTCACCTCCACGATCAGATCGTAGAAACTTAATCTTTCTGTTATGATGGTTATCCACTTCATTCCGAAATTCTTTGAACTTTTCAAATGTTTCAGATTTATGTTTCATTAAATAGATATACCCATATCTACTTAAGTCATCGGTAAAAGTGAGAAAATAGCGATATCCATCGCGCGTCGAAACACTCATCGGTCCGCATACATCGGTATGTATGATTTCCAATAAGTCCGTTGCTCGCTCCATCATACCGGAGAACGGGGTTTTGATCATCTTGCCCATGAGGCATGGTTCGCATGTGTCAAATGATTCAAAATCAAGAGACTCCAAAAGTCCATCAGAATGGAGTTTCTTCATGCGTTTTACACCAATATGACCTAGACGACAGTGCCACAAATAAGTAGTATTATCACTATCTACTTTGCATCTCTTAGCCTCAATGTTATGGATGTGTGTTTCATCCCTTTCGAGATTTAGAAGAAATAAACCATTCACAATAGGTGCACGACCATAAAAGATGTTACTCATATAAATAGAACAACCATTATTCTCCGATTTAAATGAATAACCGTCTTGCAATAAACAAGATCCAGAAATAATGTTCATGCTCAATGCAGACACATAATAACATTTATTGAGGTTTAAAACTAATCCCGGAGGTAAAACTAAGGAGAGCGTGCCGAAGGCCATCACATCAACTCTTGATCCGTTGCCAACGCGCATCGTCACCTCATCCCTCGCAAGCCGCCGTCTATTCCGTAGCTCCTGTTTCGAGTTACAAATATTAGCAACTGAACCAGTATCAAATACCCAGGCACTACAACGAGGGCTAGTAAGGAAAACATCAATAACATGTATATCAAATATACCTTTGATGGTGCCAGCCTTCTTGTCCGCTAAGTACTTCGGACAGTTGCGCTTCCAGTGACCCTTGTCCTTGCAATAGAAGCACTCAGTGTCCGGCTTAGGACCAGACCTGAGCTTCTTCTCAGCAGGGGCAACGCGCTTGCCGCCGCCTTTCTTGAAGGGCTTCTTTGCACCCTTACCTTTCTTGAAGGTGGGGGGCTTTTTGACCATCAACACATGATTATCCTTTTTGATGTCCACCTCCGCAGCCTTCAGCTTTGCGAAGAGCTCGGTGATCGTATCAGTGGAACCAATCTGATTGTGAGTCACTAAAAAGCTGGGAGGGAGTGATTGCAGAACCCTGTCAATCTTGAGCTCCTCTGGAATCTTGCAGTCCAGTTGCTCAAGGCGTTGAGTGTAGCCCGACATCTTAATGGCGTGCTCACTAACGGAACTCCCTTCCTCCATCTTGCAGTTAAAGAACTTCTCAGAGATCTCATATCTCTCAGAACGGGCCTGAGTCTGAAACATGGTTTTCAGCTCCTCGAGAATCTCAAAGGGCCCGGGATAGTCTTTAAAACGATTTTGAAGGTCTAATTCCATAACAAACAACATGGTGCTCTTAATCACACCATAATCATCTTTGCGCGACTAATAGACAACTTTCTCATCAGCCGGCGCAGTAGTAGCAGGGGTGTCACCTAACGCATTCTCAAGGACATAGTCCTTTTGACCGCAAGAGAGAATGATTCTCAGATTGCGGAACCAGTTGGTGAAGTTAGACCCATTGTTTTTAAGCTTTTCCTTCTCAGCAAAAACGTTGAAGTTGAAGTTGGACTTAGCCATGTCACATCCCAAGATTTTCCAAATCTTGTAATGTGAAAATAAATTAATAAAATAAAACTTTGTTGATTTTCAGAGCCAGAAGAAACTTTCTGAATTCAATTGGAACTTCAAACCCATTTGAATTAAAATAAACCTAAAGGGATTGAAAAAGATAAACATTCATAAAAGGAAAAATAAAAACATTTGGAAATATTATTTTGAAACAATTAAATGGAAAGATTTGTTTTCAAATGAAATAGAAGTTTATAAATAAAGATTATTTTATAAAGCCAAATTAATCCTTGGCCAAGCTTTGGGAATTAAAAACATTTTTATTTTAAATAAATAGCAAAGGTTTATTTAAAAATAATAAAGGATTGTTTAAATAAAATAATAGGGATTTAATATCCAAATTTTATTAAAGTAAAGGCTTTTCCCATTTTTAATAGACACTAAAACCTATTTATTTATTTCAAATAAGTTTACCAAATAATTTATATTCTCAAATAAAACTTACTGAAATGTTTTGGTTTATTTTAGATTCAAAATAAATATCTCAATAAAATAAAACCTATTTGAAATAATAATGAAAGTCTATTATATTTAATTAATAATGGACCCTAAAATAAGATGTTATTTTATTTTAAAACAAATCTCCAAGTATTCTATATTTTCAAATAAGACCTTTTGGTTTGGTTTTGAAAATAATTGGATTTCAAATGGAAATTTTATTAAATAAATCAAACACTATTAATAATTAAAAATCCATTTTATTTAATTAATAAATGGATCTTAAAATAAATAAAAATATTATTTTATTTTGGAATTTGGATTATGTTGAAAAACAGAATCAAATTCAAAGTAAAGTTGAGTGTTTGTTTGAATTTGTTTGATTGTTGTTTGAATGTTGATTGGAATTCAAAACAGAAAAGAATTAGAAAAGGAAAAATAAAGCAGACAGAAAAAAATAGTGCAACAGACCCAGCCCACTAAGGCCCAGCGAGCCAGCCCACTTCTCTTCCAGAAAGAAAAACGTTTCGCACCAATTAGTGAACCCACTCAGTCACCGACAAACGTGACCCATTCCCCTCTCTCTCTCCCTCACTGCCAGGTAGACCCCACGCAGCCAGCTCATCGTCTTCAACACCCGCACGACCCCTTCTTCCTCCCCTCTCCTGTTTCTGCCTGTGATTCCGCGGAGTAAATTCTCGTTAATGCTGTGATTAAACGCCCCTGCGATCGTGCCTACTTAAGCGTCCACTCCTCCCCTTCGTTTCCCCTCTGCCCCCTCCCCAAAGCACGCCCCCAGGCTGCCGCATTTCGCCGGACACTCCCTCTGCCTCCGACGACCCTCCTCACTGATTCCGGCCAACACACGCCCCCTCCTGCCTCCCCGAGCACACGAGCACGCTCACCCCACCCTGGCGCATCTTTCTGTGCCGTTCATTCGTCCGCGGGTACCCTACTGCGTCGGCGACGTCGACGACCTGCAGCACCGCCGTCTGCCCTCTTCTCCGACGACGACCCCCAGGTAAACCAGACCGCCCCGCGTCTTTCCGATCACACAAACGTCTTCGCCTTGGTCTTGCGTACCTAACTACGTCCTCTGTTTGCCTCCGCATGATCTGCAACGTCGACTTCGACCTCCGACAGAGCCGCCCGACGTTGTCTTCAACTCCGGCGAGCAATCAAGCCCGACCCAGTGCGCCCCTTCACCAACCAGTACCACGTTGAGCATCAACGAGCGTCAGCGAACCCGGTGAGCACACTCCCCCTCTGCTTCGCTTCCTGTATCGCCGGCGCCGCCGTGAAACAGAGTCGCCGCCGCCAGCAGCCGTCGCAGCGCCGCCCGACTATGGTCGAGCACCCAACAGCCGTTCGATTCAGATCGGACGAATAGGATAGGTTCACTTAAACGCGAAAGGGTATGCCTCCAGAGCCGCACGATTTATTTAGATCTAACGTCCAGCAGCACGCGATCCAGACGAACCGGTATCGGCCAATCACGACGTGACGCGTGGCCAGGTTTAAAACTAAAATCAGATTTGAATCTGATTTAATTGCAAACTTCAAACCCTTATAACTTGAGATCTACACGTCCAAAAATTGCAAATTTTATGTCGTTGGATTCAGGAGGACAAGCCCTAGCCAACCATGGCCTTAGTTTCGAAAATAGTAACTGTTTGTTTGCTTGTTTTTGCAGATTCTTTTGCGAGCTAGTTTAGAGTATAAAAATTGTTTAAAATTGAATTTAAGGATAAAACCTTTGCAAAATAATTTTTAGTGACCATACTGACCCTAGGAACCAACCCTTAGTGTTAAAAATGATTTTGGTAGAATTTAGATTGAATTATTTAACTTAGCCATTTTCTAGCCAAAATAAAATTATTGATTTTACTATGGAAATGTTTTTGCAAGGAAAACTTTGTGAAAATGCTTTGGACCAAACCTACTAACCCAAAACACCAAGCTTTGCCAAGAGCAACTCACTTGGTGAAAATCATAAAGTTTTGGGTGATAAAAAAATAATTTTCACCACATAAAATGATGAATGGATTTTTAAAATGGTCTTAAGATAAAACCCAAATTGCAAATGACTTTGCCATCTTGGTAAATGACCAATTTGGAACTTACAAAGTTTAGAAACCTAGTAGATACCATCCTTACCATAGAACCAACCATTGCATACTTATACATGACTTAGTTTCCATTACTTGTGTGTGTGGAATATTGTTTGAATATTGGTTTGGAATGCTACTTGATACCATGCTTGTTTGATTGATTGTAGTGAAATTAGCAAAGTGTGAGACTAACAAGATCAAGAAGTAAACCCTCATTCCCTACCAAAAAGGCAAGTTACACTATCATACAAAAGACCTACTATTTTCATTATACTTAGTGGATTTTGTAAACATGCATGAAAATGTTTTATACTTATGCTATGCTAATCCTAATAGGATTCCCTATACACTCCTTAGCAAAAATATTGAAGTTGTACATGCTTAGCCATGCTATGTTTTGAAAAGAGATACATGTTGAGATTTTACAAAGGTTGAGAAAAGGACTTGTGTTTTACATAATAAAACAAGGACTCAATGAACCACCTAGGTGGAAGATACTTGAAGTTTTGGAGAAGGTGGCAACAAAAGGAACCATGTCTATGGTAATCACTTTGTGTTGTGCTCCAAATGAAAACCACCTAGGAAACTTAGAGATTGAACATGTTTCTCCAATTGTGGCTTTCGTGTGCAACCACATGCTATTATGGCTCTGGCTTAGTCAACTACATTAGGAAGACCCATACATTGTCTTTAGTTACCGGACATGGGGATCTGGAATGCTTCATGGGGGCTGAAGACAAGCTAGCAATGATGTATGGGAGGACCTTTTGGAAAGACTTCGTCACACTCTCAGTCTGCCAGTACTCCATCTTGGTGAGCACTAATCCAGTAGGCCACTGGTGGCAACAAGATGGGATTGTGTCATGTGGGTAAAGTGTACTCCTTCTGCAGAAGTTAATAAAATCTAAGTACTTAGCCGTGTCCCCGGTTATGGACAATACTGAGGAACTAAAGTTTGAACCATGGGAGATCTCGACATTCCAACTTCTAATATAAAAACTTGATGCACTTGGGGGTTACCAAGGAATTCAAAGAGATTTTGTTAAAGCTTGTTGCACTTGGGGTTACCAAGGTGCTCAAGAGCATGATGTACTTGGGGTTACCAAGGAACTCATGAGACTTTGATAAAACTTGTTGCACTTGGGGTTACCAAGTAGCTCAAGGGATTTTGACAAGGACTTGAACACTTGAGTTTCTACCAAGGAGTTCAAGGAACTTGGAAAAGAGATTTGACAAAAGACCAAAACCATTTTGAAAAGATAGGATAAAATTTGCTTTATGCAAATAAACCTTAAACTCTACTTAGCCACTTATGCATGTATTGATAGGATCCACTCATATTACACATAGAAGTGAAACTTGCCAATACAATTCAAATGTATTGACCCTTGTGGCTGTAACTTGTAATGTTGCAGGTTTGATTGATTTTTGAGAAGATTGATTGTTTAGGATTACAACGTCTACAACCAACATCTGCCTGTGGCACTTTGAAGATGAAGGACCCATACTATTAGTTATTCTGCTGCAATGAAATGTAATAGCCCTATGAGCTATATATGATGTAATAAAATTATGTTATTCCTGGTTATAAAGTTATGTTATGACCTTTGTATCTTGATATTACATCTTAACTGTGGGTGCTAGCTATTGATCCAGGGACTAGCATTGTAAAACACAGGAGGAACCTACCTTATCAGGTTGAGGCCTCTACAGATGGTATCAGAGCATTGTGTTGCCTGTAGGAATTGTAAACCTAGGATTGGACAAAAACCCTTAGAAAAATAGGAGTTGTATTTGTTCAAAAACTTATTTACAAAAACACTTGTAAACTCTTTCCTCAACCATTTTGGTTTAACTCTACACCTCTTCTACTTCAACTTGATGGAAAAACCTACCCATGGCCAAAGACTTCACCATGAGCAAAGGACTTCTTCAATATCTTCAACTCTAATGACTTCAACATCTTCAGCATGTTCACCAAGGACTTCCAACATGGAAACTACTAAGGACCACAAGTGAGACAAGGAAATCTTACTTAAGAATTAGAGGCTGAGGGAATGCAAAATAAGAAGAAACCATCAACAACTTTGAAGTATTGTGACCAGGAGTTTTTCTCAAGGAAACCATGATCTCATACAAGAAGAATCAACCAAGAAGGATGGAAAGATCACAAGTGAACCACATAGATGGACCACCATAATTTCGTTAAGTCAAACCACCAACTTATGTGGTGTAACAAAAATATTTTGTTGCCTAAGTAAGTGCTTGAACCTTGTTGTTTGAGTGCAAAAGTTGATTGTGAATGTTTGGTTTGTGATTGCTTGCACATTGCTTGTGTGATTTGTAATGTGTGTGTTTAGAAATATTTCCTTAGAAATATCTTGCCTATTCTAACCTCCCTTCAACCCAAACAGATGACTACTCCAAAAGACTCCAAGGTTGATGACATCAACACCAACCAAGCTGACAGCATGAAGGAGCTCATAGCAACCCAACACCAGTTGAACCAACTGACAGCTCAGTTCATAGTCAACAATAGTGATAAGGATCCAACACTACAAAGGTTTTTGGAGGAGCAGTCTCAACTAATGCTTAAGGTGACCAATCAAATGATCAGCATGGAAGAAAACTATCCCAAAGAAGTTTATGATAACAAGGCTGACAAGAATGTTATTCTAGATGGAGCCCCAGCTTGCACTATTTGTGGAGACAAGGATCATACTTCCAAGGAGCATGAAGGACAATGCCCCAATTGTGAAGAAGATCATCCTGTTGGACAATGCCCCAGCTATCAAGCTACTTGTTACCTATGTGAAGGAAGTGACCATACTCCTGGCCAATGTCCCATCTATGCCATGGTGGAACAAAGGAAACAAGAAGGATCCAAGTCTACCAAAGGAAAAGGACCACTTCTACCTCCAAACAAGACAACCCAATTCAAAGGACTAAAGAAATTTAAGAAACAAAAGCAAGACATGAGCCTTGCACAATGTCGTAGATGTAAGGAAATGGGACACTACTCCAGTGGATGCCCAGAGAACAAGAAGAATAAAGAGATTGACCAAGTGTGGTGCAACAACTGCAAAGAACCAGGCCATTATGTAGCCACTTGTCCACAAGAACAACGCAAAGAACTCAGGGACATTCATTGTTTCAACTGCAAGAATCCAGGGCATTATGCAAGCAACTGTCCAGAAAGGATGAAGAACAAGTTGAACAAGCCTATGGAGAAACTCAATCTTGGCCCATGAGTTAAGCATAGGAACAAAGCAAAAGTTTAACTTAGAGAAATTTCCAGGACCCAAGAAGGCCAATATGTAATTTTGTTTGAAAATTTTTAAGGGTGGTAGAACCCTAGTTGTTACTTGCTTGTACCCCAGCCTTCCCAAATCTCGGGACGAGATTTATTTTAAGGGTGGTAGCCTATCACATCCCAAGATTTTCCAAATCTTGTAATGTGAAAATAAATTAATAAAATAAAACTTTGTTGATTTTCAGAGCCAGAAGAAACTTTCTGAATTCAATTGGAACTTCAAACCCATTTGAATTAAAATAAACCTAAAGGGATTGAAAAAGATAAACATTCATAAAAGGAAAAATAAAAACATTTGGAAATATTATTTTGAAACAATTAAATGGAAAGATTTGTTTTCAAATGAAATAGAAGTTTATAAATAAAGATTATTTTATAAAGCCAAATTAATCCTTGTCCAAGCTTTGGGAATTAAAAACATTTTTATTTTAAATAAATAGCAAAGGTTTATTTAAAAATAATAAAGGATTGTTTAAATAAAATAATAGGGATTTAATATCCAAATTTTATTAAAGTAAAGGCTTTTCCCATTTTTAATAGACACTAAAACCTATTTATTTATTTCAAATAAGTTTACCAAATAATTTATATTCTCAAATAAAACTTACTGAAATGTTTTGGTTTATTTTAGATTCAAAATAAATATCTCAATAAAATAAAACCTATTTGAAATAATAATGAAAGTCTATTATATTTAATTAATAATGGACCCTAAAATAGGATGTTATTTTATTTTAAAACAAATCTCCAAGTATTCTATATTTTCAAATAAGACCTTTTGGTTTGGTTTTGAAAATAATTGGATTTCAAATAGAAATTTTATTAAATAAATCAAACACTATTAATAATTAAAAATCCATTTTATTTAATTAATAAATGGATCTTAAAATAAATAAAAATATTATTTTATTTTGGAATTTGGATTATGTTGAAAAACAGAATCAAATTCAAAGTAAAGTTGAGTGTTTGTTTGAATTTGTTTGATTGTTGTTTGAATGTTGATTGGAATTCAAAACAGAAAAGAATTAGAAAAGGAAAAATAAAGCAGACAGAAAAAAATAGTGCAACAGACCCAGCCCACTAAGGCCCAGCGAGCCAGCCCACTTCTCTTCCAGAAAGAAAAACGTTTCGCACCAATTAGTGAACCCACTCAGTCACCGACAAACGGGACCCATTCCTCTCTCTCTCCCTCACTGCCAGGTAGACCCCACGCAGCCAGCTCATCGTCTTCAACACCCGCACGACCCCTTCTTCCTCCCCTCTCCCGTTTCTGCCTGTGATTCGGCGGAGTAAATTCTCGTTAATGCTGTGATTAAACGCCCCTGCGATCGTGCCTACTTAAGCGTCCACTCCTCCCCTTCGTTTCCCCTCTGCCCCCTCCCCAAAGCACGCCCCCAGGCTGCCGCATTTCGCCGGACACTCCCTCTTCCTCCGACGACCCTCCTCACCGATTCCGGCCAACACACGCCCCCTCCTGCCTCCCCGAGCACACGAGCACGCTCACCCCACCCTGGCGCATCTTTCTGTGCCGTTCATTCGTCCGCGGGTACCCTACAGCATCGGCGACGTCGACAACCTGCAGCACCGTCGTCTGCCCTCTTCTTCGACGACGACCCCCAGGTAAACCAGACCGCCCCGCGTCTTTCCGATCACACAAACGTCTTCGCCTTGGTCTTGCGTACCTAACTACGTCCTCTGTTTGCCTCCGCATGATCTGCAACGTCGACTTCGACCTCCGACAGAGCCGCCCGACGTTGTCTTCAACTCCGGCGAGCAATCAAGCCCGACCCAGTGCGCCCCTTCACCAACCAGTACCACGTTGAGCATCAACGAGCGTCAGCGAACCCGGTGAGCACACTCCCCCTCTGCTTCGCTTCCTGTATCGCCGGCGCCGCCGTGAAACAGAATCGCCGCCGCCAGCAGCCGTCGCAGCGCCGCCCGACTATGGTCGAGCACCCAACAGCCGTTCGATTCAGATCGGACGAATAGGATTGGTTCACTTAAACGCGAAAGGGTACGCCTCCAGAGCCGCACGATTTATTTAGATCTAACGCCCAGCAGCACGCGATCCAGACGAACCGGTATCGGCCAATCACGACGTGACGCGTGGCCAGGTTTAAAACTAAAATCAGATTTGAATCCAATTTAATTGCAAACTTCAAACCCTTATAACTTGAGATCTACACGTCCAAAAATTGCAAATTTTATGTCGTTGGATTCAGGAGGACAAGCCCTAGCCAACCATGGCCTTAGTTTCGAAAATAGTAACTGTCTGTTTGCTTGTTTTTGCAGATTCTTTTGCGAGCTAGTTTAGAGTATAAAAATTGTTTAAAATTGAATTTAAGGATAAAACCTTTGCAAAATAATTTGTAGTGACCATACTGACCCTAGGAACCAACCCTTAGTGTTAAAAATGATTTTGGTAGAATTTAGATTGAATTATTTAACTTAGCCATTTTCTAGCCAAAATAAAATTATTGATTTTACTATGGAAATGTTTTTGCAAGGAAAACTTTGTGAAAATGCTTTGGACCAAACCTACTAACCCAAAACACCAAGCTTTGCCAAGAGCAACTCACTTGGTGAAAAACACAAAGTTTTGGGTGATAAAAAAATAATTTTCACCACATAAAATGATGAATGGATTTTTAAAATGGTCTTAAGATAAAACCCAAATTGCAAATTACTTTGCCATCTTGGTAAATGACCAATTTGGAACTTACAAAAGTTTAGAAACCTAGTAGAGACCATCCTTACCATAGAACCAACCATTGCATACTTATACATGACTTAGTTTCCATTACTTGTGTGTGTGGAATATTGTTTGAATATTGGTTTGGAATGCTACTTGATACCATGCTTGTTTGATTGATTGTAGTGAAATTAGCAAAGTGTGAGACTAACAAGATCAAGAAGTAAACCCTCATTCCCTACCAAAAAGGCAAGTTACACTATCATACAAAAGACCTACTATTTTCATTATACTTAGTGGATTTTGTAAACATGCATGAAAATGTTTTATACTTATGCTATGCTAATCCTAATAGGATTCCCTATACACTCCTTAGCAAAAATATTGAAGTTGTACATGCTTAGCCATGCTATGTTTTGAAAAGAGATACATGTTGAGATTTTACAAAGGTTGAGAAAAGGACTTGTGTTTTACATAATAAAACAAGGACTCAATGAACCACCTAGGTGGAAGATACTTGAAGTTTTGGAGAAGGTGGCAACAAAAGGAACCATGTCTATGGTAATCACTTTGTGTTGTGCTCCAAATGAAAACCACCTAGGAAACTTAGAGATTGAACATGTTTCTCCAATTGTGGCTTTCGTGTGCAACCACATGCTATTATGGCTCTGGCTTAGTCAACTACATTAGGAAGACCCATACATTGTCTTTAGTTACCGGACATGGGGATCTGGAATGCTTCATGGGGGCTGAAGACAAGCTAGCAATGGTGTATGGGAGGACCTTTTGGAAAGACTTCGTCACACTCTCAGTCTGCCAGTACTCCATCTTGGTGAGCACTAATCCAGTAGGCCACTGGTGGCAACAAGATGGGATTGTGTCATGTGGGTAAAGTGTACTCCTTCTGCAGAAGTTAATAAAATCTAAGTACTTAGCCGTGTCCCCGGTTATGGACAATACTGAGCAACTAAAGTTTGAACCATGGGAGATCTCGACATTCCAACTTCTAATATAAAAACTTGATGCACTTGGGGTTACCAAGGAATTCAAAGAGATTTTGTTAAAGCTTGTTGCACTTGGGGTTACCAAGGTGCTCAAGAGCATGATGTACTTGGGGTTACCAAGGAACTCATGAGATTTTGATAAAACTTGTTGCACTTGGGGTTACCAAGTAGCTCAAGGGATTTTGACAAGGACTTGAACACTTGAGTTTCTACCAAGGAGTTCAAGGAACTTGGAAAAGAGATTTGACAAAAGACCAAAACCATTTTGAAAAGATAGGATAAAATTTGCTTTATGCAAATAAACCTTAAACTCTACTTAGCCACTTATGCATGTATTGATAGGATCCACTCATATTACACATAGAAGTGAAACTTGCCAATACAATTCAAATGTATTGACCCTTGTGGCTGTAACTTGTAATGTTGCAGGTTTGATTGATTTTTGAGAAGATTGATTGTTTAGGATTACAACGTCTACAACCAACATCTGCCTGTGGCACTTTGAAGATGAAGGACCCATACTATTAGTTATTCTGCTGCAATGAAATGTAATAGCCCTATGAGCTATATATGATGTAATAAAATTATGTTATTCCTGGTTATAAAGTTATGTTATGACCTTTGTATCTTGATATTACATCTTAACTGTGGGTGCTAGCTATTGATCCAGGGACTAGCATTGTAAAACACAGGAGGAACCTACCTTATCAGGTTGAGGCCTCTACAGATGGTATCAGAGCATTGTGTTGCCTGTAGGAATTGTAAACCTAGGATTGGACAAAACCCCTTAGAAAAATAGGAGTTGTATTTGTTCAAAAACTTATTTACAAAAACACTTGTAAACTCTTTCCTCAACCATATTGGTTTAACTCTACACCTCTTCTACTTCAACTTGATGGAAAAACCTACCCATGGCCAAAGACTTCACCATGAGCAAAGGACTTCTTCAATATCTTCAACTCTAATGACTTCAACATCTTCAGCATGTTCACCAAGGACTTCCAACATGGAAACTACTAAGGACCACAAGTGAGACAAGGAAATATTACTTAATAATTAGAGGCTGAGGGAATGCAAAATAAGAAGAAACCATCAACAACTTTGAAGTATTGTGACCAGGAGTTTTTCTCAAGGAAACCATGATCTCATACAAGAAGAATCAACCAAGAAGGATGGAAAGATCGCAAGTGAACCACATAGATGGACCACCATAATTTCGTTAAGTTAAACCACCAACTTATGTGGTGTAACAAAAATATTTTGTTGCCTAAGTAAGTGCTTGAACCTTGTTGTTTGAGTGCAAAAGTTGATTGTGAATGTTTGGTTTGTGATTGCTTGCACATTGCTTGTGTGATTTGTAATGTGTGTGTTTAGAAATATTTCCTTAGAAATATCTTGCCTATTCTAACCTCCCTTCAACCCAAACAGATGACTACTCCAAAAGACTCCAAGGTTGGTGACATCAACACCAACCAAGCTGACAGCATGAAGGAGCTCATAGCAACCCAACACCAGTTGAACCAACTGACAGCTCAGTTCATAGTCAACAATAGTGATAAGGATCCAACACTACAAAGGTTTTTGGAGGAGCAGTCTCAACTAATGCTTAAGGTGACCAATCAAATGATCAGCATGGAAGAAAACTATCCCAAAGAAGTTTATGATAACAAGGCTGACAAGAATGTTATTCTAGATGGAGCACCAGCTTGCACTATTTGTGGAGACAAGGATCATACTTCCAAGGAGCATGAAGGACAATGCCCCAATTGTGAAGAAGATCATCCTGTTGGAAAATGCCCCACCTATCAAGCTACTTGTTACCTATGTGAAGGAATTGACCATACTCCTGGCCAATGTCCCATCTATGCCATGGTGGAACAAAGGAAACAAGAAGGATCCAAGTCTACCAAAGGAAAAGGACCACTTCTACCTCCAAACAAGACAACCCAATTCAAAGGACTAAAGAAATTTAAGAAACAAAAGCAAGACATGAGCTAGGCTCGTCAAGTTAGACCCAAGTATTTCCGCGTGTGCAAAACTGTCTTGCACCCGTTGTATGTGAACATAGAGTCTATAGCACCCGATCATCACGTGATGCTTGGACACGACGAACTTTCGCAACGGTGCATACTTGGGGAGAACACAGTTTTTCTCTTGATCTTTAAGTGAGGAATCATCTTATAATGCTACCGTCGCGATCTAAGCATAATAAGATACATAAAAGGATAAACATCACATGCATATAACTTTATGTGACATGGTATAGCCAATATTCGCGCAATGATCTCCATCTTTTGCGTGCCGGCATGATCTCCATCACTCCACCATGATTGCCTCCACCACGAATAGCAACTACAACTATTGCTAACTACTTAGCGATAAAGTGAAACTATTACATGGCGTATAAGAAGTTGACACACAGGTCATATAGAATTATAAAGACAACCATATGGCTCCTGCCGGTTGCGTACTCATCGACATGCAAGTCGTGAAACATTACAAAACATGATCATCGCATACATTATACACATCACATCTTGGGCCATACCATATCACAGAAAACACTCCCTGCAAAAACAAGTTAGACGCCTCTACTTTGTTGTTGCATGTTTTACGTGGCTTATGGGAGTAGCATGCTAAGAAAGATTCTTACCTACGGAAAGCCACAACGGTGATATTATGGTTGCCAAACTTCGGTGTAAATCCCATGACAACTATAGTGAGAGAAACTGGCATCCACCAGCCGCATGTGTGGAACAAGCCACACGTCAAGTGCGAAGCCGGTCTCGCGAACGACGTCGCGTAAGGTTGGCCTGGACCGCTTCAATCTCACTATCCCGCGTCATAAGAAGAACACAAACAAGAGGCTTGCAACAGAAAACACATCAACGCCCGCAACAACCATGTTGCATTATACTCGTGAAACACATCTACACATAGATCTAGCTCTGATACCACTGAAGGGTTTCGCGGCATAGTAAATCAAAATTTTCTACGGATGCGAACAGAGGGAAGCCAAGATCTAATCTAGGAGATGCAAACAACGAGAGAGATTGGATTAGATCTTCATACCCTTGAAGATTCGCACAGCGAAACGTTCGTCGGAACGTGGGTGATGTAGTCGTACTCGCTTATCCTCCTCCTCGCGATCCGATCCGATACGATCTAGCACCGCAAGTGGCAATGCCTCCGAGAGATGCACACATGCAGCACCTCGACGTCTCCTCCTTCCTTGGTCCAGCAAGTATGGTGGAGAGATGGATTGGATCTACAACGCGACGGCGCGGTGCAAGTGGTGGAGAGTTTCTGCAGCAGGGCTTCGCCTACACGCAGTCGGGAGGGAGAGAGAGAGGAGGGCAGCGGGGCGACTAGGCTTGAGGGGAAGGTGTGTGGGGGGGTGGTGCGCCCCAGCCCTCTATATATAGAGGGGTGGGCGCCAGACCTAGCCACTCCCCCAAGCCTAGGCCGGCGGCCAAAGGAGGGAGGAGTGGGGGGCAAGGAACCCCCCCTTCTAGAAGCTCCAAACTAGGGTTTCCCCTTGTTTGGCTGGCTGGGCCTATGGGGCCTTGTGCCCCTGGACCAATGCAGCCAGGGCACTCCCTCATAGGCCCATGCCCCCTCCCGACAGGTGGGACCACGTTGGCCCCCTTCCGTAAGGTTCTAGAAGCTTCCGGTACAATACCGATTAACCCGGAACAATTCCGAACTCCAAAAACTGCACTGCCTTATATGAATCTTATTCTCCGGACCATTCCGGAACCTCTCGTGATGTCCCGGATCCCATCTGAGACTCCGAACAAAAACTCATAAACCAATTATCCAATCTATCCTAGCGTCGAGACACGTTAAGTGTGTGACCCTTCGGGTTCGAGAATATGCGGACATGATCTTCTATCAATAATCAACAGCGGGGTCTGGAAACCCATATTGACTCCCACACATTCATCGATGATCATATCGGATGAACCACGATGCCGGGATAAAATCAATCCCATATATATATTCCCTTCGTCTCGCGATATTTTACTTGCCCGAGATTTGATCGTCGGTACCGTCATACCTAGTTCAATCTCGTTCACAGCAAGTACTTTACTCGTTCCGTAATCCGATATCACTTTGTGATTAACTCCTTAACCACATGTTTGCAAGCGTTGTTGATATCGATTACCGAGTGGACCCGAAGTATATCTCTCCGACTTGGGAGGGACAAATCCCATCTCGATACATACAACCCAACAAATACTTTCCGATCACCTGAGAGACACCTTTATGATCACCCTCTCATAGGATGACGTTTGATGACCTCAAAGCTTTCTTCCGATACCAGGGAGTTGTATTATCTCATGGTCTAAGGAATACAATATTTGACATAAGAAAAGCTTCGCAAAGATGAACACGATGACACGATCTAATTGTTTCGCTTAGTTTGGGTCTGTCCATCATATCATTCTCTCAATGATATGATCTCATTATTAATCGACAACTCATGTCCATGGTTAGGAAACCTTAACCATCATTAATCAATGAGCTAGTCCATAGAGGCGTACTAGGGACACGGTGTTGTTCACAAACCACACAAGTATTAAAGTTTCCGCTTAATACAATTCTAGCATGGAATATAAACATTATCATGAACAAGAATTATAATAATAACATCTTTATTATTTCCTCTAGGGCATAATTCCAACAGTCTCCCACTTGCACTAGAGTCAATAATCTAGTTTATATTTGGCAACAATCTCACACCCATGGCACTGAGGTGCTGATCATGTTTTACACGTGGAAGAGGTTTAGTCAATGGATCTGCGACATTCAGATCTGTATGTACTTTGCTAATCTTCAGATCTCCACCTGCTATATAATCTCGGATTATATGAAACTTGCGGTTGATATGCTTGGTCTTTGGATGATATCTTGGTTCCTTAGCGAGTGGTATGGCACCAGTGTTGTCACAAAATATCTCCAGTGGGTCCAATGCACTTGGAACCACGCCAAGCTCAGTGATGAAGTTCCTGATCCAAACTCCTTCACTTGACGCTTCTACAGCAGCCATGTATTCCGCTTCTACTATAGACCCCGCGATCACGCTTTGCTTGCAGCTTCTCCAGCTCACAACTCCTCCATTCAAAATATACACGTATCTTGTCTGAGATTTAGAATCATCCTTGTCGGTGTCGAAACTAGCGTCGACGTAACCTTTTACGACGAACTGTTCATCATCCCCATAGACTAAGAACATTTCTTTAGTCCTATTTAGGTACTTTAGGATGTTCTTCACGGCTGTCCAGTGTTCCACTCCTGGATCACTTTGATATCTGCTCGTCAAACTAAGAGCATTGGACACATCCGGTCTAGTACACAGCATGGCATACATGATAGAACCTATGTCCATGGTTAGGAAACCTTAACCATCATTAATCAATGAGCTAGTCCATAGAGGTGTACTAGGGACACGGTGTTGTTCACAAACCACACAAGTATTAAAGTTTCTGCTTAATACAATTCTAGCATGGAATATAAACATTATCATGAACAAGAATTATAATAATAACATCTTTATTATTGCCTCTAGGGCATAATTCCAACAATCACATCAACCTTTGATCCATTTCCAACGCGCATCGTCACCTTGTTCTTCGCTAGCTTCTGTTTATTCTACAGCACTTGTTTCGAGTTACAAATATGAGCAACCGAACCAGTATCAAATACCCAGGCACTAGTACGAGTACTAGTGAGATACACATCAATAACATGTATATCAGATATACCTTTCTTCTTGATGTTGCCGTTCTTCAAATCCGCCAAGTACTTTGGGCTATTCCGCTTCCAGTGACCCTCTCCCTTTTTTTTGAGGGTAAAAGTGACCCTCTCCCTTGTAGTAAAAGCACTCGTTATCAGGCTTAGGCCCAGCCTTGGTCTTCTTCGCCGGCGAGGCAACTTTCTTACCGCCCTTATTGAAGTTTCCCTTTCGCTTAGACTTGCCTTGCTTCTTGAATTTGGTGGTCTTATTGACCAACAACACTTGGTGCTCTTTCTTGATCTCCACTTCTGCAGATTTCAACATGGAGAATAGTTCTGGCAACGTCTTGTCCATGTTTTGCATATTGTAGTTCATCACAAAGTTCTTGTAACTTGGTGGTAGTGATTGGAGGACACGGTGAATCCCCAAAGAATTAGGAATCACTATACCCAAACTTTGGAGTTTGTTTGCGTGCCCAGACATTTTAAGAACGTGCTCACTGATGGAGCTGCCCTCTTCCATCTTGCAGTTAAAGAACTTTTCAGAAGCCTCATAACTCTCAACTGCCGCGTGAGCCTCAGATATCATTTTGAGTTCACGGAGAATATCATGTGGGTCATGGTTCTCAAACCTTTTCTGAAGCTCCGATTCCAAACCATACAAGATAGAACACTGAACTATGGAGTACTGATTCTTCCGAGTGAGGTAAACATTCTTTACTTCATCGGTAGTAGTAGCTGCAGGTGGGTCACCCAGCGGTTCATCCAACACATAGGTCAAATTACCAGCATTGAGGACAATCCTCAAATTTTGGAACCAATCCGCGAAGTTGCTTCCATTGTTTTTCAACTTTTCTTTCTCCAGGAACGCATTAAAATTGATTGTAGGGGCCGCCATTGATCTACAACATATTTGCAATAGTTTAGACTAAGTTTATGATAAATTGAGTTCTAATTAATAGTTAAATTAATCTAGGTGAACTCCCACTCAAAACAATATCCCTCAAATTGTTTTAGTGATCACACGAACCAAATCCACCACATCAAAACCGATCATCACGAGAGTTGATGTAGCTTCAATGGCGAACAATCAACATGTTCATCATATCTACTATATGACTCATGCTTTACCTTTCGGTGATCCGTGTTCGGAGACCATGTCTGTACATGCTAGGCTCATCAAGATCAAACCTTAGCTTCCGCATGAGCAAATCTGGCTTGCTCACGTTGTATACACTCGCAGAATCTAACACACCCGATCATCACGTGGTGCTTTGAAACAACGAGCTTTAGCAACGGTGCTTACTAAGGATGAACACTTTAAAACTTGAAATTTTGTGTGCTAGAGGGATCATCTTATAATGCTACCGTCGCAAACTAAGAAATACAAGATGCATAAAGGATTAACATCACATGCAATTCATAATATGTGATATGATATGGCCTTTCTTCTTGTGCTTCCGATCTCCATCTTCAAGCACGAACATGATGTCCATCATCATCGGTATGGCGTCAAGGTCAATGGCGCCGTTCCATGGTTGTCGTCCACCAGCTTCAACTATTACAACTACTTTGAATAGACACGCAGGTCTTAACGGAATTTAAAGACAACCATATGGCTCCTGCCGGTTGCCAACTTACAATAAGGGACATTGCATACATCATATATAATCAAAATCATGGCCATATCACATCACAGCACACCCCTGCAAAACAAAGTTAGACGCCTCTAATTTTCTTTGCATATTTTACGTGGTTTGGGGCTTTCAATAAGTGTCGTTCTAACTTACGAACAAGAACCACACCGTTGATGTTTGAACTATCAAGTGCCCGTTGTAAATTGGATCTATACTATAATGGGAGAGACAGACACCCGCAAAGCCACTTATGCAATACAAGTTGCATGTTGAGCGTGGATCAAGTCTCATGAACGATGTCATGTAAGGTTAGCCCAGGCCGCTTCATCCCATCATACCGCAAGATGCAAAGTACACAAAAAGAAATTGATAATAAAAGCACCACCGCCCACAATGACCATTGTGTTCTACTCGTGCAACAGATCTACATATAGACACAGCTCTGATACCACTGTAGGGGTTTGTAGCATGGAAAACAAAAAATTTCTACCGCATGCACACAAACAAGACAAGATCTATCTACTAGATTGTAGCAACGAGTCGATAGAAGAACTCACCCTCGAAGATTCCAAAGCGGTTAACGAGAGCAGATTCTCGTGGGTGATGTAGGCGTACTCTTGCCGATCTCAAGATCGCGTAGTCGATCCTTCCGGCGTTGCGTTCCGGCAGCGCTTCCGCAGTCGGTCACGCGTTCGGTACTCGATGAAGACCTTCCTCTCCCTTGTTCCAGCAGGCAGCGGAGGTTGTAGCACTCTCCTCGCTATTCCAGCAGCACGACGGCGTGGTGTCGGAAGTAGAGGGGACATCTCGCAGGGCTTCGCCTTAAGCCGGAGCGAGTTTGGTGGAGTATGAGAGAGGCCTTGGTGATCTAGGGTTTAGAGGGAAGCAAGGGGAGGGTGTGACCGAAGGCTAGGGCTTGGGGAATGCCCAAGTCGCCGAGTTGGAGGGGAAACCCTAGGCGGCGGCTGCACTTGGAGGTGGAGGCGCCAGAGCTAGGTGTAACACCGCGGTTCTGAAAAGACCGAGGCTTCTATGTGACATGCCAATCCTTGGATCGGTTCATTGGCCCACAATAGAATAAGATGAATAACATAGCAAAATATCCGTGTATCATGAATAACGAAGATCCAGAGTACCATTATTACAATAAAAGCTTAGCCCAAGGCTAGCTCAAATTATTCAGGTAGCAACATAAATAAAGTAAATCCTCCATTCTTCAAATTGCCCACAAGTGAACAAGTGCCGAGTGGAGTACCGTGGCCTATATCGATTACTCAGAATCGGAATAACCTGCAACATGAAACGTAGCAGCCTCGAAGGGTCAATACATAGAATGTATGGCAAGTAGAGCTAGTAATGGAGACAATAGTACTAACATCTACATGCATATTTGGCAATTGGAGCTGTGTCTGGCTTGCATTTGCAAATACATTTGTCCTACTTTCATAAACCATTTTGACTTTCTTTGAAAAGATCCCAATTAAGTTAACCCAACAACATTAAAGCAATTATGAAATTGGAATGAGCGAGAAACATGTCATGGAATCAATATCAAGCAACTCAGTTGTCCATAACCGGGGACACGGCTAATCGATTAGATTATACACCCTGTAGAGGTTAGTACACTTTACCCATGTGACTTGGCCAGCCCAGCTCGTACCATCACTCTCATTTTGGGTGATGATAGGGAGAAGTCCAAGAAGAGACTGTTCGGGAAGTAGCACCCCAATCCCGACGCGCACCGGTCCAACCTACCAAAATTCCACATCTCTGGATACGCGGGTTCGGGTTACCACAACCTACTAAGTCCAACCAACCGCCCATTTTATTATTGGCACATGGTTGTACACGTAAGCTACACAATAAAGAAGCCAATCAATTTCTCTCGATACCTGGGTGCCTTTCCGCAATGAAACCACCAAAAATTATCAATACCATCACACCCAGGAGATTCATTGATTAAGTTGTTTTAGTTTTCACAAACCAATACTTTTAGAAACAAGTCTCAATGATGTAACCCAGCCCTCATTCATCATAGCATGGCTAAGCACATCTACCAACGGTGTTTCATATACAAGGAGGGTCCTACCACATAATAGGACATAGCATAGCGATAGTATCATCCTACACATGCATCTACAAAATACACGACAATGCATTGAAAATAGTAGGACAATATCATGAACAAAGTAGCATCTACTTGCCTTGGTTGTAGCGGTCAGAAGAACAATCCACACACGAGCAAGCGTTGCACTCGTCACAATCTACACGATACAATTGCATTCATAAACAAACAATCCACAAGCATATGCAACAAAGATGATGCATGAAGGTATGCAAGGCAAGTGAATTGGTTCTACAGCTGCACCACATAATCCTATTGAATAATACTACTGATTGCATGCATGGAAAATAGTTTTAGCGCTAGGAAAACTATTACGCAAAAAGTAATGCTCAAAACTAGAGCTAGAACTCAAATAATTCACTACCGTTAGTATACTGCTTGTAAAATCTTGAGAAAAATCTACCGCATAGGCATAGCTAATTAGGAACAGTACCAACTGGAATTACTCAAAAAGGAATTATAAAACTCCCGGAGTAATTAAAACACTGCAGAAAGCCACTAGACAGTTTCTACAGAAGTTTTCACTGTAAGCCTATCTTTTTAATTCACGATGAGATTCCCCTCGTTCCACTGAATCCAGGGACATATCATACGCGATTTTAGGAGCTACGGATCTTTTTCTACGAATTAATTACTCCAAAAAGGCCATTAACTAATTTGATTAAACTGTACTAAACCTTGCTGCAAAAGTGTGAAACAATGGTACAGCAGGATTCTACACGACTCACTGGATCTACACATATTTTATTTGCAATTTTTGGCCCAGCGGTTTAATTTCTACGCAATTTACAAGTTTCTACCGAAATCTGTCAACTAAAACGATTAACGAAAATAACCAGTCAACTGTGTCTGTTGACTGGTCAACGCAGCTGCTGACTGGGCGCTGACTAGTCAACGCCTGAGACTGACCGGTCAACGGCTGATCTGGACCGCTGATCTGAAATCTAACGGCGACTGTGGACTCACCGGAGACGAACGACGACGAGCTCGGGACGGCGGCGGCGATCGGTTCCGGCGATGGCGTTTGTCCTACGCGGAAGGGAGACGGTCAGCGCGCGGATCAGGGCAGTCATGCAACGGGGCGCGACAGCGCGGACGGCGAGCGGCAGCGCGAGGCGGCGGTGCAAGGCGCGTGCGTGCTGGCGCGCAGCAGCAGCGGCGGGCGGCGCGGCATGCAGCGGCTACAGCGGCGGGCAGCAGCAGCGGCGGCAGCAACAGCGCGCGAGGCGGCGGGCGAGCGCGCGCGCGGGGTGGCTCGGAGGCGGGCGAGCGCGCGCGGCTGGCGGCGTGGCGCTGCAGGCGGCGGGGTGCGGCGCAGGCGGCGGCTCGGCGGCGGGGCAGTCGCAGGCGGCGGAGGCGGCTCGGCGGTGGGCGGCGAGGCGACGGGCGGCGGTGGCGGGGTGTACCTGGGGGCGGCGGCGCGGGCACGGAGTCCGAGGGCGGGCAGCGGCGGTTCCAGGAGGCGGCGCGCGGTGCGGATCCCGAGGAGGCGGGTGCGGGATTCGAGGCAGGGCGGTGGCGGCTGGGTCCTTTTAAGTGGGGCCCCCTTGCGGGTCCTAGTCTGATTCGGGGCGCGGTTGGAAACGGACTCGGGAATCGGCCCGTTTTTCTAACTTTTAATAAAACGGCCGTAACTTTTCCGCACGAGCTCCGAATCGAGCGATTCTTGCTCCTACGGTTTTGAAAAATCGAGGGGAACAATATAGGGTCAAGGGTTGGGTGAAACCACTAGGCTACAGGGGTGGCCAACGCAAGTCCTACTAAAGCCTCCCGCAGGAGCCTCGTAGTAAAATAGAATAGGGTTTTGAAAATAGCATTTCGCCGATTCTTTTCAATCGATGGTTTTGTATGGAAAAGCATGATGCAATGATATGAATGATATGTAGAACCAAATCTAAAATTTGGGATGTGACAAGACTAACCCCCTTAAGATGAATCTCGTCCTCGAGATTCGGCGCGGCTAGCAAATAGGTGTGGGTAGTCCTCTCGGATGTCATCCTCACGCTCCCAAGTGGCTTCCTCTTCGGTGGGGTGGCTCCACTGCACCTTGCAAAACCTGATTGTCTTGGTACGGGTAGTCCTCTCCGCTGTCTCCAGAATCTTGACCAATTTCTCCTCATAGGTCAAGTCGTTCTCAAGCTGAACCTCCTCTAGCGATACAGTGTCTCTCAGGGGTGTATCCACCATCTCCGGATGGCACTTCTTCAGCTGTGACACGTGGAACACATTGTGAACAGCGGACAGAGCCTCTGGCAACTCCAACTGATAAGAAACTTCTCCTTTGCGTGCTAAGACTCGATACGGTCCAATAAATCGAGGTGCCAGCTTACCCTTAATTCCAAATCTCTTGATTCCACGAAGTGGCGACACTCTGAGGTATGCTCTATCACCTATCTCATACACCACTTCCTTGCGCTTGGCGTCAGCGTAGCTCTTCTGCCTTGATTGTGCTACCTTCAGTCTGTCCCTAATCAAGGCGACCTTCTCCTCAGCGTCCTTGATCAAATCAGGCCCAAACAACTGACGTTCTCCTACTCCATCCCATAGCAATGGTGTCCGGCACCGTTTCCCATACAGTACATCGAATGGTGACGTCTTGATGTTGGTTTGATAGCTGTTGTTGTACGAGAACTCAGCATATGGCAAATTCTCATCCCAACTAGAACCATGAGCCAAAGCGCAAGCTCTCAGCATGTCCTCCAAAATCTAATTCACCCTCTCGGTCTGTCCATCAGTCTGTGGGTGAAACGCTGTGCTAAACTCCAATCTAGTACCAAGTGACTCGTGCAGCTGGCGCCAGAAGTGTGAGGTAAATTGGATGCCTTTGTCAGATACGATACTCTTGGGAACTCCATGTAGGCACACAATCCTGTCCATGTAAATCTTGGCCAACTTTGCACTCGTATAGGTCGTCTTTACCGGTATAAAGTGGGCTACCTTGGTCAAATGGTCGACCACTACCCAAATGGAGTCATATCCTGACCTGGTCCTGGGCAGTCCTGTGATAAAGTCCATTCCCACTCTATCCCACTTCCAATCCGGCACGGGAAATGGCTGTAGCAATCCTGCTGGCTTCTGGTGTTCCGCCTTCACTCGGCTACATACATCACATAGGGCAATATGCTCTGCGATGTCTCCTTTCATGTTGTTCCACCAGAATCTGTCCTTTAGGTCCATATACATCTTCGTATTGCCCGAATGTATGGAATACGGCGAGTCGTGAGCTTCCTGCAGAATCAACTTCCTTATCTCCGGATCGTTGGGAACGCACAAACGATCTCCATACCACAAGGTTCCTTGCTCATCCTCGCGGAATTCCTTTGCTCGATCCTCCTTCATCTTTTCCCTTATTTCATCTATCTCTTTGTCTCCCACTTGAGCCTTCCTGATTCTGTCCTGTAGCATTGGTTGGACTTCCATTGTCGTCAAGTACCCTTCAGATACTACCTCCAGTCTAAGGTCCTTGAATTGCTTGCACAAATCCTCAGGCAATTCACCAATTGTCAATCCATTGGCATAAACCTTCCGGCTCAGAGCATCTGCTACTACATTGGCCTTTCCTGGGTGGTATTGCAAATTCATATCGTAGTCCTTGATAAGTTCCAACCATCTCCTTTGTCTCATATTCAGTTCCTTCTGTGTAAATATGTACTTCAGGCTCTTGTGGTCGGTGTACACATCACAGTGTTTTCCCATTAAGTAGTGCCTCCATACCTTGAGCGCATGAACCACTGACGCTAACTCCAAGTCGTGGGTTGGGTAATTCCGCTCATGGTGCTTGAGTTGTCGCGAGGCATACGACACTACTCTCCCATCTTGCATCAGCACACTCCCAAGTCCCTGTCGAGAAGCATCACAGTACACTTGGAAATCCTTCTGAAGATCTGGTAAACACAGAACGGGTGCGGTCACTAGTCGACGCTTCAGTTCCTGAAAGCTGGCTTCACATACGTCTGACCATTCAAACTTCCTTTCCTTCTTCAGAAGTTCAGTCATCGGCTTAGCAATCTTGGAAAAGTTTTCAATGAACCTCCTGTAATATCCAGCAAGTCCTAGAAAACTGCGAATCTCTCCCGCATTCTTGGATGCTTCCCACTCAGTTACTGCAGTCACTTTGCTTGGATCAACAACGACTCCTTCTCCTGACACTATGTGTTCAAGAAACCCAACAGTGTTAAGCCAGAATTCACACTTGTTGAATTTGGCATACAGCTTGTGTTCCCTTAGCTTCTCCATAATCAGTCGTAGATGCTTCTCATGCTCAGCATCATCCTTGGAATATATCAGTATGTCATCAATAAACACCACCACGAACTTGTCCAAGTACTCCATAAATACCTTGTTCATCATGGTCATGAAGTATGCCGGGGCATTCGTTAGTCCAAAAGACATAACCGTATACTCGTATAAACCATACCTAGTGGTGAAGGCGGTTTTTGGCACGTCCTCCTCCCGGATCTTCAATTGAAAGTAGCCTGATCGCAGATCAATCTTGCTGAACAC
Source organism: Avena atlantica (assembly GCA_910589765.1). Taxonomy (NCBI): domain Eukaryota; kingdom Viridiplantae; phylum Streptophyta; class Magnoliopsida; order Poales; family Poaceae; genus Avena; species Avena atlantica. Next base: position 416,261,578 of record OU342734.1, on the reverse strand, counting down.
CTTTGCTCCTTCCAGTTGATCAAACAAATCATTTATGTTCGGCAGAGGGTACTTGTTCTTGATGGTTACTTCATTCAGCGAGCGATAGTCCACCACTAATCTCTTGCTGCTATCTTTCTTCTCCACAAACAGAACAGGTGCACCCCATGACGACGAACTAGGCTGAATGAATCCCTTTTCCAGCTGCTCCTTCAACTGCTTCTTCAATTCCTTCAGCTCATCCACATCCATCTTATGTGGTTTCTTTGCAATAGGTCCTGTTCCCGGCATCAGGTCGATAAGAAATTCTACTTCCCTGTCAGGTGGCATCCCTGGCAGCTCTTCCGGAAACACGCCAGGATAATCCTTGATCACTGGCACAGTATCCATGCTAACCCCCTTAAGAGAATTCAACTTACACCTTTCCGGTCGCGCAGCCGACTTGAATCCAATTCTCTTACCATCCGGGGTTTTAAGTGAAATAGCTCGCTGTGCACAATCTATGTGTCCCCCATGCATAGACATCCAATCCATACCCAGTATAGCATCCAACCCTTGTGATTCCAACACTATTAGATGTGCAATGAAGTTGTGTGTCCAATCCTCATAGTCAAGCCACGGCATCCCGCGCTAGCTATCATATCTCCTCCAGCTGAACTCACTCTAATAGACCCTTTCATAGACTCAGTAGGTAACTTATACTTATCCACAAATGCCCTTGATATGAATGAATGAGATGCACCAGTATCGAAAAGTATGAAAGCTGGGTGAGTGTTGATTGGGAACTTACCAATCACAAGGTCAGGCTCATCCGGAATCTCCTCCACATTCATGTGGTTCACTGTGGCCTTCTCGTTGTTGGTTGGCTTCAGTCCTTTCCTCTCCGGACAGTTGTCAGCATAGTGCCCCTTCTGTTTACACTTGAAGCACGTCACTTCACTCAGATCCTTCTTCACAAAGTTGCGATCACGGTTGCGGTCATGTCCATCGTGCCCTCCAGAGTGGTGAGAGTGTCCTCCCTTGTGGCTGTGGTGGTTGCTCTTGTGGTTGTCATGGCGATGTCCATCGCCTCCATGGTGGTGGCGGTCATGGTTCCCATGGTCACTTCCTCCATGCTTGGAGTATCCATCATATGAAGTGCGAGACTTGTGATGTGAACCAGAGTGGTGATTATTGCTCTTTCTCTTGCGGTTCTCCACCTGTTTGTGCTTCCCTTCCAAGATCCTGGCCTTGTCCATAAGCTCCTGGAAAGTGGGGCAATAAACCACCAGTAGCTGCATGGAAAGCTCATCACATCCAGGAATCTCTCCCTCCTTTTTGCATCAGTGTCAACATCCTCAGGTGCATAACGGGACAGGTTGTTGAACTCCTCAATGTACTCAGCCACGGTGCGATTGGTTTGGCGCAAGTTGCGGAACTCCTTCCTCTTCAGGCTCAGAACTCCTGAAGACACGTGGTTGGTCCTGAAACCTTCCTCAAACATTGCCCAAGTCACGGTGTCCAGCGGGTGGGTGATCTGAAATGTGTCCCACCAAGAAGCGGCTGGTCCCTCCAGTAGGTGAGCGGCAAACCTCACCTTCTCAGCATCAGTGCATCCAACAGTTACCAGATCCTTGTTGACTGAACGCAACCAGTCGAGAGCAACCATTGGTTCTGTTGCAGTAGAGAACTTAGTTGGCCTTAACCTCAGAAATCTGGTGAGAGCATCTCCCTGAGGCTGGTTGTTCCCATTGTTGTTGTTGTTGTTCTGAGTTTCCATGAATTGAGTCATAACTTGGGTCAGCTGTGCCTGAGCTGCCATGAGCTTCTCCAACTCAGTGGGTTGACGGCGGGGAGGCATCTGTGGTTCAGCACAGGTAAGTTTAGAAAGAATCAACTACGATAATAGGATTCTACCCATGCATATGATCAAACAACATCAAACAATAGCAGACAACCACAAGCAAGCAACACATCAACAAACAAGTGATACAGCAACATCCCAGGGGTTATCCTAGCAGTATATACCTACTGAAATAGTTTTACAAGAGTTGGCAATGGTTAACTAAACAGTTGATCAACTAAACAGCAAAAACAGCAATCTGTCAGAACAGTCCAGCAGCGTTCACGAATTTTTCCACCTGACTTAGACACGTCAGAAAATTTAGCTGATTTTTGCACATACAGTACAGAGAGTTTCGCATCAGCCTAATTTTTTTCAGATTTTTACCAGTTACCAGAAAAATATGAAAAATCGCGCAGTACTGCTGTATCAGCAGAAAAACTGCAGCGAAAATAACACAGATGTTAACCAAAATTGCCATAACTCTTTCATAAAATTTGCACAAATAATTCCTGGGATATTGGAGTACACAAATAAGCAACTAAACACTCTTAAACTAACAGCAACTAAGTTTCACATCGATCGAGACTAATCCTAACGAATTTGCCTAATGTGGACTATTTGGTGGACTTCTAACTACTTGAAAAGGTTGCGGTAGGTCCTTGCACTCATGCGTTGGCGCTTCGGTCCACGGTTCAACCATGGCGGCGGAGTATACACTTCTCCTGAATCATCACTTGAGATCTCAAACTCCACCTCTTCTGGATCCTCCTCTTCTTCTCCACTCTCTGCTGCGACTGCAACATCCTCATCACCTCCACCATCATCGTCTCCATCATCATCATCCTCGTCCTCATCATCATCATCGTTCCCACTGTCATCATCATCCCCATTGTTGCCATCATCTCCATTGTCATCATCAGAGGGTGGATTTAGCTGTGCTTGGAGAGCGGCAATCTGGGCTGTCATCGCTTCAATATTTTGATCCCTTTCCTGGACGGTCCCTTGCAACTGTTGTATGTTCTGGGTGTTCTCCTGCACAGTACCATGAAGATGAGCTATTGTTGCATCTCTGGCTATAAGGGCATTCTCCAGAACTCCCACAGCTTCATTCAAGGTGTCAATCTCCTGTCCTTGGACCACCATACCATTGCTAGCAAAGTCTGCAATCTCCTTTATCATCATCACTTTCTCAGCTAGAGCCCCATTCTCCCTTTCCATATCCTCTATGTGCCTCCGACGGGGCGGCATGTTGTTCCTGTCACCCGGGGTAACCACAATGTGCCCATCTTCATCACGCCTCCCATAGTCACGGTAGGGTGAATCTGCTGGCAGTAGGTGTCGGACTTGATGGCACTGGCGAGACAGGGCTTCATGTATGGCCAAGTTGATTCCAAGTCCCCAGTTGCAGTATGTCTTGGTGTAGATCAGGTGCACATGTTTGGTAAGGCGGCATCTCTGAATATGAAGGTGGTGATCTCCCATGCATCCTCACCATATCCATAGGTGTACAGCCTTCTTCCCTTGAACATGGGCAGTGGCAATCCCAATGACTGCGAGAGCTGTGCTAACTGCCTTGCAAAGGGCCTTGGTGACTCCATGGTGGCATACTCAGTCCTGACTTCTCCCATCTATCAAGTAAAAGAGGAAAGTGTGAGAATAGCATATGGTAAGAATTTACGAGGGTGAAAGGCATAAGAGGAAAGACAGAGTTAATATAGGCTTTAATAAATCTATGGCTTCCTAATCCAATCCTAGGTCACGATCCTACAGTCGACACACGGGCTCTGATACCATCTCATAATGTCGCGGTTCTGAAAAGACCGAGGCTTCTATGTGACATGCCAATCCCTGGATCGGTTCATTGGCCCACAATAGAATAAGATGAATAACATAGCAAAATATCTGTGTATCATGAATAAAGAAGATCCAGAGTACCATTATTACAATAAAAGCTTAGCCCAAGGCTAGCTCAAATTATTCAGGTAGCAACATAAATAAAGTAAATCCTCCATTCTTCAAATTGCCCACAAGTGAACAAGTGCCGAGTGGAGTACCGTGGCCTATATCGATTACTCAGAATCGGAATAACCTGCAACATGAAACGTAGCAGCCCCGAAGGGTCAATACATGAAATGTATGGCAAGTAGATCTAGCAATGGAGACAATAGTACTAACATCTACATGCATATTTGGCAATTGGAGCTGTGTCTGGCTTGCATTTGCAAATACATTTGTCCTACTTTCATAAACCGTTTTGACTTTCTTTGAAAAGATCCCAATTAAGTTAACCCAACAACATTAAAGCAATTATGAAATTGGAATGAGCGAGAAACATGTCATGGAATCAATATCAAGCAACTCAGTTGTCCATAACCGGGGACACGGCTAATCGATTAGATTATACACCCTGTAGAGGTTAGTACACTTTACCCATGTGACTTGGCCAGCCCAGCTCGTACCATCACTCTCATTTTGGGTGATGATAGGGAGAAGTCCAAGAAGAGACTGTTCGGGAAGTAGCACCCCAATCCCGACGCGCACCGGTCCAACCTACCAAAATTCCACATCTCTGGATACGCGGGTTCGGGTTACCACAACCTACTAAGTCCAACCAACCGCCCATTTTATTATTGGCACATGGTTGTACACGTAAGCTACACAATAAAGAAGCCAATCAATTTCTCTCGATACCTGGGTGCCTTTCCGCAATGAAACCACCAAAAATTATCAATACCATCACACCCAGGAGATTCATTGATTAAGTTGTTTTAGTTTTCACAAACCAATACTTTTAGAAACAAGTCTCAATGATGTAACCCAGCCCTCATTCATCATAGCATGGCTAAGCACATCTACCAACGGTGTTTCATATACAAGGAGGGTCCTACCACATAATAGGACATAGCATAGCGATAGTATCATCCTACACATGCATCTACAAAATACACGACAATGCATTGAAAATAGTAGGACAATATCATGAACAAAGTAGCATCTACTTGCCTTGGTTGTAGCGGTCAGAAGAACAATCCACACACGAGCAAGCGTTGCACTCGTCACAATCTACACGATACAATTGCATTCATAAACAAACAATCCACAAGCATATGCAACAAAGATGATGCATGAAGGTATGCAAGGCAAGTGAATTGGTTCTACAGCTGCACCACATAATCCTATTGAATAATACTACTGATTGCATGCATGGAAAATAGTTTTAGCGCTAGGAAAACTATTACGCAAAAAGTAATGCTCAAAACTAGAGCTAGAACTCAAATAATTCACTACCGTTAGTATACTGCTTGTAAAATCTTGAGAAAAATCTACCGCATAGGCATAGCTAATTAGGAACAGTACCAACTGGAATTACTCAAAAAGGAATTATAAAACTCCCGGAGTAATTAAAACACTGCAGAAAGCCACTAGACAGTTTCTACAGAAGTTTTCACTGTAAGCCTATCTTTTTAATTCACGATGAGATTCCCCTCGTTCCACTGAATCCAGGGACATATCATACGCGATTTTAGGAGCTACGAATCTTTTTCTACGAATTAATTACTCCAAAAAGGCCATTAACTAATTTGATTAAACTGTACTAAACCTTGCTGCAAAAGTGTGAAACAATGGTACAGCAGGATTCTACACGACTCACTGGATCTACACATATTTTATTTGCAATTTTTGGCCCAGCGGTTTAATTTCTACGCAATTTACAAGTTTCTACCGAAATCTGTCAACTAAAACGATTAACGAAAATAACCAGTCAACTGTGTCTGTTGACTGGTCAACGCAGCTGCTGACTGGGCGTCTGACTAGTCAACGCCTGAGACTGACCGGTCAACGGTTGATCTGGACCGCTGATCTGAAATCTAACGGCGGCTGTGGACTCACCAGAGACGAACGGCGACGAGCTCGGGACGGCGGCGGCGATCGGTTCCGGCGATGGCGTTTGTCCTGCGCGGAAGGGAAACGGTCAGCGTGCGGATCAGGGCGGTCACGCAACGGCGGCGCAACAGCGCGGACGGCGAGCGGCGGCACGGGGCGACGGTGCAAGGCGCGTGCGCGCGTGCGAGAGCGCGCTGGCGCGCAGCAGCAGCGGCGGGCGGCGCGGCATGCAGCGGCAGCAGCGGCGCGCCGCTGCAGTGGCGGGCAGCAGCAGCGGCGGCAGCAGTAGCGCGCGAGGCGGCGGGCGAGCGCGCGCGCGGGGTGGCTCAGAGGCGGGCGAGCGCGCGTGGCTGGCGGCGTGGCGCTGCAGGCGGCGGGGTGCGGCGCAGGCGGCGGCTCGGCGGCGGGGCAGTCGCAGGCGGCGGAGGCGGCTCGGCGGTGGGCGGCGAGGCGACGGGCGGCGGTGGCGGGGTGTACCTGGGGGCGGCGGCGCGGGCACGGAGTCCGAGGGCGGCACGGCGGCGGTTCCAGGAGGCGGCGCGCGGTGCGGATCCCGAGGAGGCGGGTGCAGGATTCGAGGCAGGGCGGCGGCGGCTGGGTCCTTTTAAGTGGGGCCCCCTTGCGGGTCCTAGTCCGATTCGGGGCGCGGTTGGAAACGGACTCAGAAATCGGCCCGTTTTTCTAAATTTTAATAAAACGGCCGTAACTTTTCCGTACGAGCTCCGAATCGAGCGATTCTTGCTCCTACGGTTTTGAAAAATCGAGGGCAACAATATAGGGTCAAGGGTTGGGTGAAACCACTAGGCTATAGGGGTGGACAACGCAAGTCCTACTAAAGCCTCCCGCAGGAGCCTCTTAGTAAAATAGAATAGGGTTTTGAAAATAGCATTTCGCCGATTCTTTTCAATCGATGGTTTTGTATGGAAAAGCATGATGCAATGATATGAATGATATGCAGAACCAAATCTAAAATTTGGGATGTGACACTAGGGTTTAAGGTGTGAGGGTAGGGGCAGCCCTACCCCTCCTTATATAGGTGGAGGGTGGCCAGTTGGGAGGAGGGAGTCCTCCTCCAACTCCCCTTCCTTGGTCGGCGGGTGGAGGGAGTGGGACTTCCTCACCAAGTAGGTTTCCTACTCTCCCTCCACCAAGCAAACTTTGGATTTGAATTTTTCAAATTGGCGTTTGACTTTCAAACTAGGATTTGATTTATTTCTCCATATTGCCCAGCCAAGTGACCTAGTACATGATGCAACCATTCCACATTGTCATGACACATCCATGTACCCTTCCCCCTCCGGAGTGCCGGACCTTCCAGACCCTTCTAGAACATTCCTGGTGAAAACACCGGAATCATTTCCAAACTCCGAAACAGGATTTTCCTTATATGAATCTTATTCCCCGGACCATTCCGGATCTCCTCGTGATATCCCGGATCCCATCCGAGACTCCGAACAACATTCGGTCTCTTACTCGTCATTCCATAACTACTCAACAATATCAAATCCTTAAGTGTGTCTCCCTACGGTTCGTGAATTATGCGGACATGACCGAGACACTTCTCCGATCAATAACCAATAGAGGAATCTGGAAATTCATATGGCTCCCACATATTTCTACGATTACTTTGTGATCAAATGAACCACTTACATACGATACCAATTTCCCTATGTCTCGCGATAGTTTACTTATCCGAGGTTTTAATCGTCGGTATCTCTGCATACCTAGTTCAACCTCGTTACTGATAAGTACTCTTTTCTCATTCCCGTGATATGTGATCCCTTGTGACCCAGTCACATGCTTGCAAGCTAATTGGATGACATTCCACCGAGAGGGCCCAGAGTATATCTATCCGTCATATGGATGGACAAATCTCACTCTTGATCCATGTGCCTCAACCCATACTTTCCGAACACTCAATGCCACCTTTATAACCACCCAGTTATGGTGTGGTGTTTGATGTCATCAAAGCATCCTTCCGGTGATGGTGATTAGCATGATCTCATTGTCGAAGGAATTATATTACTATGTATTAGAAAGCTTATAGCAAACAAACTATTAAAATGACTTGATCTTTGTGCTACGCTTATCTATAGGAGTATGTCCATCATACCATTCTCCTAATGATATGATCTTGTTGTTAACAACATCTCAATGTTCATGATCGGGAAACCACGATCATCTATTAACCAACAAGCTAGTATTATAAAGAGGCTTTACTAGGGACTCTAATTTAGTTTACAAATCACACAAGTATTAATGTTTCCGGTTAATACTATTATAGCATGAATGTAAACATTTATCATAAACACAAAGATATAGTAATAACCACTTTTATTATTGCCTCTAGGGCATATTTCCAACAGTCCATACCCGTCGGGTGGTGAGGCCCGACGCGGTCAGAGGTGGCGTCTCTGTATCGTGGACGTGCACGGTTCATCACGGAAAGAACATGTTGTGGGCCCCATTCATACTGCAGAATGGCTCTCACATAGGGTATCTATATGCGCGGATCTGGCTCTATATTATGTTTGATGAATTTATTACTGATGAGCTCGATTGCTCAATGTTTACCTTCTCTTATTAGTTTTCTAAATTTAAGGTGAGAAGTTGGACATTGATTGATATTGTTCATCATTAAGTTCTCAATTACTATGGCTTAAGATTGGTTTGTGGCTTTGGGTTGTCCAAAGGGTGCTAATCATGCCTTAATCTAGTTGTGGTGCCTCTTAATTGAGCGTGCACAGGTAGTTAAGGATGCTAATGTGTTTGTTCTTTCTTCCCAAAAATAGGAATCATGCCTAAGCATGTACTGCTAGTACTATGAATAGGTTTTGATCCCTAGACCAATTTCTAAATTCCCCTCTCTATACTTCTTCTACTTCTACCGGTTTAGATATAACCCTTGAAGAGTAGATATTCTTATTATTCCTTGTTGTCTATGAAGATCTTCTGGTTTAAATGCTCTTATCCTCCTTGCCTTGTCCTCCTAGTGCTTCTCTTTCTCTCATACATCTCTCTCTCTCTCTCATTACTAGAGTCTGTTTCTAGTTTGTGTTCGTTTGTGAGTTGTCTGGTTTGGGGTTTGAATTGATGGCTATTTAAAATGTCCTCTGGGCACTACGACATTGGCACCTCCTATGTTGCATGGCTTTCTAAGAAACTTGGTCTTGTGTGCAACCTTCTCTGTATTTTGGTTTAATGAACATGTGTAGTGCATTCAGTGTTGTGCAGGAGATCTATTATAGTACCTTTCAAATAGAAAAGGTTGTCAAATCAATGAGGAGATGAAGGTATTGGTTAGGAAGTTTAACAAGTAAAACAACAAAAGATGCAGTAATTTTGTATTTTTGGGTTTATAGTTTGCAAAAAGTAAATTGCTGTAAAATAAACTGCAAGAAAGTAAGAGAAAGCCCAATCCTCTATATATCAAGAGGAGAAGCTGGAGTCTGTACTTATATGTGACAAATATTATCGAGGGTGGCATGGATATACTCAACATAAAGATTTGTAAAGCGGCATGATAACAATCTTAACAAGTTTTATTCTTGTTGGAAAGAACCTAAAATAGGTGCAACATTATATCTGTGCAAGTACACTCCTAATGATTGGTCCTAAGGTTATTTTCATGTATAAACAAAGGATTCATTAATACATAAATGTCTAACCATTGCTTAAAGTTCTAAGGTACCAATCAAGACCCCCCTAATGTAACTCAAAGTCCGAGGAGACGGTTTCTGTCATTCCGTCCATCCCTACTCTCTTCATCATCTTAAGGTGCAACCCTATGAGCCCATAAAGATGAAGTATCACGCAGCCGACATTCACATATTATCATCATAGAACCACATAAAAGATTAAAACTTGACTACTCATTGTATACTATAGCCAATTCATGCCCTCATGAACATGGGGAACTACTCACAATGGATCAGTGACATATGGATTACAACACAATCTAAAATTATAACTTCACCATAAAATAATGACAAGTTACCAAGCATAAACATACACACAATACTTAAATAATAATTCGAGGGGCAATCTACCACAAACTATGTGGAGGATGATGTCGATCTCGAGATGGAGATGGTGTTGATGACATGTTGGTGTTGTAGACACCATCCCCCTATGCCAAGGAGGAGCTGATGATGATGATGATCCACAATTGTTTCCTTGGCGGTGATACATCCAAAACGTATCTGCTTTCTCGAACACTTTGCTATTGTTTCTCCTCTAAACTTGTGTGATTTGGATACAACTAACACGGACTGATGTTGTTTTCAACAGAATTACCTTGGTGTCTTGTTTTTGTGCAGAAAATGAACTATCAGGAAAAATCCCAGAAAATATGCCAAAAAATATATTTCACTAGAAGATCCATGGAGCCAGAAGAAGAGACGGAGGGGAGGCCTGGGGGCCCAGACCCACCCCAGGCGCGGGCCCACCTGACCCTGCGCCTGGGAGGGGTGTGGCCACCCCAGATAGCTCCTTGGCCTCCCTTTGCGCCTATAAGTTGCCTTTCGACCTAAAAACCGATGGGGTTCGATAGTTTTCCAGAAAGAGTTCCGCTCCGCCGCCACCAGAAACCAAGATTCGGATCCAGAAACTCTGTTCTGGCACCCTGCCGGGGCGGGGAATTTGGAGAGGGTCATCTCCATCATCATCACCAACGCATCTCCATCAACCACCGATGTTTCCCCCATCCACGAGTGAGTAATACCCCGCTGTAGGCTTGGGGATGGTAGGGATTGGATGAGTTCTATCATGTAATCGAATAAGATCTGTTAGGACATAGTGTCTAGTATCTCTATTAGTGCTATTTGACTTTGTTGCAACTTTTTGTGCTTAATGCTTGTCACTAGGGACCGACTGCCATGATCTTAGACCTGAACTTATTATTGAATCATCATGATATTATTGTTTGTGATCTTATCTGCAAGTTGTGTACACATACCATTGTCCGGATCCAAAGGCCCCAAAGTGACAATAATTGGGACAACCGGAGGGGATGGCTGTGGTGTGAGGATCACATGTGTTCATAGAGTGTTAATGCTTTGCTTTGGTGCTCTATTAAAAGGAGCACCTTAATTTGCAGTAGTTCCCTAGAGGCCCCGCTGCCATGGGCTGGCTGGACAGAAGATGTTGTGCAAGTTCTCATTGCGAGCACGTATGACTATATTTGGAGCACATGCCTAGGATTGTTTAGTACTTGGATGCTTGTTATTATTTATCTACAATGCCCTAGTTCTTGAAGTTACATGTTTAGACTCGTCCATGCAACGCCCGTCCATCCATCCCTATGCCTACTGCACTCGAATCCTACTGTTACCGTTATTATTACTATTGCTCATGTTTCACTGTTGTTGTTGCTTTGCTGTTGCTACTACAAACTGTTGCTACTGATAAACTTCTGTGAGCAAAACTATTTCCAGGTGCAGCTGAACTGACAACTCAGTTGTTAAGGCTTGCAAGTATTCTTTGGCTCCCCTTGTGTCGAATCAATAAATAGGGTAATACTACCCGCGAAGACAGTTGAGATCTCCTATACTTGTGGGTCATCAAGACTATTTTCTGGCGCCGTTTCCGGGGAGCATATCTTTATTTGTAAGTTCACTTGGATCTATTATTGTTCATTGCTACTCCTTTCATCATGGGGAAGTCTCGTGATGGAAAGTTCCCTATTTTACCACCCACTACAAGAAGAGGTACAGTCTTAAACACATTTGCTTCTCTTGATTCACCGTCTGTTAAAAGTAAGCTTGTCACACCACCACCACATACACATGCTACACACACTGCTACTACTACTGAGTCTGAAACTGCTTTTGATACTCATGATGTTACTTCTACTGTGCTTGATGCGAGTGGTTCATTAGGTCCTTTTCTAGATGCTACTATGGCTAGTCTAGGAAATACCAAAACTCCTAGTGAAGACACTGTTACACCTATTAGCTCACCTGAGGCTAGTGAGAGTTATGATATTAGTGATGGTTACATTGAGTTCACTGATGATTTTGTTGAAGAGTGCCGAAACACACATGGTACTAGTGCTATGAAGAGTCTCCTTGCTAGACGTACTATTATGCCTAAGTTGTCCTCTGATCCTAAGTTTGCCACTTCTCCCATAGATATTAAAGATGAAGATTATGATTTCTCTCTTGATTTATCTTATTTAGATATTGTTGAGAAAAAACCTTTTTGTGTGACTGAAAATGAGAGTGCTGTGGCTCATATGAATGAGATTTCTACTATGAGTGATTTATTCTTTGATGATTTTAAGATGCCTAAGTACTTTGTTGCTAATATCTTCCCTTTTTCACTAAAAGGAGAAGCTAGGGCTTGGTTTAATAGATTACCTCCTAGTTACATTGATAGCCCTGATTGCTTGATTGCTTCTTTCTTCCAGAAATATTTTCCTCCTAATGCTAGACATGCTGCTTTGCAGAGACTTTTTGATTTTAAATAGGGAGAAGAAGAGAAATTACCTGAGTCATGAACAAGGTTCTGTGCCTTGATTCATGCACATCCTGGATGTCCATTACCTAAGAATGAGCTTCTTGATATTTATTATAATGGACTAACTGATGATTCTAGGACCTACCTAGATAGCTTTGCTGATTGTGTTTTCAGGAAAATGACTCCTACAGATGCTGAAGAATTAATGACCAAGATAAGCAAGAATTATGATGATTGGACTTCAACTGAGCTGAATGCACCTGAGCCTATTACTTCTGAACTAGTTGTCCATGAACCAATTCTAGCACCAACAACAAAGAAGAGGGGAGTTATTGCATTAAATGATGAAGTGATGAAGGAAGATAAGAAGTGTCTAAAGGAGAAAGGTATTAGAGCTGAAGATGTGAAGAATCTACCTCCTATAGAAGAATTATAAAAGCCAATTCCCCACTCATCTACTATTAAGGTACACTCTCTCCAACACTTTGAAGGTGATAGTCCTTATGGTAAGCCTCCTGATCAATGTTTAGAGGAACTTGACACTTTTATTGTTAAACAAGGGTATTTTAATAAAAAAGTTCAAAATCATTTATTGGAAAACTCTAGAGTTATCCATGAGTTGAAAGATATTGTGGAAAGAACTTCTAATGATATTAAAATGCTTTGTAAACACTTTCAAATGGTTCAAACTCAACTTGATCAACTTGCTAAGGTACAAAAGGATATGCTAGTTAATGCTTTAGGAGATAAACATGCTTATGGAATTAGAACTAGGAGTGGTATAGCTACTCAAGATCCTTTATATCCTGAAGGACACCCTAAAAGAATTGAGCATGATTCCCAACAAGGTGAAGATAGTGGTAGTCCTCGTAAGAGGAAGAAAAAGAAATATAAGAGAGTTGAGGAACCACTTGAACCTGCTGTAGATCCTAATAGTATATCAGTCTCTGATGCTGAAACTGAGAGTGGTAATGATAATAATGATGCTCCTGATAAGGAGGAAGGTGAGGAAGAACCTGAGAAGCACACTAAGAGCACTAGGTACACAAAGGAAGATTTCATTGCTAATAAACATGGTAAAGAGAGAGAACCTTGGGTGCAGAAACCTATGCCTTTTCCAGGTAAGAAACACTAGTCAAAGGAGGAAGAACACTACAACAAGTTTTGTGAGGGGATGAAGCCTTTATTCTTGCAAATTCCTTTGACTGGTTCTATTAAGTTGCCTCCTTATTCAAAGTATATGAAGGATATTGTCTCTAATAAAAGGAAGATTCCTAATGAGGAGATTTCTACTCTACTTGCTAATTATTCCTTCAATGGTAAGGTTCCAAAGAAATTTGGTGATCCAGGTATACCAACTATTCCTTGCTCTATTAAGAATAATTATGTTAGAACTGATTTATGTGATTTGGGAGCTGGAGTTAGTGTTATGTCTTTTTTTCTCTACAAGAGACTCCAGCTAGAAAAGTTGATACCAACTAATATTTCTTTGCAAATGGCTGATAAGTCAACTACTATTACTGTTGGTATATGTGAGGATGTTCCTGTTCAATTTGCTCATAATTGCATGGTTCTAACTAATTTTGTTATGCTTGAAATGCCTGAAGATGATAATATGTCTATTATTCTTGGGAGACATTTTCTTAATACTGCAGGTGCTGTCATCAATTGCAATCAAGGAAAAGTTACATTCAATATTAATGACAAGGAGCACACTGTCTATTTCCCCAAGAAGGTTGTTAAGATCTATTGCCTGAATTCCATTTAAAATATTGAGGGCATCAAGGTTGGAGAAATATATTGTCCCATTCCCCAAGAACATTTTGAAACTATTATGATTGGGACCATTGCTATCAAGTATGAGGTAACATAATCACCATGTGGAATGCAAAGTTTTGCTTCATATAAGATTGTTTTGGTAACAAGACTTGATCAACCTTGTTAACAAAAGGATTTTAATGAACAGAATAATGTTTTCAGTGTGATTATACTTGCTCACTTTTATTTTTCTCCTTTCCAATCTTTGCTCTTCGTCGTGTGTAACTTAAAGGCATTAAAAAGTATTTTTTGGGAGATAACCCAAGAGTTTCCTTGAGTCTTGGAAGTTATTACTTCATTAATAACCTCTCCTTATCCCTTTTTGTTTGCTTTTTGTGCCAAGAATGACCTCTGATGAGAGGGAAGTAAGATTTGGGGAGTTGCTGTCCCGAAACAGATTTCTGTCCTCCACCACAAAAATTCGTGAGGAGTCTCTGTAAGTCGGATTGTCGTGGTGGTGGCACGGCAGATGCCATGGGTAGGCTAAAGTACGGGGCCAATGGATGCTAGTGGGATCTGGGGAGGGAAGATGCAACTGTCTTTACACTCAAGCTGCCAAAGTGATGAACTTTATTTCTCACTTGATGGGTTACACGTGCTCCTTGAGCTGTATACAGGGGGACAATGTGAATCTCCCCAGCCTAACGGTGCTCAAAGAATCCATCCTCCCCTCAGGGTCCAAACCTCCCCTTATAAAGGGGTGCCTTGGGTGCCCTTAGGGCTGACGAGGCAAGCATATTCGTGGAATATGCTTGTCCCAAAATAGTAATTCGGCGGCCTCCTTTCCCTGTCGCCCTTCTAATGACGGCAAGGCTCCAGTGGCCCCCTCCTGCGTGCCTCGGGCTCCAGGACTGTCACCTCCGTGACCTCCTTCTGCCCCTCTGACGCTGTGCACCCTTGTCTCTTGTGCTTGGCCCTGTTCTGATTCCTCCTAGCCTGCAGCTATAGTTTGACCCTGGGCTTCTCCTTCTCCTGCAAGCTTCGTATCACTCGGCCTTACCTTGTGTTACTCGGCTCGTTCCTCACCTGCATGAAGATCATTTGGGTAACCCGGCCGATTCTCTCATTAACTCGGCCGAGTAACCACTTGATACCTATACATGGGCTTCTTGCCTCCGTTCATCGGCCGACATATCCATGATTCGGCCGACTTGGGCTGTAGCTCGGAAACCTGACGGGGACAATACCTCTGTCTTTCCCCGTCTCTGACCTACCCGAGGTTAACCCCCCGACATTAGTCCCTGAAGCTGGTGTGGCCCTGTCAATAGCTTTGGCCGGGTTATATCAGCTTCATCACTTTCTTCAGTCTTGTTTCCGAGCTATGGCCTCGTCCGAGGTTTCCTCGTTCCTTCCCTCGTACGCCACGTCCTACGTGTCACCCCATCATTGCTCTTCTAGTTTTTAGGTCCTTCTACAGTGCTTACTGACAAGCTACAGTGAACCCTGTACCTGCTGCGCCGCCGCCGCGACGCCTCGTGTGCCGCTCCCCTTGGGATTGTAACAACTTTGCTTCGTCTGTGCCCGTTGGTGTGGCTCCACTCACCGTCGTGTGTTCGTGCTGTTCCCACGATCTACACGGGTAACTGCCACACCCACGATCCCACTCCCCTGCTCATGGCTTGACTATAAAGAGGGGAAACGCGCCCGCAGGGTTCATCTTTCCCCTTATCGCTCGCCTCCGCTCTCCTTCTTCCTTTCGCCTGCATGTTCTCTTGCCGCTCCGCCGCCGCTCGTCAGCCAGAGCCTCCGCCGGCGAGGATTCCGCCGCGTCGTTCGGCCCTTCTCGCCCGCGCTCTGCGGCTGTGGCTCCGCCGCCGGTGAGTCCTCTCTGACCATCTTGCCCTGATCTTGCCCTAGATCGATCTGCTCCGTTTTCGTGCTCAGGCGACGGTTCCTCCGCTCTTCGCCATTGTTTTCGTGCTAAGTTCCGACGGGGCCTTGTAGCTCTAAGCTCCCCTCCGCCGCCAGTTTTTCCTCCGGCGATCTCTCCGGCGCACCCATGTCTAGTTCGTTTAGCGGCGCTCTTGTTGAGGACGATGACGCTGGCTCCGGGCCCGAGCGTGGATCGTGGCAGGGCTGTTCAGTCACGCGCCGTGAGATTGAATGGCTCATCCGAACTCGACGGATTCCTGCCGAGATTTCCTGTCGTTTACCCGGCAGCGAATCCTCTCCAGTTATCAGAGAGGGCGAGTATGTGGTTTTCATGTCTCACTTCGCCCGTGGCTTCGGTCTCCCTCTTAGTGATTTCGCTAGAGAATTCCTCGATTACTTCGGCCTTCAGCCGCACCACCTTCCTGCGAACGCCATAGCTTCTCTTTCTGCTTTCATCTCCGCTTCGGAGGGTTACTTCGGCCTGTGGCCGTCAGTGCATGTCTGGTCGAAGTTCTTCCAGATCCGCTCCAACGTTGTTCCCGACAAATCTCTGCATCCTTCCGAGAAGTTGCTTACCCAATGTGGGGCGGCGTCTATTACACCTCGGAGGAAATCCGTGTTCCCCCGTGTCACTGGGTTGGAGTCGTGCAAGAAGTGGCACAAGTCATTCTTCTATGTCAAGAACAGAGGGGCGGAAGACAAGATTCGGCGCCCTCCATTCTCAATTGGCCCACCTTCCAAAGTGAACTGGCTCTATAATCCGAGGAAAACTCACGCCTTGGCCGAGGCCTTCGAGATTCGGCTAAAAGAGTTGATCCGGGCCGGGTTGTGCGGCGAAGACCTGATGGCAACTTTTATTAGTAGCCGGATCTGCCCCTTCCAGCTGCGGACCCACAAGCTATGCTACATGAGTGGTCCTCTTGACCCTAACCGAGTCTCGACCGTGGAGTTGGATAATTACCTTATTCATAAGCGCGTCCGAGCTATCTTCAAGACTGAGATGCCTGAGGATTGGTCTTGGGGGTTAAAACCATTCACCCGCGACCGTCCGCCTCCCGAGGTAAGCCTAATCTCCATTACTCTATTTTTCCCCAGTTTTTAGAGACTGGTTTACATGATTTTCTTTCTCCTTGTCTTGCAGAGGTTCGCAGAGCAGAAGAACGAGGACGCCGAAGTTCTGCAGCTCCCTTGGCCCGCAGACAGGAGTACCCCGGATACTGGCGAG
Organism: Avena atlantica; assembly: GCA_910589765.1. Taxonomy (NCBI): domain Eukaryota; kingdom Viridiplantae; phylum Streptophyta; class Magnoliopsida; order Poales; family Poaceae; genus Avena; species Avena atlantica. The sequence continues at coordinate 416,244,515 of OU342734.1, read as the reverse complement.
CCGGACTCCGAGGAGTTCGTCCCTAAGTCGGATCCTGCTCCGGCTCGAGCTCGCGGCAAAACTTCAGCGCAAGAGGAGGAAGGTGATTCGGACGAGGTCCAAATTCTTGAGGTAGTTGCCGCCATGCCTATTTCTTATGCATTTCCGGCTTCTACTTTCCCAGCTAATCCGGCCGGTCAGGTTCATGACGCCGAACCTATTGCTTCCCGGCCTCCCGTTACCTCGGGGAAGCGCGGGGCTCCTGCTAGTGCCTCGGAGGCGGTTCCTAAGAAGCGAATAAAGAAATCCGCTCCGAATCCTCCCAGGCGCAAGACTATGCCCGGGGTTGCTGGGTAAGTTCTTTTGCCTATATTTCTTGTTTCTCTCTTTCTGTTTCTCATACTAACGAATCTTCTTTCTTATTTTTCCAGCGCTCCTCTGTCTGTTAAACCCGGCGGTCCTAGTATGACTAGCCGTCCGATTCGGCCGCCATCTCCTCCTCCCGCTGATGACGCCAGAATTCCTAGTCCTATTCGTCCTGCTTCTCCCCCCGCTCCGAATACGTCGCCTGTTCGTCGCGATGCCCCTGAGACTTCTTCCATTGACCTGGATCCGATCCAGCCCTCCGAAGTTTTCGTTGAGCCCGCTGTCCCTTCTATGGGCCCCAGCGCTACTACAGAGCCTTCATCTACTCCGGCAGTTTCTACGGTCATCCCGACCTCGGCCGAAAAGGTCGTTGCCCCGGCGCCCTCGGCGACCTTATCCTCCGCTGCTCCTAAGGACTCCGTCCCCACTTCGGAGGTGCAACTTCCTGCTGATGCCTCTTCTAAAGCGAAAAGAGCTATTGCCGTCAAGACTTCTTCTCAGAAAGGTCTTGCCGGCTCTTCTCAGCCGAGTATTGCTGACGTGCTGCGTAAGGGAGCTGCACCTGCCAAAGTCCCTGTTACCTCGGCCACCGGCAGCCAGCTTGCTCTTCATAAGAGCCCTGCGACTGCCGTGGTCGGACCTCCTGCCCGGGGTAAAGTTTTAACTCGGACAGCTAGCGGGAACAGCCTTGGAGCGCTGGTTGAGTATGCCAATAACTGGAATGCTGCTGATCAGTTTGAGGGTAATCCAGCCAACCAACCTTTCCAGCTTTCTGACATCAGCGGCCGTTTTGACCATGCTGCCCAGTTTATCATTGATACCAACAAGATGAACGCGGTAATTGTTTTATCTCTGAGTCTTAAATTATTCTCCAGATGTTTATCATATTCTCTAGTCCCCGAAACTTGCAAGGAAATAACTTGTTGTATGCTTGGAAGTTTGACTTAAATTTATTTCTAGGGTTCGTTAGTCCGGCCATCTAGTTCGGAGTTTATTCGGACTTGGTTTAGCTTTGAATATCCAGCCACCTAGAGCCGAGTTAAGTCTTGCTTGACTCGGATCTAATTTTAGCTTTGAATATCCGGCGACCTAGATCTGAATTAAGCTTCGTTTGATTTGGATCTAATTTAGCTTTGAATATCCAGCCATCTAGATCCGAGTTAACTCTTGCTTGACTCGGATCTGGTTTAGCTTTGAATATCCAGCCACCTAGACCTGAGTCAAGTCCTTCTTGACTTGGATATGGCATAGCTTTGAATAACCAGCCATCTAGAGCCGAATTAAGCTTTGCTTGATTCGGATCTAGTTTAGCTTTGAATATCTAGCCACCTAGATCCGAGTTAACTCTTGCTTGACTCGGATCTGGTTTTAGCTTTGAATATCCAGCCACCTAGATCTGAGTTAAGTCCTTCTTGACTCGGATATGGTATAGCTTTGAATATCCAGCCACCTAGAGCCGAATTAAGCTTTGCTTGATTCGGGTCTAGTTTAGCTTTGAATATCCAGCCACCTAGATCCAAGTTAACTCTTGCTTGATTCGGATCTGGTTTAGCTTTGAATATCCAGCCACCTAGATCTGAGTCAAGTCCTTCTTGACTCGGATATGGCATAGCTTTGAATATCCAGCCACCTAGAGCCGAATTAAGCTTTGCTTGATTCGGGTCTAGTTTAGCTTTGAATAATCAGCCACCTAGATCCGAGTTAACTCTTGCTTGATTCTGATCTAATGTAGCTTTTACTCGTTGTTTTATCATTTTGCCTCATTACTCAGGTTGCACATGACCGACGGACCGCCGAGTTCCAGAGGTTGCTTTTTTCGCACCGCAAGCTGGAAGAGAAGTACGAGAAAGTTCTGCCTGTGGCAAAGAAGGCCGGTAAGTCGATAGTTCCTTTTCCTTATTCCCAACTTTCTCATGTATTCGTCCGCGGAATGCCGGCTTACTTCTTGCTGAATAGGTAATATCAATAACCTCAATATCCGCCTTGAAAAGAAGATCAAGAACTTGGAAGGTTAGTTTCCTTTCTATTTTACTCCTTCTCCTTTTAATATCTATGCTAAGTTTCCTTATTGCGTTTGGCTGTGGTAAAGCCGAGTTGCAAGACTTTGCAGTGTCGCAACAAGATTGCGTGCCCATGCCTGACGTGAAGCTGCATTTTTTAGAACAAAACGCAGTTCATTCGGCGCAATTACAAGAAAAAGATGATGAGATAGCTCGCCAGCGATCCGAGGTGAATACCATCAAGCTCTCTCAGAAGTCCGAGCTAGAAAAGGTCGACCAAGAATTTTCCGAGGAAAAGAATCGGCTGACTCTGGATCTGCAGAAGAACAAAGAACTCCTCGAAGCTGCCGAACTTAAAACCCACGGTTTGAGCGAGGAAATTGCTCGTTTCGAGAAGAGTAAAGCTGATTGGGCCAAAGACCTTCAGATAATGATGAGCTACATTCATCGTAAGTTATTTGGCATGGCCGAACTATTATTTTTCTTTGTCGTTCCTGCTACCCTTTGACATGTCCATGTTTTGCGCAGATCACTTCCCCGAGGCCAAACCCGTGAGTTCTAAAGCTGTTCTTGCAGCTCGCGCACGCCGAGGTGAACCGGTTGCTGGTGACTTCGAATATTCGATGGAGGATTTCTTGGTTGCTGTTGGTGCTGCAGTTGGTCCGATGAAAATTATGGGTCGGGACTTGGTGCAGGCCGCTATCCGAGCTTACCATGTACTCTGGCCGAATACCTCAGGGACTCCTGATATCAACGAAATCAAGTTATTGGTGACAAGGCTGATGGCATCTGAGAGGCAGCTGAGTCTTTGGAGAGAATCTGCCGGGCGTGCCGGTGCCGACATGGCCCTTACTGTAATCATGTCATGGTATGAAGACATCTCTCTTGACATTCTGAGGAATTTGCGCACTGGCTCCCGCTGGGTTGAAGATCCCACCTTTGTTGCTCTTCGGCAAGCTCGGGCTTTCCAGCTCGTCGAGTACGCCGACGTGCACACTTGGAATGAAGGGCCGAGTTTTCTCCCAGATCCGGATCAAGAGGTCGCGGCTGAGGGTGCTTCGGGTGATGATTCAGCTGAGCACGGGGAAGGTGAAGATGATTCGGCCACATCCGATAGCTCCAGCTCAAGCTCGGATAGCAACGGTGATGCGCGGTCCTCCTCCAAAGGCACCGGGCATTCTACCGCACGTACTGACGCTCCTGAACAACCCCGGGATACCGCCGAAGTTGCACCTGGGTCGGCGGAGGGCGAGGCGACCTCAGTCAAAGTTCCTCCTACTTCGGAGTGCCCCGCACCTGAGCAAGTAGCTGCCCCTCCAACGAACAACGCCTAAGTTATTTGCGATCCCTGGTATGCCGGGCGTATAATGTAGACGAAAAATTTGTCAGCTCGTTGTATGATTTGAATTTCTTTTGCTATGTATTGTTGAGACTCTTGGTTAAGTGGATGCTCATCCGAATTCTTGCCTTGCTGGCCTGTAACTTCTTGATCTTTTAGGGCTTAACTTTTCCGTTATTTTGATGATCTTATCCAGGTATTAGCGCTGAATATCCACGTTATTGCCCTGTTTTGAACATAAGTTAACTATTCCGTTGTGGAAGCAAACAACAATCACTTGGATCGTTGTCTATTGTCCGAAATTCCCTTATATAAATCAAGTTTCGGAGGTAGTATAAAACTGATATGATTGCATTCAGCATAAGTTTGAGGTATCACACGGTAGTCCCCGAGTCGCTGCTTTATACGCCGAAGTTTAAGTGTCAATACGAAATTGACATATCATATGATAGTCCCCGAGTTATTGCTCTGGGCACCGAGGGTCATATTCGTAACATGAAAGGAATACAACATACGGCAGTCCCCGAGTCACTGCTCTAGTCGCCAATGTTCAAGTATGTAACGCGAAAGAAATAAATATACCATATGGCAGTCCCCGAGTCATTGCTCTGGGTGCCGAGGTTCAAACATATAATACGAAATAATCATTACATATGGCAGTCCCCGAGTAACTGCTCTGGGTGCCGAGGTTCAAACATCTAACATGAATTAACATAACATATGGCAGTCCCCGAGTAACTGCTCTGGGTGCCGAGGTTTGAATACATGATATGAAATAAATATATATCCTACGGCAGTCCCTGAGTCACTGCTCTGGGTGCCGAGATTCAAATACATCATTGGATTTCGACCTTGAGATGTAATGCTACGAGTAAAATGGCCGAAGTAAAGCCACATTCCAAGGGCGCTTCGTTTCTTCACCAGCTTTGTCTGCCTTGTTCTCTTCAGGGGACTGAGCATCGATCAGATAATATGCATCGTTGTGCAATGCTTTGCTTACAATAAATGGTCCTTCCCATGGGGGTGACAATTTGTGCATGGCGGCCGTGCGTTGCACTAGTCGGAGGACCAAATCTCCTTCTTTGAATACTCTTGGATTCACTTTCTTGCTGTGATACCGCCGTAAGTTCTGTTGATAAATAGCCGATCGTGACAATGTCAAACCTCTGGCTTCTTCCAACAGGTCTACGGCATCTTGCCGAGCTATTTCGTTTGTCTCTGAGGTTGTGTACTGAGCAACTCTTGGCGAGTCATATATTATGTCGGCTGGGAGTACAGCCTCTGCCCCGTACACCAGAAAGAATGGAGTATAACCTGTTGATCTATTCGGAGTAGTCCGAAGGCTCCATAACACGGCTGGGATTTCTTCGATCCAACATCCTGCCGACCTTTGCAAAGGTTCAACAAGTCGTGGTTTTATTCCTGATAGCACCAGTCCATTAGACCTTTCCACTTGTCCATTGGATGCTGGGTGAGCTACCGAGGCAATATCTAGTCTTATGTGCTTCTCTTGGCAAAATCTAGTGAAGGCTCCTTCTGCAAAGTTTGTGCCATTATTCGTAATAATGCTATGTGGGTACCCGTATCTCAAGATGATATCCTTGAGAAATTTCACTGTTGTGTGCCCATCACACTTTTTGATTGGTTTTACTTCAATCCACTTGGTGAACTTGTCTACCATAACCAACATGTGGGTCATTCCTCCTCTCGCCGGCTTGAATGGTCCCACCATGTCTAAACCCCATACAGAAAATGGCCAAGTGATGGGTATTGTTTTTAACTCGGCTGACGGCATATGTATTCTGGTTGCATATCTCTGACACCCGTTGCACTTCTTAACTAATTCTTCTGCCTCTTTTAACGCCGTTGGCCAGTAAAATCCATGCCTAAATGCCTTGGCTACTAAAGCGCGAGATGAGGCATGGTGCCCACATTCTCCTTGGTGTATGTCTAGAAGGATTTCCTGACCTTCTGTGGAACTCACGCACTTCTGCAATATGTTTGTTACGCTTCTCTTATATAACTCATTGTTTATGATTGTATAGGCTTTTGCTCTTCTTATGGTTTGTCTAGCTAATACCTCATTACTCGGCAATATCACGTCTTTTAGGTAAGAAAATATGGGTTGCGCCCATACCGGTGTTACTCTTTCTGCAGTGATCTCACTGTCTATCTCCATGTTTTCTGCCGACGTACATACCTCGGCTCTCTCCATGATTGTTATTACCTCGGCTGTCCCCCTCTTTAGGGGTTCCGAATCTTTCTGCGGATCTACCTCCATTGGCGTGTGATTTTCTGCAGAACTTGCTGGGATGAAGATTGACTCGGATTCTGTTGATGGGTTTATTGATGGTTTCCTGAGGTGCTCCAGGGCAATACCTGGCGGAATTGACTGCCGGGTTGATCCTAATTTCGACAATGTGTCAGCAGCGTCATTTTCTGCTCGTGGTATGTGGTGGAATTCACATCCTTCAAAATATCCACTGATCTTTTGCACATGGAATCTGTATAAAGCCATATTAGCATCTAATGCGTCCCAACTGCCCGATACTTGCTGTACTACTAGATCCGAGTCACCGTAGCATAGGATTCGGCGTATACCAATTTCTTTTGCCACTTTTAATCCATGGACTAGTGCTTCATATTCAGCTACATTGTTGGACGCGGCAAAATGTATTTGCAGTACATATTTCAATTGATCTTTTTTAGGCGAGGTTAGTACTATTCCTGCTCCCAAACCGTTCCTTAGTTTGGAACCATCAAAATGCATTGTCTAGTAATTTGGATCTGGCAATGGTGGCTCATATTGCACCTCGGCCCAGTCTACGAGAAAGTCGGCTACAGCCTGAGATTTGATTGCATCTCTTCTATCAAATTGTGGAGCATACGGTGATAACTCGATCGCCCATTTTGCTATTCGGCCACTTGCATCTTTGTTGTTCAATATGTCGGCTATGGGTGCCTCACAGATTACTTTGATGGGGTGCTCTTCAAAGTAATGCTTAAGCTTTTTTGCCGACATATATACTCCATAAGCCATCTTCTGATAGTGCGGATAATTCTGCTTTGAAGTGGATAATACTTCACTTAGATAATATACTGGCCTCTGAACCGACTTACCCTCTTCAAGTCGTTCCACTACAACCACAGTACTAACTACTCGATTGGTAGCCGCTACATAGAGTAGCATAGGTTCTTTCGATAATGGAGAAGCTAAAATGGGTGCTGTAACTAGCATCTTTTTCAACTCATGAAATGCAAGGTCCGCCTGGGGAGTCCAGCTGAATTTGTCCGACTTTCTCATCAGCTGATAAAGTGGCAGTGCCTTTTCTCCTAGCCGACATACAAATCGACTAAGCGAGGCCAGGCAGCCCGTGAATTTTTGTACATCGTTCAAACATCTCGGCAATTCCATTCTTTCTATTGCTCTTATCTTCGTTGGATTAGCCTCGATACCTCGGCTGGACACAAGGAAACCGAGTAGTTTTCCTGCCGGCACGCCAAATGTGCATTTCTCTGGATTAAGTTTCATTCGGAACCTTCTCAGGTTCGCGAAAGTTTGCCGTATATCTTCTAGCAAGGTTTTGCTCTCCTTAGTTTTGATGACTACGTCATCCACATATACTTGTACATTTTTCCTATCTGATCATGTAGGCATTTTTGCATGCACCTTTGATACGTTGCTCCTGCATTTCGCAGGCCGAATGGCATTGTGCGATAACAATAAGCCCCGTACGGGGTAATAAATGCAGTCTTTATTTGATCGGCCGGATTTAACGGTATCTGGTGGAAACCAGAATACGCGTCTACAAATGATAATAGCTCACAGCCAGCGGTCGAGTCAATGACTTGGTCTATTCTAGGCAATGGAAAAGGATCTTTCGGACACGCCTTGTTCAGGTTAGTGTAGTCGATACACATTCGCCACACAATGGCTACATTGGGGTCATCTTTTTTCTTTTCTACTAGCACCGGATTTGATAACCAATCCGGATATAGCACCTCCATGATGAACCCGGCTGCGAGAAGCCGAGCTATTTCATCCCCTATTACTTTTCTCCTGTCTTCGGCGAAGCGGCGGAGAGGTTGCTTCACCGGCCTTGCTCCTGGCCTGACGTTTAAAGAGTGCTCAGCCAACTCCCTCGGCACACCTTGCAGATCTTGAGTTGACCATGCAAATATGTCCCGATTCTCACGGAGGAAGTTGGTGAGCTCACCTTCCTATTTAGCGTCAAGGCCTGCACCAATAGTAACAGTGCGCTCTGGGAATTGCTCATCAATCTGAAATTTCTTCGTCTCTTTGGTCGGCTGAAAAGAAACACTGCCATGAGGGTTGGCCAGTGCCGGCATGCTTAACTGTGCTGACTGAGCGAGGGCTGCTACCTCCTGAATCCTTTTCTTTTCTCTTGCTATAACCAATGACTCGGCCAAATTTGACCCGGCCGAAGCACACTCCATTGACTTCTTGTAATCCCCTGCAACTGTTATCACCCCTTGTGGTCCGGGTAACTTCATCTTTAGATAACCTATATGACAGCTGCTCATGAATTTGGCCAGTGCGGGCCGTCCGAGTAGAGCATGATAACAACTTTCCAGATCGACCACCTCAAATTCTAAATTTTCTGCTCTGCGGTTATCTCTTGTACCGAATAACACGTCCACTCGGACTTTACCGATGGGCTCACATGAAAGCCCTGGCACTATCCCATGGAAAGTTGTCCTCGTGGACTGCAGCATATTCTGTGATATTCCGAGCTTATGCATGGTATCTTTGTACATGATGTTGATACTGCTTCCATTGTCGATGAGTACTTTTGAGAATTTCACATTGATGCTTGGTCCCACAAACGTCGGATCCAACACAAGTGCATATGATCCTGGACTCGGCATTATTCTGGGGTGGTCTTTCATGCTCCAGGTCACCTCCTGATCAGACCATGGCTGGTATCTTGGCACTGCCAGTACAACTGCATTCACTTCCATATGCCGGCGCTGCACACTCTGCTTGTCCTGCTGTTCTATCATGAACACACAATAAGACTGGTGATGTTCCCTGTAATCATTACGTCCAGCATTTGCCGGATTTATCCTTCCGTCCTGCCCCTGGTTCATTACTTGATGCACTGCATCCCTCCGATCCGAGTTATCGTACCTCGGGGGAGGGGGCGGTAGCATCAGTTGATGTGTATTTGCTCCAGTTAATTGCGGCTGATGCTGCTGTTGCACCTGATGGGGAGCCTGAACTCCTGCCGGGTTCCCCATCGCATTTTTCATCCAGGCGCATTGCCGGGTTGTATGATTGGCCGGTCTAGATGGGTTTGATGTGTGAAATTTACACGGCTGATCTAACATGGATTCGAACGTATACTTCGGCCTCTCTTGCCATTGCTTCTTTTGCTCTGGGGTCCATTGCCTCTTTCCCTCATTTCTTGATGTCCACTGTTGAGGTCCATTTTTCTGTCGTTGAGTTGCTCCGTGACTCGGCTGATCTTGTGCTACAGCCGCCACCTGGGCTGAATTATATCTATAATCCGGCCTCTCTTCTCTTCTTCTTCCTCTGAAATCACGCCTGGATGACCCGGCCAATTCTCTCGTGTACTGGTCCTGTTGCTCACGATGATCTGCCGACATTAACTCCGGTTGGGTTGGGTCACCCAATGCATAGGAGTCCGCTATTCTGATAGTTTCTGCCAGTGTGGTTGGCATATCTCTCTGCAGGCGTTGCCACAACACGCTGGCATAACGGCAGCCTTGCGCGAACCAAGCGATTGCTTGCGATTCGATAACTCCCTCACATGAGTTTCTCAGGTTACACCATCGAGTTAAAAACTCTCTATCTGTTTCATTCGGCCTCTGCTTGCACATGGCTAGTTGCTGTGGTCTATTTGGTCTCTTGTATGTGCTGGTAAAGTTGCTAACGAACATTTCTTCGAAATCTAACCAGCAGTTGATACTGCCAGCTGGTTGATTATTCAACCATACCCTGGCTGGTCCTTCCAACATCTGTGGGACATATCGCACAGCCCATCTTAGGTTGCCACCCGCTATCTTCACAGCGGTGGCATAATCAATCAACCAGTCTTGTGGCTTGGTACTTCCATTGTACGTTTTTGTGCCTCTCGCCAACTGAAAATTCGGCACTGGTGGTTCGCCCATGATCCGTGGTCCAAAACATGTCGGACCTGGTGGACCTTGCTCTTCCAATAGCTCGGACCGGTATAGCCGATCCAACTTTACTCTTGCATCATTTGCTGGCAAATCTCTGTACAGGATTCTATCCTGCATCCCATAGTGATTGTTTCCACCCTGGTTTGCGTATTCTACCTCGGAATATCCATCATTATACCTTTCATTCATCTGATTGTAGCGAGCTGGCCTCACTTCTCTTTCCTGCCGAGGCTCATGTCTTGGTTGCGGGTTGAGCGACACTTCTCTCCTTACCTCGGTCGGGGTTTGGTTTTCATGATTGTCTCTTGCAGGTTCTTTCCTGCCGTGCTCCCCATTACCTCGGCCGCCGCCGTCCTTTTCCATACGGCCGTGGTTTCTCTCCCACTATTACCTCGGCTTTCATTGCCTCTGTTCTCATTTGCCTTTCCAGCTATTGCCGGGTCATATGGAACAATTTGTTTGTTCCTCTTCCCTGAGGTTACTGCTTTTTCTTTTCTAGCGTTGTTTCCGGGTGAAGATGCCGCTGCCGCGGATAAGGCAGGTGCTGCCCCTGCCGAATGAACCATCCGTGAAGCCCCTGGTCTTGCCGGGTTAGCTCTAAGCATTTCCTCATTTTGCTGGTTCGCGATGCGCACCAGCTCATTCACTCTTTCTTGTTGTTTCTGCCGAGCTTCCCCTGTTAACCCCTCTAATTCCAATGCTGCGACATTTGCCGCTCTCAGGTTTTTCGCCGGGGTACTGTACCTCGGCAAACCCAAATCGCCTGATTCGGCTCTGTGAGCTTCATGCTCTTTGTTAATATCATTCATGAGGTTCTTACCTCTTAATCTTAGTTCGTCCACCCGCTCGGGTGCGATATCAAGCTTATTAGCTTTTGCATATTCTCTCAGGGTCCTGTTCAAGGATTCCCGCAGGGCTGATACTTTTTTGGCCTCTACCAGCACCTTTTGCCTTGTTTCCTCTAACTCTGCCTGAGCATTTGCCGGATCAAGTATCGGCGCTACAGGTGTGGTTAAGTTCTCTATAGTTGCCTGAAGAATGTTCTCTGGTCTCTCCAGAGGTGGTCCTCTCACTCTTGGTGCCTTTGGGGTGGTGTCATGCAGCTCGGCCGGGTTTGTCACTGGCGGAATTACCTCGGCGGTTTGCAGTGTGATCTGCTTGGGCGGACCCTGTGCGCCTGCGGCGGGTTCTCTGCTTGACCCGGCTAATGCTGCTCCCGCTTGAGTCCCTGCTGCGACCATCACCTCGACGCTGCCTGCCAGATGCTCTCCTGATGGACAGCTCGCCGCGCTTCGAGGTGGTTCCCCTGCAACAACAACCTGGTGAGGATAAATGTCGGTGATGTCGACGCCGACGTAGACCCTGTGCTCGCCCAGGCCGATGAAGATCCCGTTGCGCGGGGGGGTTTTCCCCCTGAAGCTCCCTGCATTGTCTCTGACATATTCGCAGAGACCAAATCTCTGGACCAAGCCAGAAACAACGCGCTCGCCGGTGTTGATGAAGTTTCCCGTCCGGATCACAACTCCAGCTAGCACCGCTGCTGGCCCCACGGTGGGCGCCAACTGTCGTGGTGGTGGCACGGCAGATGCCATGGGTAGGCTAAAGTACGGGGCCAATGGATGCTAGTGGGATCTGGGGAGGGAAGATGCAACTGTCTTTACACTCAAGCTGCCAAAGTGATGAACTTTATTTCTCACTTGATGGGTTACACGTGCTCCTTGAGCTGTATACAGGGGGACAATGTGAATCTCCCCAGCCTAACGGTGCTCAAAGAATCCATCCTCCCCTCAGGGTCCAAACCTCCCCTTATAAAGGGGTGCCTTGGGTGCCCTTAGGGCTGACGAGGCAAGCATATTCGTGGAATATGCTTGTCCCAAAATAGTAATTCGGCGGCCTCCTTTCCCTGTCGCCCTTCTAATGACGGCAAGGCTCCAGTGGCCCCCTCCTGCGTGCCTCGGGCTCCAGGACTGTCACCTCCGTGACCTCCTTCTGCCCCTCTGACGCTGTGCGCCCTTGTCTCTTGTGCTTGGCCCTGTTCTGATTCCTCCTAGCCTGTAGCTATAGTTTGACCCTGGGATTCTCCTTCTCCTGCAAGCTTCGTATCACTCGGCCTTACCTTGTGTTACTCGGCTCGTTCCTCACCTGCATGAAGATCATTTGGGTAACCCGGCCGATTCTCTCATTAACTCGGCCGGGTAACCACTTGATACCTATACATGGGCTTCTTGCCTCCGTTCATCGGCCGACATATCCATGATTCGGCCGACTTAGGCTGTAGCTCGGAAACCTGACGGGGACAGTACCTCTGTCTTTCCCCGTCTCTGACCTACCCGAGGTTAACCCCCCGACACGGATTGAACTGAAAGTTTACGAATAAATCCCCCAGTATGTTAGATAAATTTCGTTAGTTCAACACTTTTTTATTTGAGCAACAAAAGGTCTTAGAAAAAATTGGTTTCTACCTACTGGTCTGTTTTGATAGATTTCTGCCATTATTTGCATTTGCTTCTTATTGATTCATTTTCGGGTTCTTTTTGGGAAATTGAGCTTTTTGAAGGAGTTGCTACAGTAGCTTGTGTTTTTAATGAAAAGTATTGCTGTTTCAAAGCTTTGCCAGAGGTCTAATATCTTTTGAATAAACTAATGTTGCTAATGAAGATTGTGTGAAGTTTTGTATGAAGGAAACATTTCAGGTGCAGAGAGAGGATGATGTAATGAGATGAAGAATGAACAAAATCTCAATCTTGGGGGAGACACCCTGTGTCACCCCAAGAATCATTCAAGAGGTACAAGCGTCAAAGCTTGGGGGTGCCCAAGGTATCTCCATCTTTATCAATAAAAATCTCAGGTCTTTTTAGACACTTCGTTTTTATTGTTTCATGCACAGTTGTGTTGTTCTTGGAGCATCTTAGTATTTGTTTTTTGTTTGATTTTTCTTTGTTTGCTTGTTTCTAAAAAAATTGAAAACACCAAAAATATTTGTTCTTCTTTTTTGGTTTTGTGAGTTCTTTACAGGGTTTAGTCGTCCTCACTGGATTTTGGTTTCATGACTAATTATTCAAGTCACACAAGTGAAGGGCGATAATGAAGATTAAGACAACTCGAGGTGTGGTAAGAGGCTGGTAACAAACTCTATTTGTTTCATTTTTGTACATATACTCATCATTGTGAGCATGCTTAGCCTGTTTGTGTAAGGTGTATGTCATTATGGATGCTTAGTAGTTCTTGCTTGTCTATGATTAGCTCCAGCTTGCCAATAGTTTGTAGCATGACATATGAATGTTTGCTTGCATTGTTTTATTCATACTTTGGTATGATATTGTGGTATGCTCCTCTGGCTGTTCATGTGAATCAACTTGGCACATGCTCACGCATGCATATGACTAATCAATAGTCAGTAAGCCTCGATGATTTATTTTGCCTCAGAGATCTTGTATCACTTTCATGTCATAGTTAGTCATGTTTTGTTGTAAGCATGATTATGACAGTTATTGCTCTCTCGTTTATTGCTCCCTCTCTATTGCTAGCTTTCACTTGCACTGAGTATGTGCTCTGCCTGCGCTTCCAACTCCCCAAAACCAATATTGGCAGTTGTGTCCACCATACCTACCTATTAGCATCATTTGCTATTTCAGTGCATATTCCATATGCCGTGTTTTCTTTTAAAATAAAATGTTTGTCTATTTTGAGAAAGTTAGTTAGTAAAGCTCTCACGAACTTGATGGCACACTTTATTCCTTGCGCTTAATAATCCTGAACCATTATGACTAGTCCATGAAATTTATATGCTTGCTAATTATATACTGGGAGTCAGCAGAACCGTGTTGTCACGGGGAACACTTTTAACACTTTTTGGATATCTCATCCAGTTGATTCCTTGCTCTTTTGTTTACGGATGTCGATGATGTGAAATAAAAGGAGAGGTTATGAGTTCATGGAATTTATACATTGTGTTAGAGAAACGCCTGGGCCGCTAGCCTAATCCGTGCTTAATCATGGTGGAAACTTGCAGCATCACCATAATGACCATCTATGAAGCGTCCTCAATAAAAAGCTATGCATATGGTAAATAAAAAGATTGCTGAGATGCTCATTGTCTGCTTGCCTTGTCATTTTGGTTATGGGAAAGCTCATGTACCATGTGCAAGGGGTACCCTGTTGGCGGTTCTCGATGATATGCATGTATTTACAATGACAAGAACTTTTTGGTGACCAAAGTTGAGTAGCATGTGGAGCGACCCTCGTACTCAAGGGACTTGAGATTTCCAGTCTATGGTCTGTCAAGCATATGATTCAGAGTAGACCTCACTTTCACCTTAACCACGTGAAGATGCCTATGATAGGGGCAATGCAAGCTCAAAGCTAATGAGTACCTTCCTTTCAGCATTGGTAAGCCTTTCAAACCTTCACAAAACCGTTTTCACAACCTTGTTGAGCCACCACTTATTCTATGAGCACCTTTTTGAGAGCATAGTTGTCATTTTTGTGTTTGTTCCAAAACTTGGTTAACTATGTCATGACTTTGATGCTTGTATCTCTGATATCTTTATCTCTAGTCTTCATGTGAACTTTAGAGGTGCCTTGGCATTTATATTGTGCTCTTCAAACAAAGGAAAGCGAGATACCACTCTATCATACCTTATTATGAGCATTGCAATGTTGCTTATTTTGAAATGGGGATGTATCCCGGCCTCTGCATCCAAAGGATGCACACAACCCTTTTATTACTTTAAAGTCCGAAGTGCCAAAGTTACAATTGAAGAATCAATATGAAACAACCAACCCTCAGAACAATCTAGAAAGGCTGAAAATGGACAGCATATAAAAAGCTAAACATCTGTAAATCTACTAGCATGATGCCACATAGCCTGGTAGTAAATATCCTGAGCGACTATCACCAGACGACTGCATCCAGAACCCATCGTGGGGTGTAACTGCTCTGGGAGCAAAAAACCCAGAGCTAGATCCATTGGGAAGCCGAGATAATAACCTGCAAAAAGATGGAACTCGAACCTTGTTAAAAATAATATTATTGCGACATTTCCATATAGCCCAACATAAATCCGATACCCCTATATGTATACTAGCTTTATTAGCCTTATCCATTCCATTTAATCAATTCCCAAACATATTATTAATATTGGTCGAATGTGGAAGATTATAAGTAAAGAAAACAATAAGCCAGATAATTTTAGCAAATGGGCACGAAAAAAACAGGTGTTCAATTGTCTCATCTCCATCACAAAAACAACATTTCTTGCAACCATTCCAATTTATTCTTAATAAATTATCTTTTGTTAATAAAACCTTTTTTTGCAGAAACCACATAAATATCTTAATTTTTAGAGGTATTTTAAGTTTTCCAAAGATAGTTCTTAGGAGGATTTTGATGATCATTCATCAAGTCCTCATACATAGATTTTACTGTGAACATCCCATTTGTGGTAAGATTCCACCAAAACACATATGGTTCATTAGTTAAATTAACTTGTCAGTCTTTGACATAAATACAGCCATGCATCCCATTTTGCCCCGTGCAAATTCCTCCTAAAACCAATATTAAGAGGATTATGAGAGAGTACATCATGTATAGAGACGTTCTTTCTATGCACAATATTATAAAGAGTAGGATATTGTTGGGCAAGGGGCACATCCCCTAACCAAACATCTTCCCAAAAGCGAGTTATAGCCCCATTCCCTAGTTTAAAAAAACCCTCTGAAAAAAACATCTTTTACCCGCATTAGGCCTTTCCAAAAAGGGGAATCCATCGGCTTAGCTTGTACTTCTGCCAACGTTTTGGTTCTCAAATACTTATTATGAAGTAGTTCCTGCCATACCCCTTGCTCGGACAGTAATTTATATAACCATTTGCTCAGTAGACATTTATTTTTTATTTCCAATACCTCAATTCCCAAACCCCCCTGGTCCTTGGGTCTGCATATAATATTCCATTTCGTTAGCCTATATTTCTTCTTATGTTCATCACTTTGCCAAAAGAATCTTGAACAATAGAAGTCTAATCTTTTCCTGACCCCCTTTGGGATTTCCAAGAAACATAACATGAACATAGGCATGCTTGTTAACACAGAGTTGATTAGCACTAATCTATCTCCATAAGATAACAATTTTCCTTGCCAGCATCCTAACTTTCCCTAAAAACGATCCTCAACTGGGTTCCACTCAGAGTTTCTGAGTTTTCTGTGATGGATAGGCACCCCTAGGTACCGAAAGGGCAAGGATCCTGACGCACATCTGAATATATCTCTATATTCATGCTCATGATCCTTTGCCTTACCAAAACAAAAAAATTGCTTTTGTGAAAGTTAATTTTGAGTCCTCACAGTTGCTCGAAAATGCAGAGAATTAATTTCATGTTTACCGCCTTCATAAGGTCATGTTCCATAAAAAGAATTGTGAAATCAGCATACTGAAGTATGGATATCCCTCCATCAACTAGATGAGGTATGGGACCACCAATCTGACCTTCTTCCTTATCTCTTGTCTGAAAAAATGTCCAATATCATCATTCACTTGAACCCCAACACTCTCACCTTGAATAAAACTTGCAATCCACTTACACCATAAAGGATCGAAGCCCTTAAAACGAAGCGCTTGCTATAAGAACTGCCATTTTACCTAATCATATTGAAGGGAATATGCCCTGAGAGGCAATAATAAAGTGTTTATTATGTGTATTCCAGGTATATGATAGATGTTTGTTTTGCATGCTATAATTGTATTAATGCGGAAACATTAATACATGTGTGTCTAATAAACAAACAGAAAGTTCCTAGTTATGCCTCTCTCATAAACTAGCTCGTTGATTAACAAGATGATCAAGGTTTCCTGATCATGGACATTGGATGTTGTTAATAACGGGATCACAACATTAGTGTAATGGTGTGATGAACATTCATCCGAAATATAGCATTACGATCAAAGACATTGATTTTATATTGCTATAACAACTTACGAAGTGATCCTAATCCTTAGACCATGAGATCATGTCGATCACTAACACCGGAAGAGTTTCTTGATAACATCAAACGTCACACCATAACAGGGTGATTATAAAGATGGATTCAGAACTAATAAAGTGTTATGTTGAGGCTCATGGATTGAGAGTGGAATTTGTTCATCCCGATGACGGATAGATATGCTCTGGGCCCTCTCGGTGATATCACATTGATTAGCTTGCAAGCAAGTGATTTGATCACTAGAATGTTATATCACGAGAACGAGAAAATAGTGCATGTTAGTAACGAGATCAAACTAGGTATGGAGATACCGATGATCGAATCTCGGACATGTAATATATCGTGAAACAAAGGGATTAAGATACTAGCGTAAAAAGGTTCCGACGATCACAAGAAAGTCATCGTTGAATGTGTGGGAGTCAGTATGGGTCTCCAGATCCCGCTTCTGATTATTGATCCGAGATCCAATTGGAGCAAAAGTTTCATGCCGAAATAATGAACAAGCGCATGAATTTATTTTACTAGATACCGAAACAGGTTTTCAGGTGAAATTGCATAAAGTGGTTATGCATGTGAAATAGAATTCTAGCAAGGAGTTATTTGTGAATGTTTGTCATTAAAGTAATTGACAAAAATTCTGAATAAAAATAAAAGAGTTTTATTTAATGAGAGTTTGCATTAAATTTGGTGGAAATTTAATGGGAATTTGAGTGGGTTTTTGAGTGGAGAAAATTGAAGGGCCATTTTGTGAGTGGAGTGTCCACCCACATGAATGAAGGAGGGGAGGGGGCAGCCCCATGGCCGGCGGCCACCCCCTTGGGTGCCCCCCTCCTCCTATAAAAGGAGCCCCTCCTCTCACTTCTCACTCACACCTCCTCGTGAAGGATCTCTCTCCCCTCTAGAATTTATCCCCCATGGTCTTGGACTAGCGAGATACATGTTCCCGGTGGCTATTCGGCAAGAAAGAGTTGTGCTTCCGCTGCATCGCTGGAGCGAGGAGGCGGAGGTTGCTCGGTGCCTCGAACGTGTGTGCGAGCACGGATGCGCTGCTGATTTGCGGCGCTAGGACTTCCTCTCGATCTTGAGATCGGCAAGAGATCATCTACATCAACCACGAGTTGAACTCGTTAAGCTTTGTCGGTCTTCAAGGGTATGTTCTCTACGGATATACATCCGCCCGTTGTTTGTATCTAATAGATAGATCTTGGTACATAGTTCACATCGTAGGAATTTTTTGTTTTCTATGCTGCGAACCCTACAGTGGTATCAGAGCCGGATCTATGCGTAGATGCTTTACACGGGTAGTACACATATGAGTATGTGGGCGATGATGATCATGTTGTTGCTTATTAGTTGTAATTTTGGATATTGGTGGCATAGTGGGATGAAGCGGGCCGGACAAACTTTACATGTCCTCGCACATGAGACATGTTCCACGCTTGACATGCAACTAGTTTGCATAAGTGGCTAGCGGGTGTCTGTCTCTCCTACTATAGTCAATATCTATTTTGCAACGAGTTGTCAACAATTTGGTTATCCTCGTTGTGGTTCATGTTCTTAGGTAAGAACGGTTCTATCTCGAAAGCCCTAAGCCACGTAAAACTTGCAATGGATAAATTAGAGGCGTCTAGTTTAGATTGTTGCTGGGCTAGTGTTATGATATGGTGATGTTGTAAGTAGAAGTATGAGATGATACTCTTACAACATACATAACGTGTAATCTCCATAGACCTTGGACTTACACATATGGGTATGATAGTGATCATACCACAATGCACATGATAGAAATCATATGCGGGAACCATATCATTTCACTAATAAACATGTGATGTTTGATAGCATCTTATATTGCTTGTTTAACACTTTATTAGCATAATAAGATGATCCCTCATTTAAATATCAAGATAAGAATGTGTTCTTCCTTTAGTATGCACCGATTATGTTTTCGTCGCTCCAAGACATCACGTGATGATCGGGTGTTCTTGGATCCACGACCATATTTCGGGTGTAAAACAGTTACACACGCGAATACTAAGGTTCTAACTTGGCGAGCCTAGCATGTACAGACATGTCCTCGAAACACGGACCGAAAGGTTAAGCATGAGTCATATAGTAGATATGATGCCCATTTGATGCTCGCCTTTGAAGCTATACTAACTCACGTGATGATCGGACTTGCTATAGTGGATTTGGTTCATGTAATCGCCAAAAAGGCACGAGGGATGTCGTTTTTGAGTGGGAGTTCATTCGTAATATGGATTAGTTGAACTCAGTCTATCATACACTTAGTCTAAACTTTACAAATTCTGTTGTAGATGGCACCACCTGCTTTTAATTTCAATGTGTTCATGGAGAAAGAGAAACTTGCAACGAACGGTAGCAACTTTACCGAATGGGCCATGAATTTGAGGATTCTCCTCTCTGCTGCACAAAATCAATACGTGCTAGAAGCGCCCCTAGGCCCCCCACCTTTTGAGGATGCCCCTGACGAGGAGAAGAATGTCTATCAGACTCGTCAGGAGGACCACAACTTAGTTCATTGCGGCATATTGTATGGGCTAGAGCCGGAACTTCGAAAGCGTTTCGAAAACGGCAAGGCATTTGATACAATGGGTGAGTTGAAAATGATTTTCGACACACATGTTACTGTAGAGAGCTACAACGCTTCAGAAAAGTTCTTTAGTTGCATGATGGAAGAGCACAGCTCCGTTAGTGAGCATGTACTCAAGATGTCGGGTTATGCCGATAAGCTTGTGTCCTTGGGAATAACGATTCCCATTGACTTAGGCATCCATCGTGTTCTAAAGTCTCTGCCACCTAGCTATAAGAGCTTTGTGATGAACTATAATATGCAAGGCATGAAGAAGTCTCTCCCCGAGCTTCTGTCAATGCTTAAAACTGCAGAAGTGGAGATCAAAAAGGAACATCAAGTGTTGATGATCAATAGGAACACTGGTTTCAAGAAAGACAAGAAGGGAAAACGGAAGGGAAGTAAGGGCGGCAAGCCTATTGCCGTGCCTGAAAAGAAACCCCGAGTTGGACCTAAGTCTGATACCGAGCGCTACTATTGTAAGGGGACTGGCCAGTGGTAGCGCAACTGCCCCAAGTATTTGGCAGACAAGAAGGCCGTCAAGGCAAACAAAGGTATATATGATATACATGTTAGTGATGTGTACTTGACTAGTGCTCGCAGTAGCACCTGGGTATTTGATACCGGTTCAGTTGCTAATATTTGTAACTCGAATTAGGGGCTGCGGAACAAGCGACCGCTAGCAAGGGGTGAGGTCAAGATGCGTGTCGGCAATGGATCAAGCGTTGATGTGATCGCCGTCGGAACGCTGCCTCTCCATTTGCCTTCGGGATTAGTTATAAACTTGAATAATTGTTATCTGGTGCCTCCACTGAGCATGAACATTGTATCCGGATCGTGTTTGATGCGAAGTGGTTATTCATTTAAATCCGAGAGCAATGGTTGTTCCATTTATATGAATGAAAGCTTTTATGGTCATGCACCGATGATGAATGGTTTATTTCTATTAGATCTCGATGATAATATTACACATATTCATAATGTTGATGCTAAAAGGATTAAACTTAATGATGATATATCCGCATATATGTGGCACTGCCGTCTAGGTCATATTGGCGTTAAACGCATGAAGAATCTCCATTCAGATGGACTTTTGGAATCACTTGATTTTGAATCATTTGATACATGTGAGCCATGCCTTATGGGCAAGATGACTAGAACGCCGTTTTCCGGTTCAATGGAATGGGCGACAGATTTATTGGAAATCATACATTCTGATGTATGTGGTCCCATGAGTGTGTCGGCGCGAGGTGGATATCGTTATTTTGTTACTTTCACGGATGATTTGAGTAGGTATGGTTATATCTACTTGGTGAAACACAAGTCTGAAACCTTCAAGGAATTTCAGAATGAAGTGGAAAATCATCGTAATAGAAAGATCAAATTTCTACGGTCTGACCGTGGAGGTGAGTATCTAAGTTACGAGTTTAACACTCACATGAAAGAGTTTGGAATTGTTTCACAACTCACGCCTACCGGAACACCACAGCGAAATGGTGTGTCGAAACGTCGTAATCGTACTTTATTAGATATGGTTCGATCTATGATGTCTCTGACGGACTTGCCGTTGTCATTTTGGGGTTATGCACTAGAAACTGCTGCATTCACTTTAAATCGGGCACCATCTAAATCCGTTGAAAATACACCGTATGAATTGTGGTTTGGAAACAAACCTAAGCTGTCATTTCTTAAAGTTTGGGGATGCGATGTTTATGTGAAGAAACTTCAACCGGATAAACTCGAACCCAAAGCGGAAAAATGCGTCTTCATAGGATACCCTAAGGAAACTATTGGGTATTCCTTCTATCACAGATCTGAGGGCAAGGTTTTTGTTGCCAAGAATGGATCCTTTCTAGAGAAAGAGTTTCTCGCGAAAGGTGTGAGTAGTCGGAAGGTAGAACTCGAAGAGGTTATTAAACCTTCTCTTCAAAGTATAGCGAGTAGCACAGCACCGGAAGTTGTTCCAGAGTTGGCTTCACCTGTTGAAGAAGGAACTAATGATAATGATCATGAAACTCCGAAAGAGAGTACTACCGAACCTCGCAGGTCTAGCAGGATGCGTGCAACTCCCGAGCTGTACGGAAATCCTGTCATGAATTTCATGGTTGATGAAAATGATGACCCTGCGACATATGAAGAAGCGATGTTGAGCCCGGATTCCAACAAATGGTTAGAAGCCATGAAATCCGAGATGGAATCCATGTATGAAAATCAAGTTTGGAACTTGGTGGAATTACCTCACGACTGAAAGGCCGTGGAGAACAAATGGATTTTCAAAAGAAAAACTGATGCTGATGGTAATGTGACCATCTATAAAGCTCGACTTGTCGCAAAGGGGTTTCGACAAATTCAAGGAGTTGGCTATGATGAGACATTCTCTCCCGTAGCGATGCTAAAGTCGGTTAGGATTATGTTAGCAATTGTTGCATATTTCGATTATGAGATATGGCAGATGGATGTCAAAACCGCGTTTCTCAATGGTAACATTGAAGAAGAGTTGTATATGATACAACCAAAGGGTTTTGTCGATCCTAAGGATGCTAACAAGGTGTGCAAGCTTTAGCGATCCATCTATGGATTGAAGCAAGCATCACGAAGTTGGAATCTCCGCTTTGATGTGGTGATCAAAGAGTTTGGATTTGTCCAAACTTATGGAGAAGCTTGTATTTACAAGAAAGTGAGTGGGAGCAATGTGGCATTTCTGATATTATATGTGGATGACATATGATTGATCGGAAATGATATAGATCTTTTAAACAGTGTTAAAAGTTATCTAAATAGCAAATTTTCAATGAAGGACCTAGGTGAAGCGTCATACATATTAGGCATAAAGATCTATATAGATAGATCTAGGCGCCTAATAGGGCTATCGCAAAGTACATACCTTGATAAGATTTTAAAGAAGTTTAAAATGGACGGAAGTAAGAAGGGGTTCTTACCTATGTTGCAAGGCAAGACATTGAGTAAGACTCAAAGTCTGGCTTCGGCGGAAGAAAGAGAGATAATGGACAAAGTCCCCTATGCTTTAGCCATAGGCTCTATAATGTACGCCATGCTATGTACAAGACCGGATGTGGCACATGCTATTAGTTTGACTAGTAGGTACCAATCGGATCCAGGTTCAGAACACTGGATAGCGGTCAAGAATATCCTTAAGTACTTACGAAGAACTAAGGATATGTTTCTTGTATACAGAGGTGAAGAAGAGCTCGCCGCTAAGTGTTATATTGACGCTAGCTTTGACACTGATCCGGATGACTCTAAGTCTCAATCCGGATACGTATTTCTCATGAATGGCAGAGCGGTTAGTTGGAGGAGCTCCAAACAACCTGTGGTGGCGGGATCAACAACGGAGGCCGAATATGTTGCTGCTTCAGAAGCGGCTCAGGAAGCAGTTTGGATGAAGGAGTTCATATCCGAACTAGGAGTGGTTGCAAACGCGTTGGACCCAATGGTGATCTATTGTGACAACAATGGTGCCATTGCCAATGCCAAAGAACCAAGGTCTCACAAGCATTCCAAGCATATTAAGCGCCGGTTTCACTCCATCCGCGAGCATGTCAAGGATGGAGATATAAAGATTTTTAAAGTACATACGGATCTCAATGTAGCAGATCTGTTGACTAAAAGTCTCCCTAGAGCAAAACATGATCAACACCAGAACTCGATGGGTGTTAGATTTATCACTATGTAACTACATTATTGTCTCTAGTGCAAGTGGGAGACTGAAGGGAATATGCCCTGAGAGGCAATAATAAAGTGTTTATTATGTGTATTCCAAGTATATGATAGATGTTTGTTTTGCATGCTATAATTGTATTAATACGGAAACATTAATACATGTGTGTCTAATAAACAAACAGAAAGTTCCTAGTTATGCCTCTCTCATAAACTAGCTCGTTGATTAACAAGATGATCAAGGTTTCCTGATCATGGACATTGAATGTTGTTAATAATGGGATCACAACATTAGTGTAATGGTGTGATGAACATTCATACGAAGTATAGCATTACGATCAAAGTCATTGAGTTTATATTGCTATAACAACTTACGAAGTGATCCTAATCCTTAGACCATGTGATCATGTCAATCACTAACACCGGAAGAGTTTCTTGATAACATCAAACGTCACACCGTAACAGGGTGATTATAAAGATGGATTCAGAACTAATAAAGTTTTACGTTGAGGCTCATGCATCGAGAGTGGAATTTGTTCATCCCGATGACGGATAGATATGCTCTGGGCCCTCTCGGTGATGTCACATTGATTAGCTTGCAAGCAAGTGATTTGATCACTAGAATGTTATATCACGGGAACAAGAAAAGAGTGCATGTCAGTAATGAGATCAAACTAGGTATGGAGATACCGATGATCGAATCTCAGACATGTAATATATCGTGAAACAAAGGGATTAAGATACTAGCGTAAAAAGGTTCCGACGATCACAAGAAAGTCATCGTTGAATGTGTGGGAGTCAGTATGGGTCTCCAGATCCCGCTTCTGATTATTGATCCGAGAGTGGTATCGATCATGTCCGCATTATTCACGAACCGTAGGGTGACACACTTAAGAGACACCGACATCCAATGGGAGCAAAAGTTTCATGCCGAAAGAATGAACAAGCGCAAGAATTTATTTCACTAGATACCGAAATAGGTTTTCGGGTGAAATTGCATAAAGTGGTTATGCATGTGAAATAGAATTCTAGCAAGGGGTTATTTGTGAATGTTTGTCATTAAAGTAATTGACAAAAATTCTGAATAAAAATAAAAGAGTTTTATTTAATGAGAGTTTGCATTAAATTTGGTGGAAATTTAATGGGAATTTGAGTGGGTTTTTTAGTGGAGAAAATTGAAGGGCCATTTTGTGAGTGGAGTGTCCACCCACATGAATGAAGGAGGAGAGGGGGCAGCCCCATGGCCGGCGGCCACCCCCTTGGGTGCCCCCCTCCTCCTATAAAAGGAGCCCCTCCTCTCACTTCTCACTCACACCTCCTCGTGAAGGATCTCTCTCCCCCTCTAGAATTTATCCCCCATGGTCTCGGACTAGCGAGATACATGTTTCCGGTGGCTATTCGGCAAGAAAGAGTTGTGCTTCCGCTGCGTCGCTGGAGCGAGGAGGCGGAGGTTGCTCGGTGCCTCGAACGTGTGTGCGAGCACGGATGCGCTGCTGATTTGCGGCGCTAGGACTTCCTCTCGATCTTGAGATCGGCAAGAGATCGTCTACATCAACCACGAGTTGAACTCATTAAGCTTTGTCGGTCTTCAAGGGTATGTTCTCTACGGATATACATTCACCCGTTGTTTGTATCTAATAGATAGATCTTGGTACATAGTTCACATCGTAGGAAATTTTTTGTTTTCTATGCTGCAAACCCTACACATATGCCTTTTCAAAATCAATTTTGAAAAGTACACCATCCAATTTTTTAGAATGAAGTTCATGGATTGTTTCATGTAAAATAACCACCCCTTCTAAAATATGCCTACCAGGCATAAAAGCAGTTTGAGTTGGTTGAACCACTTTGTGAGCTATCACAGAGATGCGATTCGTGGCTACTTTAGTAAAAAAATTAAACTAACATTTAATAGGCAAATCAGCCTATATTGTTGAATCTGGATTGCATTCTCTTTCTTAGGAAGAAGAGTGATTACTCCAAAGTTTAGTTTATATAAAGGTAATTCATTAGTTTGCAACTGTGCAAACAAAGCCATGAGGTCATTCTTAATTACTTCCCAGAATGTCTGATAAAATTCCGCAGGGAACCCATCCGGACCGGGGCCTTATTGTGTTCCATCGAAGAAATTGCTTCAAGCACTTCCTTTTCTGAGAACACATACGTAGTAATATCCCAATTACTCTCCTCAATAAGCGAAAAACTATTTGGTTCTGGCTCATCAATTTTTTTTTTGTAATATCCAGAAATATACGTTTTAAGGTTTTCATCCCCCACTATAATGCCCTCCTCTTGTTCAAGTTGGAAAATCTTCTTTTTATGGTGTTTTCCGTTTGCAATTAAGTGAAAGTATTTGGTATTATTGCCTCCTTCCTGAACATGTTTAATTTTCGCCCACTGGGCCCATTTGGTCTCATCATCCCTTCTCAGTTTTGTTTTGTGACCTGCTCATTAGCCGTATTTAGCATCTTCCGCTCGGCTTCCGACAAAGCACTCGTCTCAGCCTTAATATCCAACCTTTCTATGATTTCCAGAAGCCTATCTCTTTCCATTCTGTATTTACCACTTTGGTTCTTAGCCCATCCCCGCAAAAAACGTCTTAAATGCCTAATTTTGTTCTGCCATCTCGCCATGGGTGTATTCCCATGAGAAACCGCCGCCCATTCATCCTGAACCATTTTAAAGAAACCATCTTGCCTTAACTACGGTAGTTCAAAGGAAAACCGTGGATTATTACCAAGATGGGCTCTAATTCCTGAATCAATCAGAAGAGGTGTGTGGTCTGAACCCGACCGAGTAAGAGCCCGCATAGTAACTAACGGAAATTTTTGTTCCCATTCAACACTGGATAGGATACGATCGAGTTTCTCATAAGTCGGTGTGTCCCTACGGTTGGCCCAAGTAAATTGTCTTCCTGAGAGAGCAATCTCTCTTAAATTTAGGTTCTCAATAATTTCATTAAAAACAAATGGCCAGTGGGGATTGAACCTATCATTATTCTTGTCTTCACTTTTTCGAAGGATATTAAAATCTCCACCCACTAACAAAGGGAGTGTTTCAATTTCACATATCCGAACCAGTTCTGCCAAAAACTCATGTTTATGACTATCCTGAGCTGCTCCATACACTGGAACAAAAATCCACTCAAAACCCTCACTACGGCACTTTAGATACAACTTAACTCAATAATCCCCAGTAACCAATTTATTAACCAGCAAAGTTTTAGTGTTTATTCCCACAAGAATACCACCAGAACGGCCATGGGGAGGTAAGCAGAACCATGCAAAATCCGCTCCAGGTGTCAAGTTTTGCAAAAACGGAATAGAGAAGTTAGATCTCCCTGTTTCTAACAAGGTAATAAAATCTAACTTATATTCATTAATCGCTTTCCTTGTGAAAGAATGCTTTGCAGGATCTCTAAAACCATCACTATTCCAAATTAAACCTCTGAGGCCTTATATTTTTAAAAAGTTTTTTTACCCTGACCCTAGTACCCCGCCGAACGCAGGTGTTATCATATGTTCTCTTCTTGGGTTTATGAGTATGCTTGCCCTCAAGGGAAACCGACTCGTTAGAACAACCAAAAGTGTCACCATCTTCAGTGGCTAGATCTTCGCAGAGATTCGAAACTTTAGAAACAAAAAGAGATGCGGGTGTACTATCCTCCAAAGATTTTTGTGTATTATGTTCTAAGTTCTAACATAGTCAAAGTTCTATGAAATTCGTTATCTTTAATTAAATTTACCGATGTATTCCTTGTTTCATCTGTCTCGCCAAAATATACCCCAATCTCTTTAGCCTTCTCTAAAATTTCATCATTCGACACCGACATAATTGAAAATTTCGAGTTGGAGGGAGTACCTGGTCCTTCATTGTGGAGCCTTGTCAACTCCATTGTGCGCTCCAGCTGTGTAGCGTCGGCATTGGTATGAGACACAAGTATATCACTAGCTCGGATATAATTAACAGAAGACAAAGGAATACCACTGAAAGCAATTACCTCAGCCAGTGTTGGTGGTGATTTTTTCACGAAACTTTTCTTCTACAAATCTTGTCTAGGCATCAGCACTTACCCCCCAATTTTATGAATCGGAGATGCAGAGAAAGAATCACCCTTGTCTATCCCTTGACAAGTATCGGAGTTATGTAACCTGCTAATAGCGATCGGACAAGACCCCTCCTCTAGCAGTTCCTTCCCTGCTATGTTGCTTATGTTTATGTTTCATGCTACTTATTATTATTGAGTTGGTTTATCTTCATAGCTTGCAATGACTATTGAGTAGACTTAGTTGCATACTCTTTATTATGAATTGTCTAAGCATCTACTCCTGTGCTGATAATATTTACATCATATGAAGCAAAGTGTTCGTGAAAGTTCTTTTATCGCACTCAGTATTGGTTGAGGACAAGCAATAAGCTAAGCTTTGGGGGAGTTGATACGTTCAAAACGTATCTACTTTCTCGAATACTTTGCTATTGTTTCTTCTCTAAACTTGTGTGATTTGGATACAACTAACACAGACTGCTCGCTGTTTTCAGCAGAATTACCTTGGTGTCTTCTTTTTGTGCAGAAAATGAACTATCAGGAAAATTTCCGGAAAATATGCCAAAAATTATATTTCACTAGAAGATCCATGAAGCCAGAAGAAGAGATGAAGGGGAGGCCTAGGGGGCCCAGACCCACACCAGGCACGGGCCCACCTGACCCCGCGCCTAGGAGGGGTGTGGCCACCCCAGGCAGCTCCTCGGCCTCCCTTTGCGCCTATAAGTTGCCTTTCGACCTAAAAACCGAGGGGGGTTCGATAGTTTTCTAGAAAGAGTTCCGCTCCGCAGCCGCCACCAGAAACCAAGATTCGGATCCAGAAACTCCGTTCTGGCACCTTGTCGGGCGGGGAATTTGGAGAGGATCATCGCCATCGTTATCACCAACGCATCTCCATCAACCATCGATGTTTCCCTCATCGATGAGTGAGTAATCCCCCGCTATAGGCTTGGGGATGGTAGGGATTGGATGAGTTCTATCATGTAATCGAATAAGATCTGTTAGGGCATAGTGCCTAGTATCTCTATTAGTGCTATTTGACTTTGTTGCAACTTGTTGTGCTTAATGCTTGCCACTAGGGCCCGAGTGCCATGATCTCAGATCTGAACTTATTATTGAATCATCATGATAGTATTTTTTATGATCTTATCTGCAAGTTGTATACACATACCATTGTCCGGATCCAAAGGCCCCAAAGTGACAATAATTGGAACAACCGGAGGGGATGGCTGTGGTGTGAGGATCACATGTGTTCACGGAGTGTTAATACTTTGCTCCGGTGCTCTATTAAAAGGAGCACCTTAATTTCCAGTAGTTCCCTAGAGGCCCCGCTGCCACGGGCTAGCTGGACAGAAGATGTTGTGCAAGTTCTCATTGTGAGAACGTATGACTATATTTGGAGCACATGCCTAGGATTATTTAGTACTTGGATGCTTGTTATTATTTATCTGCAATGCCCTAGTTCTTGAAGTTACATGTTTAGACTCGTCCATGCAATTCCCGTCCATCCATCCCTATGCCTACCACACTCGAATCCTACTATTACCGTTACTGTTACTATTGCTCCTGTTTCACTATTGTTGTTGTTGTTGCTACTACAAACTATTGCTACTGATAAAATTCTATGAGCAAGAACTATTTCCAGGTGCAGCTGAAATGACAACTCAGTTGTTAAGGCTTGCAAGTATTCTTTGGTCCCCTTGTGTCGAACCAATAAATTGGGTAATACTACCCGCGAAGACTGTTGCAATCCCCTATACTTGTGGGTCATCAGGGGACGGCCATGGGACAGCTGCATCTGCCCTCTCCCGAGGTGAAAGAATACTTTTGCCTCCGCCTCAAAAAATTCTCATAAAAATATGGCGTAGGTTTCTAGATAAGATAGAGACGTACATAAGAAGTAGGGACCGAGTTACGCTTGAGGAGCAAATGGGCCAAGGTGGCGCGGTCCCCTCCTTGGGTCGCTCCACCTGCCCTTTCGTGGGCCTCGTGCCTCCTATCGTGTGTGATAGGTGCCTAGGGTCACCGTTCTAATGAAAAACTTCTGTGTTATTTTTTTTCAAATTAATTGATGTCCTGATGGTCTCCGAAACATCAAAATACGAAAAGGAGGTTTTTCTGTCTTCCAGATATTAAATACCAAAATAAGGCATTTTGTAGGAAAGTCCCATCAATCATCTAAAAAGGCAAAAATAATGAAATTTTAGTGTAAATAACAATATAAACTAGTCCTATTTGTTGCTATTATGATAATAAAAAATACCCATATCAGCTGTGCATAGGGTGTTACATGCCTTAATCTAGTTGCGGTGTCTCTTATTTGAGTGTGTACAGGTAGTTAAGCATGCTAATGTGTTTGTTCTTGCTTCCTAGAAATAGGAATCATGCCTAAGCATGTTCTACTGGTATTATGAATAGGTTTTGACCCTTAGATCAGTTTCTAAATTCCCCTCTTTACACTTCTTCCATTTCTACTGGTTTAGCTATAACTTTGGAAGAGTAGATCTATTTTTTTCCTTATTGTTGATGAAGAGCTTCTGGTTCAGATGCTCTCCTCCTCCTTGCCTTCTCCTCCTAGTGCTTATATTGATCTAAGATCTCTCTCACTCTCATTACTAGAGTGTGTTTCTTGTTTGTGAGTTGTGAGTTTTGGGGTTTGAATGGATGGCTATTTATAGTGTCCTTTGGGCACTGTGGTACTAGAACGTCCTATGTTTCATGGCTATCTAAGCATCTTGGTCTTGTGTGCAACCTTCTTTGTATTTTGGTTAAATGCACATGTGTAGTGCATTCAGTGGTTACTTAAAGGCTACTAGATATAGGTTATGAGATTGCCATATTGGCCAT
The DNA here is from genome assembly GCA_910589765.1 of Avena atlantica. Taxonomy (NCBI): domain Eukaryota; kingdom Viridiplantae; phylum Streptophyta; class Magnoliopsida; order Poales; family Poaceae; genus Avena; species Avena atlantica. Next base: position 416,214,528 of record OU342734.1, on the reverse strand, counting down.
GTCAGTTTGGAAACTTCAATTTTTTTCCTGATGCTCAATTTGGACAGTGCCAAGTGGATTTACCGTCTTATTCACTTGTCCTTTACTTATATATTTAATCATTGATTTGATTTGGTTTAAACTAGTGGCTTAGAGTCTAGTTCATTCATTCATATCAACTAGGATTGAATTATTATTACTGTCATTTATAGTTTAGTCTAGCTGACTTTCCTATGTTAATTAAGGTCAATTATGTGGCTTTCTATCTAAATCCAAGAATAATCTTGGGTTTTTTGTTGTCTTGTTATATGATGATCTTATGGTGCTTCTTTGCTTGGTTGTTTGCTATAACTGCCAACTATTGCCTTCAAGTTTCCTATGTTGATCATGATCTTCTAAAGATCAGTGTTGATGCCTTTTCCCCATTGATATACTTTTTTGACCATATGTTCCATGTTGCCTCTCTATTGTTTAGACCAAATGGTCCTTGTTGCCTCTCTATTGTTTTTATGACCTTAATCTGTCATTTGCATTCCAGGAGTTGGTTTCCCTTGGATTTTACATTAAATGGCTTCATCGTACGATGGATCCAACATTTTAACATTAATCCAAAAACTCTTGTCTTTAAGCATTTTGTTTCTTTTCCAGGTTTAGAAGAAGATAAGATGAGAAGATGGTGATAGATAGAAGTAGATAGCTTTAGATAGGAAAGTTTCTAACTAATTTGTGTTGGGTTTCCTTCTTATTGTAATTTTATTCTTTATTTCAGTTCGTATCAAACCTTGTACTGATTTTATGATGAATAAGAATCTGATTATGAACATTGTCATATTTTCCTTGTATTTTTATAAATTTATTCTACTTGTTATGAATTGTTGAATTTGAACTCACGTTTGAATAATTAAAACCTCCATTTGGAATTCAAATTATATTTTATTTTCTATTTCACTTTAGAACTAGTATTCCTGTGTGTATACACAAAATACTCATTTTTTGTGTTTATTAAATTTGAATTTCCTAAAATTTGAAAATAAGAAAATGTCATGTGAAAATTTAGATCAATTCCTACTGATGACCTAACTCTAATGCATTACTAGCCTAAATTTTAATCCCTTTGTCCATTTCAAACAAAAGCTCGAAATTCATACGCATGATATGCAAATGCATATATTCTATATCTACTCCTTTCGTGTCCTAATTTTTTGGACCGTTAAAACATGTTTGTGTCTGCTTTTTTGAACGCAGATTTAGTGACTTTGCTTCTGTAAGTCAACGAGCGACCTAGCCCTGCTTATTTTCCCTTCGTTACAGATCCAACACCGAGTTAAAACTAAAAATTCGAAGAAAAAAAAGAAAATGTTCCATTAAGTTAGACATGCTTGATTGTTATCGCCATATTTTGGCCAAAGGAGGAGATGGGCCGTGATCAAGATGGGCTTAGAAGATACGTATATGCAACGTGTTGTTGAATCGGCCTCGTGCGTTGATTTGGGCTAAATTGCCCGTGTATCTTATATTGTAATAGATTCCGTTTAAATTTAGGTAAGAGATAGAGTTGTAGAGTTATTCCAAAGATAGAAAGTCTCCGGACTATAAATATGTACCTAAGGTTATTGAGAAAAGGAGGACAATCACGTTCACAACCAACACAATCTCGGCGCATCGCCACCCCTTGTTTCTAGGTTTTTTCTCGGTTAAGTGCCATGCTGCCTAGATCGCATCTTGCGATCTAGGCAGTATCTACTTATGCGATTATTTGGTGTTACTTGTACTGAAGCCTTGTTGATGGCGAGTAACACTATTATCATAGATTTGTTTAGGCTAGCATCAGTACTTTTTGTTATAATCGTTCAGTTATGCTGCCTCTAGTTATCTCGCCGCCTTTGCACCTTTTCCCGGGTGTAAGGGTGGCACTTTGCTTGATCTTTATTTAAGTCGATTTGATCTGTTATAGTTGTGCCTTGTTCTCCAAGGTTTAGTTTGATATCTACATGACCAGGCCTTGCAAACGGGTTGAACGATCCAGTAATATGTAAGATATGGTTTGCCAATCCAAGAGGAGTTGTTCCGGGAATTGACTTTACGTTGGTTTTTAGGCCTTTTCTAGGGTTAGTTTTCCATCATCTTTTGTATCTACCAGGCTCAATTACGTGTAGGATGTTCCAGTCATATGGTGAAAACGTTAAACTGTCGTAGATCGATTTGACTTGTATTGATAAAGCAAAACCCCATGTTATCATAGATCTAATGCAGAACCATGGGATAATCGGCTCTAGGAGCCGATTCACAGGGAAACCTGGGAGCCGGTCACGGCTCGAATTTTACGTATACTTGTTTACCATGCAGGAAACCAATCGAAGCAATCCTTCACCTTCCTGACCAGGTATAGGTCAGGTGGCACGCCCTCGAACCAAGCCAGGACGTGTGCCGGAGTTTTGCGGGCCGTTGCCCGAGGGACCAGGGCCCACCAGCAGTCCTGGGAGCCTCCCGGCTCTCCGTGTTGCCCGTCGCTGCTCGCCGGTGGGTTTTGGCAGGCAACACATTCTGGCACGCCCGGTGGGACCGTCAACAACGTCTACATCAACATCCGACGCTGCGATGGACAACAGACCAGTCACGTACGACGAGCTGCCTGAGGAGCACAAGGCGAAGTATGATGACGTCAAAGCTCTCTTCGAAGCCGATCTCATCGGCTCTTTTGAGAGAACTCGTAAGCATGGCATCAGGTGGAAAGGGTTCTCACCCGAGGGTGCTCTTGATGAGGTGGATCTGTCTGTTCCTTCAGAGGAGCGCACCAGAGCTCTGCGACAGGAAGTCAACTACATGGTGGCTCATTCTCTTCACCGCCATTCTGAGAGCTTGGTGAACGCTTTCGAGCGGATTGCAGTTCGCGTAGTTCAGGAGATCATGAAACATCAGTACTCTCCGTCAGGGCCTACTCTAGGGACTCACTAGGGAGAAAGACCGCTCCAGGCCAGGCCACCGCTGCCATTCACACTTGCAGCTCCGGAGCCACCAGGGGCACCGGCGTACGTCATCTACAAGATCGGAGGCGACCCTGGCGATTGCCAATTCCTGTGTGAACCACCTAAAGAACTCCCACATGGGTACGTGTGCACCTACGTGCCAGACTGCAACAGCTTGACGCGCACGAACCAGGTTGCAACCACAGGGATTGCTGGGGCAGGAGTTTCTGGAGCAGGGGCTTCGGGAGCAGGTGTTTTTGTAGCAGGAATCTCTGGGATGGACGCCGACAAACAGGCGTGGCTAGCCAAGTATGCCACTGGAACGAGTCAAAAGAAAAGGAAGGCGCAGACAAGCATTGGGATTGTCCTTTCTTCAAGTATTGCTGGGATGCGGGAATGAGCCGATTGCCTACAGTCGACAACTGCCCGGAATGTGGACAGCAGAGGGAGGACACGGGGCCAGTGTCAGTGTTCAAGCGTCTAGGGCCCCTCCCACCTCAGAGCCGATGCAGGGAGTCGTCGCAAGCACAAGGTCTCAAGGAGCCAATGGATGACAAAGAGAAAGACAGATATCACCGGCCAAGGTGGTGTCCCGACGGACTCAGACACACCCAAAAGCGTCGAGTGCAGCGGCTGCGTAACTTGGAGGAAGCCGAAGCACAGTATCTCCACGCTTTAAGGAAAGCACGGCCCGATCTGGCCGTTAAGATTAGGCAGACCTTGGAAACGGAAGATCGCCCGAAAAGGAAAGAGTGGCGCCCCAAACCGGTAAAAGCCGATGCAAAGACATCGGCTGGCACAAACATGGTATTCATACTTCCGTCAGAGTTCTGCGTGCCAAGAACCAACGAGCTACCAGTGGCACAGTTTGACTGCGGCCCACGGCCGGTTATCTTTGAAAAGCCACGTGAGAAGGGCTACAAACATCTGAAAGCCCTGTACCTACGAGGTTACATCAACGGGCAGCCTGTCAGCAAGATGTTGGTGGACACCGGAGCAGCAGTCAATATAATGCCATACTCCATGCTACGGCGTTTGGGACGCTCCACTGCAGATCTGATCAAAATCAACGTCACGTTAAGCGATTTCAACGGCCAAACTTCAGAAACGCAAGGCGTACTGAACGTGGATCTGACCGTGGGCAGAAAAACCATCCCTACGTCATTCTTCGTCGTGGACAGCAAAAGCACCTACGCTGTCTTGTTAGGGAGAGATTGGATTCATGCTAACTGTTGCATTCCATCCACGATGCACCAGTGCCTAATACAGTGGGATGGAGATGAGGTGGAGGTCATTCATGCAGACGATTCTGTCGAGATCTCCATTGCTGGCATGAACGTCTGGGAAGCAGAAGACCAAGAGACGATCTCTGGAATCAGTCTAGACGGCTGTGAACGCATTGAGGCTACAAAAAACGGGGTGAGGCTGGTCTTATCCACTGGCCTGACAGAGTAGCAAAGTCCACGATGGTACGTGGTACGGCCGATCCCTGCGATCGGCCACCAAAAACAAAAAGCAGCAATCTTACGACAAGCAGATCATGCAGTCGTAGCAGGGAGATTCCCTGCCATTGTAAAACACAAATAAGGTGTAAACCGTCCTTGACTAATACAATCAAAAAGGGGGCCGATTCAGGCAATCGGCCCAACTTATTTTTGTCATCCTCACCTACTGTTTGCCCTGTGTTTAGCATCGATTTAACAGGTGACGGAAAGCTAGGGTATGGGTTTACATCCGCTGATGAACTAGAGGAAATCGACATTGGTCCTGGGGATAAGCCACGACCAACATTTATCAGCAAGAAGTTAGATCCGAGTCTACGGGGTCCGATGATAGCTCTGTTGAAAGAATATCCAGATTGCTTCGCCTGGGACTATACAGAGATGCCTGGATTAGACAGGAGCATCATTGAGCATCGACTCCCGCTTAAAAAAGGATTTCGGCCATTCCAGCAGCGAGCACGACAGATGAGGGCCGAAATTTTGGCAGAAGTCAAGAAAGAGGTCGAGAAAATGTTGACAGCCAATTTAATCAGGCCATGCCGGTATGCTGAGTGGATTTCTAGTATCGTACCTGTAGAGAAAAAGGATGGCCGCTGGCCTGTTGCCATAGATTTTCGGGATCTCAATAGAGCTACTCCAAAGGATGAGTATCCGATGCCGGTGGCAGAAACATTAATCAACGCAGCTGCTGGTCATAAAGTCTTGAGCTTCATGGATGGCAATGCCGGTTACAACCAAATTTTTATGGCTCCGGAAGATATACACAAGACTGCGTTCATAGTCCCAGGTTCAGTGGGGTTGTTTGAGTATGTAGTCATGACATTTGGACTAAAGAATGCCGGCGCCACGTACCAAAGAGCCATGAATTACATTTTCCATGATCTGATCGGCAAGCTGGTGGAAATTTATATCGATGACGTGGTGGTCAAATCAGCTTCAGTACGAGGACATCTGGACGACCTGCAACGCGTCCTGGACCGAATAAGGAAATTCGGGCTACGGATGAATCCAAAGAAGTGCGCCTTCGGTGTGACGGCCGGTCAGTTCTTGGGTTTCTTGGTCCATGAACGAGGGATTGAGATCGGCCTGAAAAGTCAGGAGGCAGTGCGAAAAATGAAGCCGCCTACCACGAAGAAGGAACTGCAATCTCTCATCGGCAAGATCAACTTCGTCAGAAGATTCATCTCCAATCTGTCAGGGAGAATAGAGTCGTTCATGGGACTGGTGAAGATTAAATCTGACGAGGAGTTCAGCTGGGGGCAGAACAACAACGAGCCTTCGACGAGATCAAAGAATATCTGACAAAGCCGCCAGTATTGGTTCCGCCCCAGCCGGATAGGCCATTCTACATTTACTTGTCAGTAGCGGACGCGTCCATCGCCTCAGTGGTGGTGCAAGTTTATGATGGGCTGGAGCGAGTTGTATTTTACATCAGCAGAAGGATGCTGGATGCAGAGACAAGGTATCCTGAGATCGACAAGTTGTGCCTCTGCCTGTTTTTTACCTGCACCAAGCTGCGCCACATTCTGCTATCAGCGGAGGTGGTCATCATATGCAAATCAGATGTCATAAAGCACATGCTGTCGGCTCCTATGTTGAAAGGCCGACTGGGCAAATGGATGTTTGCATTATCGGAGTTCGATATCCGTTATCAACCCGCGAAAGCGGTTAAGGGACAGGCATTGGCCGACCTTATCGCTGAAAGGATCAACACTAATATAGCAGCATTGTCTATACGAGCGTGGGCTATGTTTTTCGATGGATCGGTTTGTGACGATGGGTGCGGCATCGGCATGCTACTCGTGTCGCCCCGGGGGGCAACATTTTCCTTCTCTATCAGGTTATCTGCCCCTCGCACCAACAACGTCGCTGAGTATGAGGCGATACGCAAGGGAATGGAGTTGCTCATCGAAGCTGGAGCAGAAGCAGTGGAAATTTTTGGAGACTCCAAGCTGGTGATTTCTCAACTCACGGAGGAATACAAGTGTGAGAGCGAGTCGCTCTTCCCATTATGGATGCAATGCCGTGAGCTGATGGCACAGTTCCGGTACATAAACTTCACTTGGATCCCGCGATCGCAGAATACCGAGGCAAATGATCTTGCACAAATGGCTTCAGGCTACAAGGACATGGCAGAGGGAGCCGATGTTCAGGTACAATTCCTGGACGCAGACGACTGGAGAGCCGATATCTTCAATTACTTGAAGGATTCGGCTCGGGGGGCACCTAAACGGATAAGATACAAGGCCATGAAGTATGTGCTCATTGGGGACGACATGTTTTACAGGACTCTAGAGGGGTTATTGCTCAAATTTCTGGGGACAGCCGAGGCCAATCGGCTCCTACACGAGGTACACGAAGGCGCCTGTGGAACTCACCAATCGGCTCACAAGATGAAGTGGTTGATCAGGCGATCAGGGTTTTATTGGCCTACCATGCTTGAGGACTGTTTTAAGTACTACAAAGGGTGTCAAGCATGTCAGAGATTTGGAAAAATTCAGATGGTACCCGCGTCGGCAATGAACCCCATCATCAAGCCTTGGCCATTCCGAGGTTGGGGCATGGATATGATCGGCAAGATCAATCCTCCGTCAAGCAAAGGCCACATGTGGATTTTGGCCGTTACGGATTATTTCACCAAGTGGGTGGAAGCCGTCCCTATGAAGTCAGTAAGTTCAAAGGATGTTGTCAACTTTGTGAAAGAACACGTCATTCATAGGTTTGGGATTCCCCAGACTATCACGACCGATGGAGGTTCGGTCTTCACTTCTCACGAGTTCAGAAAGTTCTGTGAGGATACAGGGATTAAGCTGATTCGATCATCTCCATACTATGCTCAAGCGAATGGGCAAGCTGAAGCGTCCAACCAGAGCCTTATCAAGCTAATCAAGAGGAAAATCGATGAACACCCTAGGCGTTGGCACGAGGTTTTGTCAGAGGCTTTATGGGCTTACCGCATGTCATGTCATGGAGCGATAAAAACCTCGCCGTACCATCTAGTCTATGGACAAGAAGCCGTATTGCCTTGGGAAATTACGGCCGGATCGAGACGTGTCACTTTTCAGAACGATCTAACGACTGAAGAATATGCGGCCCTGATGAGTGACAGTGTTGAAGATTTGACTGAGCTTAGGCTATGGTCGCTTGAGAAAATCAAAGAGAACAAGGCCAAAGTAGCTCGTGCATATAACAAGAAAGTGAGACCAAAGGAGTTCCACGTCGGCGATCTGGTATGGGAAGCTGTGTTGCCATTAGGGACTAAGGATGCAGCATATGGTAAATGGTCTCCAAATTGGCACGGGCCATACAGGGTCGATCAGGTTTTAAGAGGGAACGCGTACATGCTGGAGGAGCTGGATGGCGTGAAATTCCCAGTGGCTGTCAACGGTCAGCATCTCAAGAAATATTTCCCAAGTATGTGGGATGATGGACAGTGAGATATGGGGGCCGATACACGAAATCGGCCAATAAAAAAAATTATATATATATATTCCCCAAAGCAGGTGGGATGATCGACAGTGATAGATGGGGGCCGATACATGAAATCGGCCAATAGAAATATACAGCCGATGCACAGTCATCGACTCTAGAGGTTCAAAACTGTTACAAGCAGATGCCAGTTTACATAAACGAGCTACTGAAGAAATGCCTCGAAGGCGTGGAGGGCGTCAGCACGGACACGGTCCACCTCGGTGATCTCGGCTTCGTCATCCTCGTCCTTGCCCGTCACTAGCTGCTTGTTCAGGGCACGTATCTCTGCCAGATCAGTCTTCAGTTGAGCCCTGAGGCCTTCTGCTTCGTCTTGGGAGCGGGCGATGGATGCTTCCTTGTCACAAATGAGCTGTTTTGTCGCCCGGACCTTTTCTTCAAGATCTTCCAGCTCCCTTTTCAAAGATGCGAGCTCGGCGGTACTGACAGAGGTGTCAGTTTTGGCATCAAGAGACGCCTTTTTCTCGTTGAGCTGCTGACATCTGTCGGCAATATTGGCCTTCAGCGGAAGTTGGGCACGACGCAGGTTGATACTTTCACGAGCTAGCTTCACCCTTGACCCGTAGAAGGACAGAGTTACGACGGGCCAAAGCTTCACCTGCAATGCTACTGGGAGTTGGTCCTTGATTTCGGCAAGAACGCCCTTCACCTCTTCAGAACCCTCGATCAACTCCTCGATCGGGGAAGACAGTAAGGCTCTAAGACGTTGTAATTGAGGTAGAACAGCCCTGGCTTGTGGTTCATCGGTGGCGACAGAGGGAGTTGGTTCGATGGATTCAGGGTCAAATGTCAGCAAGCCTGAAATGTAACAACCCTGGCAGCCCGAAAAGGCTTCAGTGTGCGTCCAACGGGGAAGAATAAGCCGAAAGAAGTTAACATACCTCTCCTAAGACCGAGGGGATAGCAGACGACGAGGTGATCGGCTTGTGTGTGGTTGCTGGGGGCATTGCCAAAGTAGTAGCCGTTTCATCTGCATTTCCGGGGATTGCCAGGTCTGGTTTGGCTAAAGGCGTCGGTGCGGCCCCGGCCTTCCCACTAGAAGCATCAGTTGTCTGCATGAAAGGTGATTAGCCGATGTAAATGATGATGAATCGGCAGAAAAAAGGAAGTAAGTGGTAAGATCATGAAGGATGGTGAGTTTCGAAACCTCCTGGCTCGATGAAGAAGCTTGCGGTCCTTTACGAGCTCTCTTGGGACCCACAGTTGGCCCCGCCTCGACTGGTGCTCGGGGGGCAGCGGGTTCAGGAACCGACCTTTTCCTGGAAGCCGATGGTGGCACATCTGGCTGGCTCGGTGTGATGGTCCTCTCAGAGTCCGTTGGGCTCGATTCTCCCTGATTGGGTTGTGTGTCCTCGTGGGAAGTGTCTTCGACGGAAGCCTGCAAAAGAAGGAAAGCTGTTAGACACGAGCACGTCTGCAAGAATGAAAGAATGAGAAGAATCGACCAAGACATGGATCAGCCTACATGCGAGCTTTCTGGAGAAGGGCTCCGGCGCCTCAAGGTCTTCCTGGAAGCTACATTCCTCGTCATCGTTCTTGTCTTAGTTGGAACTCGAGGGGTAGCTGATGTTGAAGTTCCTTGCTTCTTAGAAGCCGATTGTGGTGTTATCGGCTGTTTCTGCATCATGACCTTTTTCAAAGGCGGCGAGTTTTTGCAGAAAAGAACCACAGGAGCTGGCGGAAAGAACTCAAAGGGGGAGCCATCACTATGTGTAGGTTCAGGGCCATCTTGTTGCTGCAAAGAGAAAAAATTGGGTTAGTAAAGGAGTCATTGGTGAGCTGCATCGAGAAAATTTACAAGTAGTGGTACCTGTTCCACGGGGATGTCATAGTCAGCATCAAGCTGTTTCATCAATGGTCCCAGAGCTTTCCTGAAGGCGTGAGTCTTCCACATCGACCACCAGTCCTCGAAGCCATCAGTTGATGAGGCGAAGGTGAGGTCATTTGGAATAGGGATGGTCAGAGCATCAAAGAAGGAGTAACACCTCTGACTGGTGAGAGGATCAGGTAGGTCGGCTCTGCTCTCCGTAAGATTATGGAGAAAGAGATGGGGAGGTATTTGTCCAAGACCAAATTGCCGAGCCACTATGACCGGCTGGTAGAATTCATACCCAGGCTTGATGATTCTGTTGGATGTACTCATGCCAACTGGAAGGAAACAGGGACGGATCACAATGGAAAAGAGTTGCCGAGTGCTGGTGTCATCGGCGAAGTTATCTAGCCTGAAGGAGAGTGGATTTTCGAAATGTTCAGATTCTTCCATGTAAGGGAAGAAGGTAGGATTGTCCAGGCCTTGAAAGAAAGTGCTGAACCACTTGGATGCTTCCTGAGGGGATAATTTGCTGCCTGGCAGCCTATACAAAGCTTGGCCATAACTAGTGCATCGGATCTGCTTCCCTTTGACATCTCGAAAGGTACAACTCGCCAAAAGGGGGAAGTTTGGGATGTGGTTTTGAAAGTACAGCTGAGCCCATAGCTGAATGAACCACCAAGGACCACCTGTTTTGACTGCTATGCCTGAGAACAGCTTGACAGACATCAACTGGAGATATCGATAGACCTCTCCAAGGAACAGTTTGCCGATGCCAAGTTGAGTACCTTTGGCCAGTTCGTGGGCTAGGGAGAGATAGTTCTTGGTTGGAGCAAGGGAAGGGCCACAGAATATGAAATGCTCCAGCCAGAAGTTGAGAAAGGCTGTATGTTCTTTCTCTGAGACAGGGCCCTTTGTTTTCATATGGCGTTGGAGGTAGGCACCCCAGTTCGTGCAGTCTGTTTTAGAAGACAGTTTGTAGGGGACTTTGGTCAGTTTAAAAGCAGAGGGGTTGGGTGATGTAACATCCAGGCCAGTGATCATCACCACGTCTAACAGGGTTGGTGACATAGGGCCATGACCGAACATAAAGCAGTTCAGAGCGTCAGACCAGAAGTAGCCGATGGTTTTCAGAAGGTTCTCATGTTTCTCGAGAGGAGACAATGATAAATGCAAGGCATCGGCTATTCCTGTGGTTTCCCATTGGGATTGGTAAGCTCTAGCTACTCTGCTGAACCAAGAGACCCAATGTTCAGGGGGATTAGGCCAGGCTCGCAGGCAGTCGGCCCAAGAGTTCAGATCTAGGTCTTGGCTTACGAAGGGGATTCTATTTGCTTCGCAAGAAATCAGATGAGCAGGGCTAGATTCTGTACGAGGGCCAAGACAGAGAGAGTTTGGGAGAGAAGGATGCGGCAGCAGAATGTCTGAAACCTAGAAAATTTAATGGTGGAATAAGGCATTAATTCAGGTGTTCGCCATTAAGTCTAGCATCGTGTTCAGACTGCGAGGAGTAGGCGTACCTTCAGACCGGAGACCTCTGGGTTGGCGTTGGACGATTCTGCCATCTAGTTCGCTGGCGGAGATGGATCTATACAGTTGGGGATCGAGGGTTCTTGTCGCTGTGAGCTCGATCTGGTCAGTGGGCGATTGAAGATCTAGGTCGCCTTTTCTTTTTTTGAAGAGGGTCGCAGGTTACCGTTTGGAACTGAAAAGCAGCCGCTTAGATGTGCCTAAATATGCGACCAAGTTTTGACCTTGTCAACGTTTTTGGGAAAGCCGATGTGCATCGGCTCTTTGAGCTTTGACTTGGTTGACGGAGTGAGTGCAGTGTGGTGAAAGACGATACAGCGTTATCGGCTTCTGGAGCATCGACCTATTTTGGCTATCGGCGAAATTGGGGCGAAAAAAGCAATCTTCGAGAAACAGATTTTCATTCATTCATTCAAAAGCTGATTGCTTACAAAAGGCTGATTGATTACAAAAGGGAGCTTACTACTACTACTACTATTGGTTCCTAATCTAGAGGCTGAGGTCGTCGCCGCTGTCGTCGCCGCCGTCTTGTTCGCTGTCCTCAGCACTGCTGCCGGCGTCGTCTTCGCTGCTGCTGATCCAGATGCCCGCGGGGGCCTCCTCGTCCTCGTCGTCATCTTCGGTGTCCTCGCTGGACCCGGCGCAGAAGTATTTCACCGGCTGGTACTCCTCGGAGGAGGTGTCCTCCTCTTCCTCCTCCTCGTCGGAGGAGTCGACGCCGTCCCAGGACATGGCGTCGTCGGTGCTGTCCGCCTCCAGTTCCCCATCGGCAAGGAACTGCAGGTCCTCCTCGCCGTCAGTCAAGGACGCGTCGTCCTCCGACCAAGCGGCGAAATCCCAATCCATCTCGTCCCACCATTGTGGGGCGAGAGTGTTGTACGCCGCCGTCGGCGGGTGCTCTGGCGTCGGCTCTCGGTCGCTCATTGAGTTAGAGGCTTGGGAGGACAGGCCAGATGAAGCGGAGGAGGCCATGGCGGAGAAAGAGGGTTTTTTCGGCGGCGGAGGAAGAAGGGTTTTTTGGCTGCTGGAGGAAGATGGGGCCTGCAAACTGCTTAGATGGATTTAAATAAGGGGAATAGTATGAAGCGGTTCAATGCTATAGCGGTTTCCCAGAATGTACTGCCGAAGTTGTCAAATCATGCACTGCGGGGAAGTGGAGAAGACAAGGCATCATGATGAGGGGGTGGCGTGACGATCCTGTTCTGCAATGCATTCTGTCAACGCGCAACCCGATACAAGAAAGAAAAAAAGAGGGGGGAAGGAAAAAACGGAGTGGTTTTGGAATTATTATTGCCAAAACCAGGGGGGCATGTGTTATCGCCATATTTTGGCCAAAGGAGGAGATGGGCCGTGATCAAGATGGGCTTAGAAGATACGTATATGCAACGTGTTGTTGAATCGGCCTCGTGCGTTGATTTGGGCTAAATTGCCCGTGTATCTTATATTGTAATAGATTCCGTTTAGATTTAGGTAAGAGATAGAGTTGTAGAGTTATTCCAAAGATAGAAAGTCTCCGGACTATAAATATGTACCTAAGGTTATTGAGAAAAGGAGGACAATCACGTTCACAACCAACACAATCTTGGCGCATCGCCACCCCTTGTTTCTAGGGTTTTTCTCGGGTAAGTGCCATGCTGCCTAGATCGCATCTTGCGATCTAGGCAGTATCTACTTATGCGATTATTTGGTGTTACTCGTACTGAAGCCTTGTTGATGGCGAGTAACACTATTATCATAGATTTGTTTAGGCTAGCATCAGTACTTTTTGTTATAATCGTTCATTTATGCTGCCTCTAGTTATCTCGCCGCCTTTGCACCTTTTCCCGGGTGTAAGGGTGACACTTTGCTTGATCTTTATTTAAGTCGATTTGATCTGTTATAGTTGTGCCTTGTTCTCCAAGGTTTAGTTTGATATCTACATGATCAGGCCTTGCAAACGGGTTGAACGATCCAGTAATATGTAAGATATGGTTTGCCAATCCAAGAGGAGTTATTCCGGAAATTGACTTTACGTTGGTTTTTAGGCCTTTTCTAGGGTTAGTTTTCCATCATCTTTTGTATCTACCAGGCTCAATTACGTGTAGGATGTTCCAGTCATATGGTGAAAACGTTAAACTGTCGTAGATCGATTTGACTTGTATTGATAAAGCAAAACCCCATGTTATCATAGATCTAATGCAGAACCATGGGATAATCGGCACTAGGAGCCGATTCACAGGGAAACCTGGGAGCCGGTCACGGCTCGAATTTTACGTATACTTGTTTACCATGCAGGAAACCAATCGAAGCAATCCTTCACCTTCCTGACCAGGTATAGGTCAGGTGGCACGCCCTCGAACCAAGCCAGGACGTGTGCCGGAGTTTTGCGGGCCGTTGCCCGAGGAACCAGGGCCCACCAGCAGTCCTGGGAGCCTCCCGGCTCTCCGTGTTGCCCGTCGCTGCTCGCCGGTGGGTTTTAGCAGGCAACATTGATTATGTATCATCACTAGTTTGTGATTAAATAACATCTTATGCTGTAAACTCAAAAGGCTATTTGTTTAAGCCATAGGATCAGCATATGGATATGGGCACTACAGGAAGTAGCTTCATTGTTGATAACAATTTCCGTTGGCATTGGCCGCCATCGTCGGCTTAGCCCTGTTGGCGAAGCTCACATCAGAGTAGGTCCACAGCTGTCGGTGACGCTTTGGCCACCCGTCGGTTTATGTCGCCCGTCAGCACGCCAAACTGACAGACGATGAATTGACGGTGTGCGAGGAGCTATGCTGGTGGCATAGCATTGGCTTATGAGGGGCACATGGCCGCACCTGGGGCCTAGGGACAGCATCCATCAGCTTACGAAGACACGTGGCAACACCTGGAGCCGGGGGGGCAGCAGCTATGCTAACGGCATAGTCATCGGCTTAGAGGGGGCATGCGTCGGCACCTGGTGGCCTGGTGGCAGAAGCTATGACGACGGCCTAACCGTCGGCTTTGGGGGGCAATGCGGCGACACTTGGTGGCGTGGGGGTACAATCTTTTGGACGTCGGCATAGCTCCTGACCGTGAGCTTGTTGGTCGTTTTCTGTAGGTGGGGTATATACACCTATTGGTCATCATTCGCCAGCACGTCCGAATAAAAAAAGGAAAGAAGTGGAGACAGTGTGGATTCCACGAGGGTGACTGCGTGAGAGCACGATAGATCGCCAGGAACGAACGATCACCAGATACAGATGAAACGCTACCGTGCTGACCACACTACGCATCTCTAGCAGTAACTAGGCTAGCGTGCTGCTCGAATAGGCGACGACTAATTAGCAAGCACCGGCCGAGGAGGCGGGAGCCGCGCGCGAAGATTTTGGGGCTGTCGGGGAAGGGGTTGGCACGGCTGGCGATCACGCGGCCGCTGGAGAAGGCCGGAACGGTCCTACTCCTCGCCGTGATGGCGGCCGCCGCCTCGCTGCTGCTGCTCTCCTGCCCCGCGTCGCCCCGCTGCTCGGTGGCCGTTGGGTCCGCTCTGTCGGCGTCCAAGATGCTCTGGGTTTTCGGGGCTAACGTCGTGCCCGCGCCCGATGCTTCGGCCTCTTGTGATGGTGATTGCGACATCTTCGAGGGCGAGTGGGTTTGGGATGACAGCTACCCGCTGTACGAGTCCAAGGACTGCCCGTTCTTGGACAGCGGGTACCGGTGCTCGGAGAACGGCCGGCCGGACGCGTCCTACACCAAGTGGCGGTGGCAGCCGTCGTGCTGCGATCTCCCCAGGTTGGTTCGAAACTTCGGATTAATTGCTACTACCTCCGCTCCCAAATATAAGACTTTCTAGCAGTGCAAATTGAACATATATTCTGCCATAAATCATGTCGGTTTCTGATTTAACTATAATTTTTTTTTTCTGTGATTCCTTAGGTTTGACGCTAAGAGTATGCTCGAGAGGCTACGGAACAAGAGAGTAGTATTCGCCGGTGATTCGATCGGTAGGAGCCAATGGGAGTCTCTGCTCTGTATGCTCTCTACCGGTGTTTCAGACAAGAGCTCCATCTACGAGATCAATGGCAGGCCCATCACAAAGCACGATGGTTTCTTCATATTCAAGTTCAGAGACTACAACTGCACCGTGGAGTATTACAGGTCTACTTTCCTGGTTCATCACGGGCATGGACCAGCTGGAGCTCCCCAGTTTGTTAAGAGTACAATCAGGGTGGACTCCATGGATTGGATGTCTGGCCGGCGTAACTGGAGTGACGCTGATCTGTTAATCTTCAACTCTGCGCATTGGTGGACCAAGGAGAAAACAATCAGATGGTACCGCAAGCTTGCAATATATTTGATGAGTTAATTCCACACTGAACCAGTTTTTTGTGGTTGGCCAGCCTTGTGCCAAATACCTGGTTCAGAGTGTCAAAAAAAAATACTGTTATAATTTTATACTGTATACCAGGGGAGCTGGAGATGAGGTGAAGCTGGATATGACTATCAGTGATGCTTACAGGAGATGAGGTGAAGCTGGATATGACTATCAGTGATGCTTACAGGAGGTCAATACAAACACTGTTCGACTGGGTGCGCATGGAAGTTAACACGAGCAAGACCCAGGCCATCTTCCGTACATATTCTCAGGCTCACTTCAGGTCTGTACCATAGCTAGTGACCTAATGCTGATGACTGGTAGCTCGCTCACCCTGTTTTCCCACGATCGATCATGGATTTTATTTCTGTAGCGGTGGTGACTGGAGAAATGGAGGGGATTGTCAGCTGGAAACTCTTCCAGACAGGAGGCCGGTTAAATCGATGGAGCAATGGGCCGACAGGCTACAGCCAGTGGACGATGTTCTGGGGAACAACCGAAGGCCCAAGCTGCCTGGGTTGGACATACTGAATGTGACGCGGATGACGGCCCAACGAAAAGACGGCCATCCTTCGGTGTTCGGAAGTCCTTTGAGTTCAAGACAAGCCTATCTAAACAAGACATCAGAGCCAGAGGTCAAACAAGATTGCAGCCACTGGTGTCTACCTGGAATGAGCTTCTCTACGCCCTCTTCATGAAAAGACAAATGATGGCTGACTAAAGTCACCCCGTTTCTGGTTACAAAGTGCAGGGGATGTATCTAGCTGATGTTGATCTCTTGCTGAAGAGGGGATTTAGTGTGGTAGGTCATACCAATATTTGTATTAGTTCAGGGAAAGGGGGAGTACCGGTGGTATACTAGAGCGCTCGAATACAACCAGGCAGTGAGAGATCGCTCAAACCATAATCTTGGCCATATTCTTGCCAGGTTCAAGGTCAGAGCAAGTAGTGTGTACATAGTCATACATGTGAATTAGTTTTTTTTTAACAAGGGAATATATTAGCATGAAAATATATAATTACATATAGCATCTGCACCAACATAACGTGCGAACCAGTCGAGACATCAGTGTACACATCTAAAAAGTTTTAAAAATATAAAAGACCATGTCATCGTGATCAACCACTCACAACAGCTATACCCAAACCACCACAAAAATCCGGATTGAAAAAATGGTACTCCGAAAACAACGCTTTCAAGAAGGAAACATACATGTGAATTTGTTGCCCCTGGTGATGCCTTTAGTCCACTTCTGATTAGAGTGCACTATACTAGTCACAAGAGATTTTGAACACAAAACACATTAGTGATAGAGCGAATTCCAACTTTATAACCAATATTTCTCAATTTGTATATTGTAATTATCCCACCAAACTTGATCTACTCTATTTTACTCTTTACTTGTTACTTGTGTTATGTTTTACTCCACTTTTCTCCAATTCTAACCAGCTGGCCCACATGACAGTAGGTTGATTACAAGCCGATGAAAAACGTAAAATCGCCGGTAGTATGTGGGCCTCCTCTCGGCCACCCCTTACATCCTCTGGCGGCGGATAGTATCACAGTGCATGATAGTAGTTTAGTTGTTTATTTATTTATAAAATTAATGTAAAATTGTGCGATACTTATGAACCATTAAAATTTCTCGCATGGTGAGTTATGATGCAACCATATCACGAGACTACTATTTTCTTGTTCTTAATTCATATACTCCCTCTGATCCATATTACTTGTCGTTCAAATGGATGTATCTAGCACTAAAACATGTCTAGATATATCTATTTTAATGACAAGTAATATGGATCGAAGGGAGTACTTTTTTTTGAGAGAAGAATCCGGATCAATTATAGAATCACACACAAACTATGAAGTGTCCCAAACATAATAAAAATTATATCAAGGTTCTTTGACCAACTAACGACCATAAGCGCCGGCGAGCGAGCCCGCGACACGCCGTTGTTGCCATTCCTCTAGTGGAGCTGGCTTGACATTGTTGGTAAGTCTTCATGCATATGGCCCTAAGAACCAGCTTCTACGTCATGATACATTTTTCCGAAAATGGAGTAAGGACCCCGATATCTACATCGGTTGATGCACACAATTTTTTATTAAAATTTCATCATCCAAAAGTTTACCAATCAAGGATCACATAAAGTTGATACGTGCACCAACCAGAAAAACAAAAGAGACATACGACCCCTAAACATTCTGTAGTTGACTAGTATGCCGTCATCACGACTGGGTGAAGATACCTTGAGCGATCATCAGGAGACGGCTGTACCTAGTAGCCATAATATCCCTCTGGTCTTGCGGTTGGAGAAAAGCCCGTAGTTGCACCCAATGTGCCACCATATGACTCGCCTGCAAAAGATTGAACATTTTGTTTTTGTTAAACAAAATATCGTTCCTGCATCGCCAGATAGACCAACACAAGGTCGAAACTCCAATTCGAATTCTGACCTTGGACTTCTTTCCAACACCATTTAACCAATTTTCAAGCATATTATTTATACTAGCTGGGTGGGGGAGATCGAAATCAAAATTAACAATACGCCACAATAGGATAGCAAAAGGGAAAGATATAAACAAATGTTCTGTGAGCCAAAAAAAAACAAAACTTGCTACACTCTATCCAATTCCTTTTAAACAAATTATCCTTTATAAGACGGACTTTGTTATTCAAGAACCACTTGAAATTTTTAATCATAAGTGGAATTTTTAGTTTCCAAAGGTATTTCCAAACAAAGATCATATGGCCATTCATAAGGTCGTCGTACATGGATTTCACCAAGAACACCCCGGACTGTTAAGTTCCATAAAAAACTTATCTTGGTCCTCCAACAATTGCACCATCATAAGCCTATGGCATAAGTGTAACCAATCAGATCACGTGTTGCCACTAAGTACTCTCCTAAAACCAATATTTAGTGGTACTTGAGCTAATACCTGCGCAACAGTCACACTCGTCTGCTGCATAATATTGTATAAGGATGGATATTATCGTAACATGGGTAAATCTCCCAACCATGTATCCTAATAAAACCTAGTACTGGCTCCGTCCCCAATTTCGAAGTTTCCTCTGACAAAGAACTCATTCTTTACCTCCATAAGTCCCTTCCAAAATAGAAAATCGATCGGTTTCTGTTGAACTTCGGACAATGTTTTCTGACTTAAATATTTATTATGTAGCAAATTTTGCTAAACCCCTACCTCATTGAGTAGTTTGAAAAGTCATTTTCTTAAAAATACTCGATTTTTTATTTCAAACACCTCAACATCTAGACCTCCCTGATCTTTTGATCTGCAAATTATGTTGTATTTTGTTAATCTATAATTTTTTTATTCTCATCACTTTGCCCAAAAAAGAGAGACCTATAGAAATTTAACCGCTTCCTTACCCCCTTGGTATTTCTAGAAATGATAGCATGAACATGTGTAAACCAAGCGATCACCATATGATAAAAGCTTTCCTTTCTAGCATCCCAGCTTACCTTCGATTCTAGTCTCTACTTGATAATAATCTGAATTTTTTTATTTTTTCTATAATGAATGGGTATGCCCAAATATCTAAAAGGCAAAGAACCGGCCTCATAATCAAATATTTGTTTGTAGTGAAGTTCCTCCTCTTTTTCATTTCCAAAATAAAAAATCTTGATTTTATGAAAATTGATTTTTAACCCTGATAATTATTCAAAGGTACATAACATTAGTTTCATGTTCATTGCTTTCTGTAGGTCGTGTTCCATGAATAATATAGTTACACATATTTTATAATTGAGACCCCTCCATTAACTAGATGAGGAATGTGGCCTTCAACTTCTCCATCCTTTTTAGCCCTTGCAATTAGGATGGCTAACATATCTACAATTATATTAAAAAGTATTGTGATAACGGGTCAACCTGACAAAGATCTTTTCTGGTTTGAAAGTCTAATATCACCATTAACACGTATTCCGACACTACCCCTTGTACCACTTTGGTGTAAATTCCTTCATGCGTAAAGTTTGTTGGTGGAAGGACCATTTGACTTTATCACGAGCCTTCTTAAATTCAAATTTTAAACAAAACCACATCCGTTTTTTTAAGGTCATGGATGGTATCATGCAAGAAAAACACTCCCTCCAGGATATGTCGCCTATGCATAAACGCAGATTGAGTTGGTCTAGTTACTTTAGGGGAAATCCCCGTAATGAGATTAGTATCTATTTTAGTGAAGATTTTAAAGCAAAAATTCAATAAACATATTGGTCATATTGTTGTATTTGCACTAGATTTTTTTTGTACGGAAGGTGATGACACCATAATTCAATTTAAGCAGAGGCAAATCACAAAGATCATCTTTGATCATTTGCCAATTTTTTTGATAGAACTTAGTCGGAAATCCATACGAATCAGGTGCCTTATTATGTTCCATTTGATATATAGACTCATGCACCTCCTCGAAGAAAGGTGTTGTGAAGATACTATTCTCCTCAATGGGAAGCTGCGTTGTGTCATCAGTGACTCCCTCTATCATGGAAATATTTGTTAGAGGAGGCGTTCCAAGTAGCTCTTTATAAAATTCAGTAATGTGAATCTTTAAATTTTCTTCGCCCACAATCATTCCTTCGTATTTCTCTAGTTGATATATAATTTTCTTTCTATGCTTACCATTTGCAATCAAATAGAAGTACTTAGTATTATTGCCCCCCTCTTGAATATGTTTTAATATCCCCCGTTGAGTCCATTTTGACTTCTCATCCCTCCTAAGAGATTAATGCAATCATTGACATCCCTTAATGTATCCTGCTCATTTTTATACTAAACATAATAGTTTCGGTCTTTGTGTGAATACAATCGTGAGTAATATTTCTTTTTCTTTCTTATATTTCCCACTAAAAAAATTTCCCAACCCTTTAGAAAATGTTGCATGTGGCGTAATTTATTTTGCCATTACTCCATAGGATAACAACTCGGTAACGGCAGCCCACTCAGCCATAGTCATCTTATAAAAGCCTTTTTGGCATAACCAATACAACTCAAAGGAAAAAATGAGGCTTGTTACCTAAACGTGCCTTTACACCGGAATCAGTAAGTAGGAGTATGATATGCCCCAGCGCGTGTAAGAGATCGCACAGAAATGAGTGGAAATTTCTATTTACACTGGCCAAGATACGATCTAGTTTTTTATAAGTGGGTTTTTATCTATGATTATCCATCATAAATTTCCGTCCCGAGAGAACAATTTCTCTAAGATTAGGACTCTTAATTATTGCATTAAATACAATAGACTAATGTGTTGTCATTATTTTTTTCATCCCTTAACTATGATACGTCGTAAACGTATCTATAATTTTTTATGTTCCATGCTTGTTTAGTATCCACTTTGCTCTGCTTTGTCTATATTTTGAGGTATTTTTATACATTTTTGGGGACTAACCTATTAACAAGATGACACATTGTCAGTTACCTGTTTTCTGCTGTTTTTGGTTTCAGAAAAGCTAGTAAGGAAATATTCTCGGAATTGGATGGGACAAAAGGCAAAGTCAATATTTCACAGAGGAGAACACAGAGACCGAAGGGCTACCGGAGGGGATCCACAGGGCGGCCACACCCCCTCCCCCACATGCGGGCCCATCCCGGGCCGCTCCTGGGCAGGGTGTGGGCCTCCTGCCTCGCCTCTTCGCCTATATAAGCCCCCCGATGCCAAAACACTAAGTACCCGATCAGATCTCCATGAAACAGTCTATGGCCGCCGCCACCATCGTCCCTAGATAGGGGGATCTGAAGCTCTTCCTGGCACCCTACCGGAGGGGAGATATCATCCCGGAGGCCTTCTTCATCACCATGCCAGCCTCCGGTATGATGCGTGAGTAGTTCACTCTTGGACTATGGGTCCATACAGTAGCTAGATGGTTGTTTCTTATCTTTTGTGCTATCATGTTTAGATCTTGTGAGCTCCGTTCATGATCAAGATTATTTATTTGTAATCATACATGTTGTGTTTGCGGGGATCCGATGGATATTGAGATTACTATGTCAGATTGATTATTGATTCTATCATGTGTTATTGATTATTGATTCTATCATGTCTGTGTTGTTTGAGATCTTGCATGCTCTCCGTTTCTAGTAGCTATCTTGGCCAAGTAGATGCTAGTGACTCCAAGAGGGAGCATTTATGCTCGATAGTGGGTTCATGCCTCTATTGAATCTGGGGAAGTGACAGAAATCTCTAAGGTTGTAGATGTGCTGTTGCTACTAGGGAGAAAACAACAATCTTTTATTCATGGAACAATTGAATTGTTTACTTTACACACATTGCTTAATGCAATTATCCGTTGCTTGCAACTTAATACTGGAGAGGGTTCAGATGATAACCTGAAGGTGGATTACTAGTCATAGATGCAGTTGGATGGAGGTCTATGTATATTGTTGTAATGCTCAATCAAATCTAATAGGATCATGAATGTCTAGTATTTGCATTGTTATGCCTTGCTCAGTTCCTGTCAATTGTCCTGCCATAATTTGTTTACCCAACATGTTATGTTACCTTTCTTAAGGAGAACACCTCTCGTGAATTGTGGACCCCGGTCCAATATTTACCATTGATACATCATCTACGGTTACTGTTTATTCTTTACAAACAACCATTACCTTCCACACTATATGTTTAATCCTTTGTTTTTAGCAAACCAGTGAGATTGACAGCCTCACTATAAGTTGGGGCAAAGTCTTGAGTTTGTGTTGTGTAGGATTCCAAGTTGCTGGCAACACTTTGGAAGTTGTTTCCTTCCTCCTACTGGTTCGATAACCTTGGTTTCATAACTGAGGTAAAAAACTTACTGTTGTGATCATCACACCTTCCTCTTGGGGTTTCCCAACGAAGCTCTACAGTGATATGAGCTCATCAAGACTTTTTATGGCGCCATTGTCGGGAAGTAAGGACAACTTCACAAGGGGATTCCTTCACAACCTTTCTCTTTACTTTTTTTTGTTTTGTTTAGCTCCTTTTGCTTTGTCTTGCTTCTTTTAATAAAAAATTGCAAAAAAAATAGTTTTGTTTGGTTTGCATTTTCTTATAAAAAACACAAAAAAAATAGTTCCCACTCTAGTCGTTGCTGCTGTTGGCTTGCTTCACCTTTGCAAAAATGAATCTGCTGAGAACACCAAGTAGTGTGACTTCACTAGAACAAACAACAATGATTTCCTAAGTACACCTATTGCTCCACCTGCTCCTGATACTACCTTTTATGAAATTAAGCTTGCTTTGTTAAATCTTGTGATGAAAGAGCAATTTTCTGGTGCTAGTTCTGATATTGCTGATGCCCACCTCAATAACTTAGAGATTTACCTATGAGGAGAGATAAATTACCTTTTGCTCCTCCTTTGAAAGCAAAATTTGATGTTAATGCTTCTTTATTTGAAAATACTTGATTCTTGCTTCTTGTGCCTAACTTAAAGGCGTTAAAGAAAAGTACTTCTTGGGAGATAACCCAATAGTTTTCTTGATTCTTGGAAGTTATTACTTCTGTAATAACCTCTCCTTATCCTTTTTATTTTATTTTTGTGCCAAAAATAACCTCTAATGAGAGAGAAGTAAAATTTGGGAAGTTGATATTCCGAAACAGATTTTTGTGCTTCACTGTAAAAATTCGTGAAAAAACTCTGTATGTCGGATTGATCTATAATTTTTTTATTACATCCCCCAGGTTATTATCTAACTTTTTTTTAGTTCAACACTTTTTTATTTGAGCAACATAAGGTCTTCGAAAAAATCGGTTTTTAACTTCTGGTCTATTTTGACAGATTTCTGCCATTATTTGCATTTGCCTCTTTATCGATTTCTTTTTAGGTTCTCTTTAGTAAATTGAGATTTTTGAAGGAATTGCTACATTAGCTTGTGTTTTCAATGAAAGTTTTGCTATTTTTAAACTAAACCCAAAGGTTTATTACTTTTGAATACACTAATGTTGCTAATGAAGATCGTGTGAAGTTTTGTATGAAGGAAAATTTTCAGGTGTAAAGAAAGAATGACGTAATGAGATGAAGAATGGACAAAAGCTCAAGCTTGGGGATGCCACCCCGTGTCACCCCAAGGAATATTCAAGAGGTACACGCGTCAAAGCTTGGGGATGGCCAAGGCATCCCCTTCTTCATCAATAAAAATCTCAGGTCTTTCTAGACACTTCATTTCTTATTGTTTCATGCACAGTTGTGTTGTTCTTGGAGCGTCTTAGTTTTCGTTTGCTTATTTTTCTTGAATAAAGTTGTTGTACCCCCGCTTTCGCTGTGTTGTTTCATATAAGTTGATTGATGTTGGAAAAGAGTAGACAGTTTCATGCTTATAGTGATACAAAAGGGAGCTTGTTTTGACTGCGGCTTAGACTTTATCATGTCATGCTAGATGTTGTTTTGACCTTATTCTTAGTGATTATTGCTATAGCATGACTTGTTCCAAATAATTAAGATTGCTTAATATGCCTTACAAGAATCATGTATTGTTTTAGCACACAAAAGCATAATATTTTGGTATTCTCCTTTGATGCTTTGTTTGGGTTGACTTGGCACATGCTCACACCATGTTATGAACCAGTCACCTTAGCCTCTATGATTATTTATTTTTTGACTTGTGATACCACTTTATGATTTAGTTGATAATGTTTTGTCGCTCTACGTTATTATGACCTTTGTTGGCGCTCTGTCAACTTGGGAGCGCTTCGTCGGGAAACCCCAAGAGCAAGGTATGAAGAGCATGACAGCAAGTTTTCCCTCAGTAAGAAACCGAGGTTATCGAACCAGTAGAAGAAAGGAACCGTCTAGAAAGACCTGAGATTTTTATTGATGAATAAGGGGATGCCTTGAGCATCCCCAAGCTTTGACGTGTGTACCTCTTGAATATTTCTTGGGGTGACACGAGGTGGCAACCCCAAGCTTGAGATTTTTTCCATTCTTCATATCATTACATCATTCTTTCCCTACACCTGGAAATTTTCCTTCATAGAAAACTTCACACAATCTTCATTAGCAACATTAGTGTATTTAAAAGATAATAGATCTTTGGGTTTTAGTTTTGAAATAACAAAACTTTCACTAAAGACACAAACTACTGTAGCAATTCCCTCAAAAATCTCAATTTCCCAAAAAGAACCCAAAAAGGAATCAATAAGAAGCAAATGCAAATAATGGCAGAAATTTGTCAAAACAGACCAGCAGGTAGAAACCAATTTTTTCGAAGACCTTCTGTTGCTCAAATAAAAAAGTGTTGAACTAACGAAAGTTAGATAACAACCTGAGGGATTTAATCAGAAATTACAGCTCAATTCGACTTAAAAAGATTTTACACGAATTTTTACGGTGGAGCACAAAAATCTGTTTCGAGACAACAGCTCCCAAATCTTATTTCCCTCTCATTAGAGGGTATTCTTGGCACAAAAATAAAATAAAAAGGATAAGAAGGTCTGGATGTTGCTTTACCTTTCGTCGTGGCGACTCGCTCCGAATCAATCCGGAAGTTATTACAGACTCAATAAAACTATTGGGTTATCTCCCAAGAAGTATTTTTTAACGCTTTTAAGTTAGGCTTGATAGTTTGAGAAGATGCTCACATAAGAAATATGAATTGAAGTAAAAGAGAGCATCACGAAGCAAATTCAAAACACATTTAAGTCTAACCCACTTCCTATGCATAGGAATCTTGTAAAGAAACAAGTCATGAAAGCACAAAGCAACAAGCATAGGAAATCAAAACAAGTGCAACTTCAAGACTTTCAACATAAAGAGGGGAAACTTAATATTGTTGAGATGAATAAGACCATGTTTCCCTTTCTCATAATAACTTTCAGTAGCATCATGAATAAAATTAACAAT
Organism: Avena atlantica; assembly: GCA_910589765.1. NCBI lineage: Eukaryota > Viridiplantae > Streptophyta > Magnoliopsida > Poales > Poaceae > Avena > Avena atlantica. The sequence continues at coordinate 416,189,081 of OU342734.1, read as the reverse complement.
ATAACTATCACATAAAACATTCTTATCATGAGCCACATGCATAAAATAATTATTACTCTCTACATAAGCATAGTCATTCTTATTAATCAGAGTGGGAGCAAATTCAACAAAATAGCTATCATTATTATTATCATCACCATAATCATCAAATATAGGAGGCATATTGTAATCACAATTAACTTTCTCCTCAATAGTAGGTGGACTGAAAATATTATAATCATCATCATAATCATCATATATTGGAGGTTTGGTATCATCATAAGCAATAGAATAGCTATCTTCCAAAGTTGGGGAACTAAAAAGATCATTTTCATAAAAACTAGTTTCCCCAAGCTTAGACGTTTTCATAGCATTAGCAATAATAGTATCCAAAGAGTTCATGCTAATAACATTGCTATTAGCATGCAAATAAAGTTCCATAGGTTTTTTAATTTTCTCTTCAAACACTTCATGTCCTAACTCAAGATAAATACTATAAAGCTCTCTAATTTTGTTGTTGTTTTCCATTAAGCCTAACTAGTAAAAACAAGGAACAAAAAGAGAAAATTGCAGAATCTAAAGGAAATAACTTGGAGCACTCACACCGGAGGATGTGAGTACCTCTTACCTTACCTCCCCGGCAACGACGCCAGAAAATAGCTTGAGGTCTACACACTTCTATTCTTGTAGACAGTTGTTGGGTCTCCAAGTGCTGAGGTTTGTAGAACAGTAGCAAGTTTTCCTTAATTGGATTACCCAAGGTTTATCGAACTCAGGGAGGAAGTGGTCAAAGGTATCCCTCTCAAGCAACCCTGCAATCAAGATACAAGAAGTCTCTTGTGTCCCCAACACACCCAATATACTTGTCAGGTGTATAGGTGCACTAGTTCGGCGAAGAGATAGTGAAATACAAGTGGTATGGATCATTATAAGTGGTAACGTTGCCAGAAAAGAGCTTCTGACAGGGAGTAAAAGACTAAAGGCAAAAAGATGGAAGCAAGCAAACATGCAACAGGTCTAGTTGTAAACGGTATTTCAATGTTTAGAAACAAGTCCTAGGGATCATACTTTCACTAGTGAAAACTCTCAATAAATATATTCTCTTCATGATACTACTCTGAACTACTCTCCGGTTGGACACTCCAATCCATGGTAGGGCTATAACATCACTCCTCAAAGTCCGTCTTCCCCAATCTAGATAACCCCACACTGTCACCTTGAGCGCTAGATGGTTCCAACAAACACCACAATTTCATAGAGAAAACCAACTCAAAATATAAATCATGACAAGTATTTATAAACTCTAGCCTAAGTGCCACCACGGCGCACACGCTGTCACTTTCACACACGTGGGGAGAGCAGAGATCTATTGAAGCACTTGAGTAGAAAGGTAGATCTACTTGATTACAAATCTCATGACCACAACAAGATCATGCATAGAGAGAGAGATGAACACGTAACTATCGGTAGAGCCCTTAGCCTCGAGGAAGAACTACTCCCTCCTCATCATGGGAATCAGCAACAGTGATGAAGATGGCGATGGAGATCGATGGAGATGGTGGTGGAGATCGAAGGAGATGGCTCCGAGGGCACTTCCCCGTCCCGGTAGGGTGCCGGAACAGAGACTTCTGTCCCCCGAATCTCCCTTTTGGTGGCGGCGCTGCAGAGGTTTTCGTGGCTTTCTCCCAGATGATTTAGGGTTTTTGGGTCGAAGGCTTCTTATAGGCGAGGGAGGCGAGGTCGATGGAGTCCCAAGGGGCCCACACCCCCTGGTGGCGCCACCAGGGTTGGCCTGCGCCTAGGGGGTGCGGCCACCCTGGTGTCCTCCTCCATCTCTGCTTCATGGTTCCGTGTCGTGTCGGGTAAAATAATGACTTTAGCTTTTGTCCCGTACAATTCCGAGAATATTTATTTTTTAGCTTTTCTGAAACCAAAAAACAGCAGATAACATGCAACTGACACTGTGACATCTTGTCAATAGGTTAGTTCCAGAAAGAGTATAAAAATACCTTGAAGTGTAGACAAAACATAAGACAAATGATATAAAACAAGCATGGAGCATAAAAATTATAGATACGTTTACGACGGATCAGGTGCATGGTAGGGGTTGCGATCTGACTTACTAACATGTTGATAATACAAGGGGTTGGACAAGCAGCATGGTAGGGGCGTGGAGTCTGACTTATTGACATTTTGATCTTGGCCCTTGAGGAGTAATGGAGTGAGGAGTGTTTTGGTAGGAGGCTTTGGACTTGACCCACAGACCAGTAGATAAGAAGAGCTGATTGATTTTGCCTCATTGGATTATTATATCCCCATTAGTGACACTTGCCAATACATTCAATATATTTACCACTCGTGGCTACAACGTTTCATGTTGCAAGTTTCCCTAAAGATGGTTGGAGTATGATGTTAGGGTCACGAGTCTCCACTTAGCATACTTCACCTGTGAGATTTGAATGGAGCTCCTTATCTTTTATTAGTCTTTCGCTATTTAACTTTGATTGTGAGGAACTAGCCCTTCTGCTATGCAACTTGTACGAGACTATGTTATATTCTAGATCATTCAATGTAACAGAATTATGACCTTTGTTTCGTGATATTATATCATGAACTGTGTGTGCTAGCGAGTCGATCTAGGGACTAGCACTAAATAGCACAGAGACTTGGACCCCTACCGGGTCGGGTCACTTCACACATATAATCACATAGAGGATGGTGTTGTTGTCGACTAGCGTGGTACTCGCATGGTTTAATTTGTCCCTATGTTGAAGTCATGACTCTAAACCACACTAATCAACTCATGTCAGACCTTGAAGGGGGATCCAAGCAAACACACATCACTCTAGTAGGTGATACGACAAGACATCCCTATCGGCTCACATTGGTAGAGTCCTATACGACTTACAATGCATCAATCTAAAATGGACAGTGAACCTAGATAGCTACATGGTAGATTACTATTGGTCTAGCATTGGGTTGAGTTCAGCTAACCTGGGGTGAGTGGAGTGGCTCTTATGACCTTCTTAGAGCGCCACCTACTCAGAGGATTTTTTCACAACACATGTGGACTAGAACATTCCCCCCACACCAGGAGCTGGCTCACTAGAGCACAATACATTTCAATGTGCATGACTGGTTTTGGCGTCGACGGATCAAGCTAAACATTTACTTTCTCCTGGTGAAAACCTATGATTCCGCTTCTAGACTAGATTAGGTGGCAACAACATCGTGCAACATGCCCTTTGTAGAAGATATTTCATGGATTGAAACCCTTCTTTGGGGATGATAGCCCATGTTTGACCTTTGATTGGGGGAGTTGACAACATCTGCGTACGAGTTGGTGGTTGTCGATGCACAAAATGTGTCCATCATGTATATGAGGGTATACATAGTATAAAGCGAGGGGATAAGATGGTATACGGATCACGCATATGATCTTCAACGACGATGAGACGCTATGAGATGCAAATTGGTCAAGTTTAGGTCCCTGATGCAATTAACAACCCTACTTCACGCTTTGCCCTTGGCTCTCGTCATAGTATCAATATGGTTATATATAACCGAGATTTGTGGTTATAGGCTAAAGCCTAGATCAACTAGAGCTTTAAGGGTGTTTTATGGCATCTATGTTGCTTGTTCCTCGTCATGCATGGCCTATGGGTCCTTTCTATCAATGCTTTATCTTGCCCCAAGTTGAGATCATCCGGCCTATCTTCAAGATCCTACTAAACCAAGCTAGGAAAATATCTCTTGGCCGTCCTCCTTCCCGACTTCATGCCATCCTATTTCTGGATCGATTTGGATCTAGGTGTGCATGGTGAAAGAGCGAGAAGTTAGGCGAACCGATAGGCAACGATGATTTGCAACTAAACACGCAGGTTGGACCTGGAAAGCCGTACTGACAGAAGGAGACACGAGCACGAATCTCTAACACAACGGATGCCCAGGATAAACCCGGGAAGCCCACACATATGTAGACTGTGATTTTCGCGCGCCCTTCCCTTCGTACAATACCGATCAAGCGATCTAGAAGATCCCCTGAACCCCTTCATATTTTATATTGATGCATCATACTGATATAAAATCTGGTTCCTACAAGAACACGACACAGCATATTCGCAGATTCATTACACCCATGAAAACCAAAAATAGGAAGACAACATAATTTAAGAACAACAAGCACAACGTCGTGTTCAAGGTCAGGACTCACAACCACCTAGTTATTCCTAGCTTGCATTACCATTATCATTATGATTCAATAAATGAAAATCAGTTGTGATTTGTGACCTGTGACCACGTACGTACCTAGCGAGACATGCTGGGCAGTATATATAACGGTTTTGCTATTTCTCAGGCGCCTGAGAAATAGTTATTTCTCAGTCGCCTCTTTCACCGTTTGATTTACCTCGTGATTCGTGCTATACATGAGTTGCAACTCGGGTGTAACTGAGAATTTAATGAGTTGCAACTAGGTTGTAACTGAGAACTAGTACAAATCTTAGGAGTTGCAACTAGGTTGCAACTGAGAATTAGCACAAATATTAGGATGACATCAGCGACTTAGACATAACTAATTCTCAGGCGCCTGAGATCTAGGCACTCCCTATATATAAACGTAACCATGCAAAGCACCTGAGTTAAGTGTACGACCGTAATAGTGGATGAGAAAAGGAAATTAAACACGTACAACTAGAAAAGTACACACGACAACAACAATATCAACCAAACCAGCCGTCGCAACGACGAAGCAGCTGCGCCGTGTCGCCTAGCAGGTACGTTCACGAGACGGGCGCACAGTGCTTTTCTCCTTTTTAACACCCTGTACGTACGTGTGTGCCCGTGCCCTCGCCGGCCGGACTAGCTAGCTGGCCCTTACGGTTTCGTCAGCGCCGAGTAGGTCCGGTACTGGTACTCCTCCGCCGCCTTTGCCTCCTCCCTGCTGCCGGCGTCGACACTACCGCCGTAGTAGCCCTTGTGGTGGTCGCACGGCACGTGGAAGCTGACGGGGCACGTCATCTTGGTCCACCAGTTCTCGTGGAAGAACTCGGCGCACTCCTCGTACGACCGCTGGTTGGCCGCCCACGGGATGCAGTTGTGGTCGACGTTGAGCTTCCCCTCGTTGATGAGGTCCCAGCAGGACAGCCCCAGCCACGTGAAGTAGTTGCCGGAGAGCGTGAGGTTTGTGAGGCTGCCGTCGTAGGCGAGGCGGCAGAGCGCGTCGGGCACCACGCCGTACAGGAGGTTGTCCGCCAGGTTGAGCTGTTCCACGTTCCGCAGACACGCGTACGACGACGGGATGGTGCCCGTGAGCTGGTTGGTGCCGGCGTCGATGACCGTGGCCTGGGCGAGCAGGCCGAGCTCGTAGGGGAGGCAGCCGCTGAGCATGTTGTTGAGGAAGAGCACCTCGAGGAGGGTGTCGGCGGCGCGGCCGATGGACGTCGGGATGGGCCCGGTGAACTGGTTGTTGGCGAGGGAGAGGTAGTTGACGGGGGAGTCGCCGATGTTGTCCGGGAGGTCGCCGGAGAACTGGTTGTTGTTGAGGAAGATGGCCTCCACGTCCGGGAAGGTGGACGAGGCGAAGAGCGCCGCGGGGAGCTCGCCGAAGAAGCTGTTGAACCGGATGTCGATGAAGGTGGCGTTGGTGAGGCCCAGCACGTCGGTCGGGAACGGGGCGGGCGCGAGCTTGTTGTTGCTGAGGTCGAGCTCGTAGAAGTACTGCAGCTTCTTGAGGTTGGGCACGGCGCCGCCGAAGTTGTTGGAGTTGGCGTGGAAGAGCGCCAGGTCCGGGAGTGCGTCCACGAAGCCCTGCACGGAGTCGCAGTGCAGCTGGTAGCCGTTGAGGTCGACGGACGCGACGGTCCGGTCCCTGACGTTGCGCGGCCGCTCGCAGTAGAAGCCCTTGTAGGAGCCGCAGAGGTCGGTGCCGGACCAGGTGTCGGTGATGCCCTTGGGGTCGCGGGTCACCGTCCTCCGGAACTTCTGGATCACGAGGTACGCCCTGTACAGGCGCAGGTTCTCGAACTCGCACGCCCGCGGCTCGGACGACATCGGCGGCGGAGGAGGCGCTGGGTACCTGATGGGGTGCTTGTCCACGCCGACGACGCCGGCGTCCCGCCCGGTGGCGTCGGAGGTGCGCGCCCCGAGCGCAATGCAGGAGACGGCCAAGACGGACAGGAGAGCGAGGCGGCTGCCGCTCGGCGGACCTGCCATTGCTCTGATCGCGCGACGTGTTTCGGTGGCAGAACCGGCAAGTTTGGCGCGGAGTTGCCCTCGATCGCGCGAACTGAGCTGTGTGGCCTGGTTCTCGATCAGTGCGCCCAGTGGTACTCCTATATAAACACTTGCACCAGGGAGCAAGCAGGGGTAAGCATGCAGACTACCTACTCAAAAGGCTGGAACCTGTCTTGCGTTGGCTGTTGCTTACTGTAGTGAGAGTTGGATAGCTGTAGGAGTTCCATCGCTGTACTGCTCCGCCTCCAAGTTATTGCAGAGCTCATATGCATGTGCGCGGTGGCACAATTAAGGCCAACCCCCAGATAAATGTAGAGCGCGACATCGTGACCGAGTGGACTAATCGTCTCATCCTCAGGGCGGGAAATATACCACTACCAGGTCTTCTCAATTTCGGGTGAACTGGCTAGATCAACTCGACATGATATCATAGTCAAATAGTTTTAAGTTCAACACCCGACCAACGCACTACTAGCATTTTTGAAATATACAATAGGAGACATGCCCGTCAAAATATGTGCCACAGAGAAGTGCAAACCACTCGATGCAATACATGTCTTTGATCACTTTTTGTTTCATTTGGTTATCTGTTTCAACGCTTACATTTTCAACATTTTTTTTTCAACTACCATACTGCCCTTAATCTAGTTGATATTGACAATAGCAACAATACAGGGCCCAAACGCTCACAAGGGAATAAGAAATATACCAAGAATATTCCACAAAACAGATTCACGTAGAAGTTGAAAGAAAGAAATCATGGTTGAATTAGCACTGACCAAGTACCATGTTATTCTTTATTCTTAGGCTTTCGTATGTCAGCCAGCTCCATTACTTGTATCGTGCCCGCTTCTTTCTTGTGAGGATGGAACAGTTTGGTAAACCACAAAATTACATACGTACAAACCACAGAACAAACATAGTGCAACACAATGGTAATACAGTCCATTTTCAGATTCTGGTATCGTCCTAGAGCCTATGATCCGTTGCCTCTAGCCTTACGTTGCTTTTAAAACCATCATCAATGTTTGGCTTTGCCGACTCTAGCTTGATTCCTGCTAAAGGTTGTGCATGGAGCTTTGATTTCCAAAGTGAAATGACAGATGTAAGTCATCGGATTCAGATATTAAGCATCTAGGAGAAGTCTCAATAGTGTGTGATACTTACATCCACATGACCCATTGCAGGTCTTATTTCTACAACGAAGTGCTATTGAGTATGTTTCTATTTCATATCACTAATGGGATTCTGCTGAGGAGCTACTTTTATTGGTCTCAAAGATCCAAAATTAGAACTCGGGGCCCTGGATCTGTTGTTGAGCATAACGTTAGGCTTGGGTTGCAAATTTGAACTTGGTTTTTTGTTGGTTTATTTGCCTCAGTCGATGCCTCTTATCTTGTCAATTCTGGCCTCCTAAACTGATATATTTCAACATGGCAAGTTCATATTCTTCAACAACTGAATGGTTTGAGGACCTCCTACCATTATTTTCCCTCTTGTTTCCAAGGCGTGCATCATTGTTATCCCAAGTCTGTCAAAATATATAATGTTAATATCACATAATGTACCAAATGAAACAAGCAAGGGGAAGTTAAGAAATTCAAGTAGCTGTACTCATTTCTGTCTTAGCATCCATTTCGTCGAAGAACTTCAGGTTGTAAAGACGACCGGGCAAAATAATAATGGGATCATATTAAGCTAGGAGGAGAGTATTCGCTAAGAAGATGATGGATTCATATGAAACATTAGAGAAATTTAGCTAGATAGAATGGTTATGCTTAGACATATGTATGCAAATTCTGAGCCTTTCTCATCAGATCAAGTATATATGCATTTGAATGAGGAGTTAACGGTTTTAGAACTGCATGTTAGATCTCTGAAAAAATATAAAGTGGCATGTTCTGAAACTAAACTGCCATGATATTACTTTGTTATAAGGGTTTTGCTAACATGATTATTTATCTAAATTGGAAATACATATGACCATCGGTATTCAGACCCTGAGAGCTAAACTCAACCATGAGATAAGATTCATGATGTTTTCCTATAGCAAAGTTACATCTATGAATTTAGAAACTGCAATATGTACTACCAACTTGGATTTCTGTGGTATTACCCTAAGCACATGTGTCATGTTGCATACTAGTCCGAGTAAAGGATAGATTGGTGTTGTGCCAAAATTAGAATATGGGAGGCATGCACATGAACATTTTTTCCAATACATGGCTGTGCATTAGGACCTAAACTTGATCGATACCTACCCACGCTATTTTCATGAAAGCAATTGTCCATCAATACCACACCCTACACTTTCCCATTATTATTTTTAGATCAAGGGAACTGTTGTCTAGTATAAAAATATTAATTGGCTTAACCCTCTATTTCGGAGTTTTAGCACCACTACCATTTAGTTATCGACAATGGATTATTTTAGAGTTGAAGCACCACTACTATAGTGTATATTCAGTTATCGTCAACAAAACTTAGTTCATGAATGCACCTAAATCAAGACACATACTAACTTCCAGGTTGCCTCCCGGTAAACGCTTTCTTTAAAGCCATATAACCAGACTTCGATGCTCCATATTTTATCCACCTGGATCCCAAGGGATATCGATCCAAGGTGGTAGACGAGGTTTGAAGCATCTTATAGCAGAGTTTGGTCGGAGTCGTGCTCGCTTGCGGTGCATTGATATCATGTAGCTGAATAAGTTCTCGCTTTCATGTGAGTGTTGATGCACCAAGCATAGTGAGCAGGAGCATGTATCCTTATATAGCTACAACGAGAGGGCTAGAGATTAATATGTAACTTGTAAAATATTAAATTGGCTACCATCATAGGGGAACACTTCATAGTATTGTTCTCGCGCGTCAGGGAAATACTCGTAAGTGTCATCCTCCTCTAGTTCATCACCCTTGTTAGCAAGTTCATCAAATCTAGAGTTATCATACCACTCAGAGAAAGAAGCATCATCCTGATACATCATAAACGTATCTATAATTTTTTATTCTCCATGCTTATTTTGTACCAACTATCTTATGTTTTGTCTATACTTTGAGGCATTTTTATGCATTTTTTGGAACTAACCTACTAACAAGATGTCACGGTGCCAGATCCTGTTTTCTGCTGTTTTTGGTTTCAGAAAGACTAGTAAAAATATTCTTGGAATTGTACGAAACAAAAGCCGAAGTTCCTATTTTTCATAGGCGAACACGGAGTCCAGAGGCCAGACGAAGATTAGCCACGAAGCAACCACACCACGTGGCCGCGCGGGCCCCCCTGGCCACACCGCCATATGTGTGGGACCCTCGGGCCTCCATCGACCTTGCCCATTCACCTATATATTTCTCCCGAGGCAAAAACCCTAGATACCAGATCATAAATCCACGAAAAGTTCCACAGCGCCGCCGCCACCGAAGACGAGATTCGGGGGACATAAGTCTATGTTTCGGCACCCTTCCGGGACAGGGAATTGCCCCCGGAGCCATCTCCATCGACTCCACCGCCATCTCCATCATCGTTACTGACTTCCTTGATGAGGAGGGAGTAGTTATCCCCCGAGGCTAAGGGCTCTACCGGTAGTTATGTGTTCATCTCTCTCTATATACATGATCTTATTATGGTCATGAGCTTTGTAATCTAGTTGAATAAGTAGATCCTACTCTACTACTCAAGTGTTTTAATTAATGTAATCTCTGCTTATCCCCATGTGTGTGAAGTTGACAGTGTGCACACCATGTGTGGCACTTAGGTTAAAGGTTACAGAAATACTTATCATGAGTTATAATTTGACTTGGATATCTATATGAAATTGTGGTGTTTGTTGGAACCATCTAGTGCTCAAGGTGACATTTAGGGGCTAACTAGATGGGGAATACGAACTTTAAGGAGTGTTGTTATAGCCCTACACCGTGAATTAGTGTTCGTTATCTAACCGGAGAGTAGTTCAGGGTAGCATAGTGAAGAGAAGATATTATATGTTTATTGAGAGTGTCCACTAGTGAAAGTATGATCCCTAGGCCTTATTTCTAAGCATTGAAACACCGTTTACAATCAGTCCTACTACATGTTTGATTGCTACCATTTTTATTTCAAATTGCAATTACCACTTATAATCATCCATATTACTTGTATTTCGCTATCTCTTCGCCGAACTAGTGCACCTATACACCTGACAAGTGTATTGGGTGTGTTGGGGACACAAGAGACTTCTTGTATCTTGATTGCAGGGTTGCTTGAGAGGGATACCTTTGACCTATTCCTCCCTGATTTTGATAAACCTTGGGTTATCCACTTAAGGGAAACTTGTTGCTGTTCTACAAACCTCTGCACTTGGAGGCCCAACACTGTCTACAAGAATAGAAGCGTGCGTAGACATCAAGCTCTTTTCTGGCGCCGATGCCGGGGAGGTAAGGTAAAAGGTACTCACATCCTCTGGATAATAAGCTATCTTCTAGTATTGTTGCTGGTGTGTGAGTTCTCGAAGTTATTTCCTTTAGATTCTGCAATTATATCTTTTTGTTTCTTGTTTTTATTTTCACTAGTTAGGCTTAATGGAAAATAACAAAAAATAGAGAGATTTATAGTATCTATCTTAAGTTAGCACATGAAGGGTTTGAAGAGAAAATTAAATAAACTATGGAACTTTATTTGCATGCTAATATCAATGTTATTAGTATGAATTCTTTGAACACCATTATTGCTAATGCTATGGAAAAGTCTAAGCTTGGGAAAGCTAGTTTTTATTAAAATGATCTTTTTAGTTCCCCAGCTTTGGAGGAGAAAATTTGCTATGATGATACCATACCTCCAATATATGATGATTACAATGATGAATATGATATTTTCAGTCCACCTGCTTTAGAGGAGAAATTTTGCTATGATGATACTATACCTCCAATATATGATGATTACAATGATGAATATGATATTTTCAGTCCACCTACTATTGAGGAGAAAATTAATTATGATTACAATATGCCTCCTATATTTGATGATTATGGTGATCAGAATAATAATGATAGTTATTTTGTTGAATTTGCCCCCACTACAATTAATAAGAATGACTATGCTTATGTGGAGAGAAATAATTATTATATGCATGTGGCTCATGATAAAAATGTTTTATGTGATAGTTATATTGTTAGTTTTATTAATGATGCTACTAAAAGTTATTATGAGGGTTTTATGTATCTTAACAATATTAAGTGTCCCCTCTTTATGTTGAAAATTTTGAAGTTACACTTGTTCTGTTTTTCTATGCTTGTTGCTTTGTGCTTTCATGACTTGTTTCTTTACAAGATTATTTTTCACAGGAAGTGGGTTAGACTTAAATTTGTTTTATATTTGCTTCATGATGCTCTCTTTTACTTCAATTCATATTTCTTATGTGAGCATTATCGAAATTATCATGCCTATCTTAATGGCTATAAAGAAAGAGCTTTTGGGAGACAACCCATTATATTTTTTGCTTTCAGTTTATTTTTGTTTATTTGAGTCTTAGAAGTTGTTACCTCTATAGCAACCTCTCCTTATCCTTTTTATTTCGTTTTTGTGCCAAGAGTAGCCTCTAATAGGAAGAAGGTAAGATTTGGGAAAGTTGTTGTCCCGAAACAGATTTCTGTGCTTCGCTGTAAAAAATCGTGAAAAATCCCAGAATGTCGTATTGATATGAAAATGTTTGTGCGCATGACCCAGGTTATTATCCAACTTTCGTTAGTTTTGCACATTTCTATTTGAGCAACATAAGATTTTTGAAAAAATCGGTCTTTACCTGCTGGTCTGTTTTGACAGATTTCTTCCATTATTTGCATTTGCCTCTTAATCGGTTTCTTTTTTAGTTCTCTTTGACCACTTGTGCTTTTAAAAGGAATTTCTACAATATACTATGTTTTAGTGTATGATTTACTTGAGTTAGAACTGAACCCAAAGGCTTATTATCTTGAATACACTAATGTTGCTAATAAAGATAGTGTGAAGTTTTGTATGAAGAAAGTTTTCAAGTGTAGGGAGAGAATGATGTGATGAGATGAAGTATGGACAAAATCTCAAGCTTGGGGATGCCACCTGTGTCACCCTAAGAAATATTCAAGAGGTAAAAGCGTCAAAGCATGGGGATGCCCAAGGCATTCCCTTCTTCATCAACAAAAATCTCAGGTTTTCTTCCAAGATACTATACTTTTATTGCTTCATGCACTATGTGTTGTTCTTGGAGCGTATTTTTTATTTTTCTTTTGCTTTGTTTGCTGTAATAAGTTGATTGGATCCTAGCACACTTGTTTTAGCGAGAGACACGCTCCATTCTTCATTTTCTAGAACACTGTAGTTTTCATTCTTATTGTTTTATGAGTGTTCTCCTTTGCTAGCACTGCGTTTAGCTTTAGTTTTCTTCTGCTTTTTGCTTAAAATTTTTTAGTTCTTCTTTGTAGATTTGTGAGACAAGCTCACTGGTATTTATTGATTATTATCTTTGCAAGTTGTTTCAAATAAGTTGATTGATGTTGGAAAAGAGTAGAATGTTTCATGCTTATAGTGGTACAAAAGGAAGCTTGTTTTGACTATGGCTTAGACTTTATAATGTCATTTAGATGTTGCTTTGACCATATGCTTAGTATTTATTGTTGTAGCATGACTTTTTTCAAACAATTGAGATTGCTTAATGTGCCATGAAAGAATCATGCATTGTTTCAGCATACAAAAGCATAATATGGTGGTATTCTCCTTTGATGCTTTATTTGGGTTAACTTGGCACATGCTTACACCATGTTATGACTATAAACCAGTCACCTTAGCCACTATGATCATTTAGTTTTTGACTTGTGATATCACTTTATGCTTTGATTAATAATGTTTTGTCGCTTTGCATGATTATGACGATTATTGCTCTCTTAGTTGGTCGCTCCCAGTCTTTTGCTAGCCTCCACCTGTACTGAGTATGAGCTCTACTCGTGCATCCAACTCCCAAGAAACCAAGTTATTCCAAAAGAGTCCACTATAAACTCCTATGCATGGTGTGTTACACCATTCCAAGTATATTCATGTTTTTATCTATCTTCCAAATTAATTTTTTATTATGTGAAAATTAGTGATTAAAGCTCTCACGAACTTGATGGCACACTTTATTTTTTTGCACTTAATAAACTTGAACCATTGTGCCCATCTATGTTGCTTATATGCTTGCAAATTATAAGTTGGGAGTTAGCAGAACCATGATGTCATGGGGAACGCTTTCAACATTGTACATATATATTCAGTTAATATCATGTTCTTTTGTTTATGGATGCCGGTGGTGTGAAATAAGGGGAGCTTGTGAGTCCATGGAGTTTGTATATGTGTTAGAGAAACGCCTGGACGGCTAGCCTAAGCCATGCCTAATCATGGTGGAAACTTGCAGCATAACCATAATGAGCATTCTATGAAGCATCTTTAGAAAAAAAACCATGCTCATGGTAAATAAAAAGATCCCTGAGATGCTCATTGTCTGTTGCCTTGTCAGTTTGATATGGGATATCTCCTGTGTCATGGGGCAAGGGGTACCCCGTTGGCGGTTCTCTAAAATACACATATACTTACAATGACAAGAACTTGCTTCTAACTAAAGTTGAGTAGTATCAGGAACGGTACTCGTACTCAAGGGGCATGAGATTTTCAACTTGTGATTTGTCAAGCATATAACTCATATTTGTCTCACTTTAACCTTAATCACTTCAAGAGGCTTATGATAGGGGCAATGAGAGCTCAAAGCTAGTAAGTACCATAATTTTTGGAAGCTCTTTATGAAACTTGAAATCCCTACTTCCCTCTGCGAAGGGCCTTTCTTTTTACTTTTTGTTGAGTCTCCATCTTCTATCTTTATGCACCAGCTAAGAGAGCATAGTTGTCATTCTTAGTTCAATGTGCATTGTCCCAATACTTGTTGATTAATTCATAATTATGGTATTGCTTGTTCTTAAATTATTTGTATCTAGTCACCCTTATGAACTTTGAAGGTGTCCTATGCATTTATGTTTTGCTATTCCATGAAGGATAAGTTGAATACCACTCTTGCTATGTTTTCTATATGTGAAACAAACAAATGTCTTTCAAAGCATTATTCATGATATTTTGTTTGTGTTGCAACATAGTTGCTATGTATTATTGTTAGAAATATATCTTTCATGCTTATGATTAGATTACTTTGATCCTAGCTATCAATGCTTTACAATACCTTGATCAAGATTGTGATGGTGCATGTCACCTAAAAAATTATTCTTTTTATCACTTACCTACTTGAGGATGATCAGGAGTTAATCTTGGGGATGCTTGATACGTCGTAAATGTATCTATAATTTTTTATGCTCCATGCTTGTTTTGTACTCCCTCCGTTTCAAAATATAAGATGTTTTAGGTTTGTGAAGAAAATGTATCTAGACTTGTTTTAGTGTATAGATTCACTCCAAACACGAGTGAACCTACATACTAAAACTAGTCTAGATACATTTTCTTCACAAAGCTAAAACGTCTTATATTTTGAAACTGAGGGAGTACCAACTATCTTATGTTTTGTCTACACTTTGAGGCATTTTTATGCATTTTCTGGAACTAACCTATTAACAAGATTTCACAGTGCTAGTTCCTGTTTTCTGCTGTTTTTGGTTTCAGAAAGACTAGTAAAGAAATAGTCTCGGAATTGGATGAAACAAAAGCCAAATTTCCTATTTTTCAGAGGAGAACACGGAGTCCAGAGTCCAGCCAAAGATTAGCCACGAAGCAACCACACCACATGGCCCCGCGGGCCCCCTGGCCACGCCGCCATATGGTGTGGGCCCCTCGGGCCTCCACCGACCTTGCCCCTTTGCCTATATATTCCCCCCGAGGTAAAAACCCTAGATACCAGGTTAGAAATCCACAAAAAGTTCCACAGGCCGCCGCCACCGAAGACGAGATTCGGGGACAAAAGTCTCTGTTCTGGCACCCTGTCGGGACGGGGAATTGCCCCCGGAGCCATCTCCATCGAATCCACCGCCATCTCCATCGTCGTTGCTGACTTCCATGATGAGGAGGGAGTAGTTCTCCCCCAAGGCTAAGGGCTCTACTGGTAGCTATGTGTTCATCTCTCTCTATGTGTGATCTTATTGTGGTCATGAGCTTTGTAATCTAGTTGAATAAGTATATGCTACTATGCTAATCAAGTGTTTTAATTAATGTAATCTCTGCTTATCCCCACGTGTGTGAAGTTGACAGTGTGCACACCATGTGTGGCACTTAGGTTAAAGGTTAAAGAAATACTTATCATGAGTTATAATTTGAATTGGATGTCTCTATAAAATTTTGGTGTTTGTTGGAACCATCTAGCTCTCAAGGTGACAATTAGGGGTTACCTAGATGGGGAATGCGGACTTTAAGGAGTGTTGTTATAGCCCTACACCGTGAATTGGTGTTCGTTATCCAACCGGAGAGTATTTTAGGGTATCATAGTGAAGAGAATATATTATATGTTTATTGAGAGTGTCCACTAGTAAAAGT
Organism: Avena atlantica; assembly: GCA_910589765.1. Taxonomy (NCBI): domain Eukaryota; kingdom Viridiplantae; phylum Streptophyta; class Magnoliopsida; order Poales; family Poaceae; genus Avena; species Avena atlantica. Next base: position 416,173,363 of record OU342734.1, on the reverse strand, counting down.
ATGATCCCCAGGCCTTGTTTATAAGCATTGAAACACCGTTTACAATCAGTCCCACTACATGTTTACTTGCTGCCATTTTTATTTCAGATTGCAATTACCACTTATAATCATCCATATTATTTGTATTTCACTATCTCTTCGCCGAACTAGTTCACCTATACACCTGACAAGTGTATTGGGTGTGTTGGGGACACAAGAGACTTCTTGTATCTTGATTGCAGGGTTGCTTGAGAGGGATACCTTTGACCTCTTCCTCCCTGAGTTCGATAAACCTTGAGTGATCCACTTAAGGGAAACTTGCTGCTGTTCTACAAACCTCTGCACTTGGGGGCTCAACACTGTCTACAAGAATAGAAGCGTGTGTAGACATCACATCCATAAATCTATCATTGGTGGTGTCCATTCAGATCCCTGCATATTAGTGGAAGATTCATAGCAAAATTCTATCTCTAGGTCATCACTATTAATGCTCTCCAAAGAGTGTCTAGGCACAGGTCCTCCTCAGATCAATTATCAACGGTTTTATCATAATAAGAATCACTACTATAGAGAGAGGCATCATAAAGAAACTTAGTGTTTGTAGTGTGTCACTCTTTGTAAACCACACCTTTGTGTTCCTCGTTTTCATCTTATGATTCCTGCAAATGGTTATCTTCGAGCACCACTGCTTTACACTGCGCCTTACACTCTACCACAAGTGCACTCTCGCTAAGATGTCCTTGATAATACTCAACAATACATTTCAAGGTTTTGAAAGAACATTTCTTAATCCCTAGTGTTTTGTGTGTTAGATAACAATACCAAGGATCATTTAATGTGTGTTGAAGTGTTGCAGCTCAGAAATCTACCTTTGGGGGCGGATAATCCGGCCCCACCAAGGGCGGATAATCCGCCCCTCCCTCTGCTCAAGCCTGCGCAAGCCCCAGAAGGGGGGGCGGAACATTGGCCGGACTTTCCGGCCAGGCCGGATAATCCGCCCCCCAGGGGGGCGGATAATCCGCCCCTCCTGCTCTTCGCCAAGGCGCAAGCCCCAGAGAGGGGGCGGAGTTTTGGCCGGACTTTCCGGCTACGCCGGATAATCCGCCCCAGGAGGGGGCCGGATAATCCGCCCCCCAAGTTTTTCTCCAAGCTTCACCAAGGCGCAAGCCCCAGAGAGGGGGGCGGAGTTTCCCCCGGAGAGTCCGCCCTTGGGGCAGAATTTTCCCAGGGGGCGGATAATCCGCCCCAAGTGGGGGGCGGATAATCCGCCCCCAAAATTGAGCAACGGCCAGATCTGGGGAGGGGGTATTTAAGCCTGCCTTCCCCCTCCTGCCAGAACTCTTGATTCATCTCGAAAAAGAACAGATCAGATCTCAAAAGTTTATACAAGAGTGCTCCACCTAGATTCATCCAAAGGCCCCATCCCTTTGGGAATCGAAGGAGGAGAACTCGACCTTCATCATCAGCAATCAAGCGCTTCATCTCCTCTCCATTCATTTGGAGAACCTTCGATCTAGTATTTCTTGCAAAGATCTAGATCCTTGTTTTCGTTTATATTGATAAACCTTGTTTTTGTGACAGCTTGTTGTCATCCCGGGAGCCCCCAATTCGGTTGTGGGTGTGTGCCCCGATAGTATTGTAAAAGGCACCGGTTCCCGCCTCGAAGGGATACAATAGTGGAGAAGGTGGATCAGGCCTCTCATGGCGAGATCCATCGGAGAATAGGGTGAGGCCTATTGTGGCGTGGTGGTCTTAGAACCGCCCACCCCTCCAACGCAGATGTACTTCCCTTAACAAGGAAGGAACTGCGGTAAAACAAATCCCTGTGTCTCCGCGTGCTCCACTACGGTTTCCTCGCTCCTCCTTTACGTGCTTAGTAGTTAGGGTTTCATATAGGGAAATTCTCGTAGTTGCATATCTAGAGAATTTACTTTGTGTAAAGCCTAAAATTGGAAAAAGTATTAAAAATTGGTTAGCACCTATTCACCCCCCCTCTAGGTGCCCATACGATCCATTTCAGGTTTCATATGCAATTTGTAAAAAAATCACTATTACTACTTATCATATGTGCCATAATTTTCGGAATAGCTCATGGGAACATTCATAAAGAACATACTCTATAACTTTCCTATTAGTATTGCTACTATCATAAGACATTAACGATTTATTAGACATATGAGAAAATTGAAGTAAAAAAATGTGGACAGGCATATAGTAAAGACGTAGTATTTTATACGAAAAACATAATGTGTTAGCACAATAGATTACCTGTTAATACATATCGTATACCTTCACACCATTTGTAATTATGAGTTCTTCATTGTATGCATCGTATTCTTCTTTGGCAGCTATCCATATGAATTAGATGTATCTCTTCTCCTTTATTGCAAGTTCACATGTTCTAGGAATAAACACCTTGGAAGATATTATTAGTAACAAATGTTTTTATAAAAAAATTGTTTGTGATATTTTTGTTATTTCCTTAATGTAAATAAACAGTAAGATAATAAGAACAATTGGAAATAAACTGTCTGCTAGTGGAAAGCCAGTGACCAGACGCTTTCCTCTCTAGAAACATTGCCAATTTGATGGCTAGTTTTCCTACATCATTAATAGGATTACTGTAGTACTTGTAGCGGAAAATATTCTCCCAATTTACATAGTCCCTTGGAAGTATCACATAATGGAAATCACATAGGCCCACGGCTATTTTTCCAGTGCAACCACGTTCACACCCAAACCGTAGTTTGGAAATAACCTACTCTATAAATTTCTATAAAAATGGTAATTAAAGAGAGGGTTTGTAAGATAAACTCTAACAACCGACCTATTTTGGGGCATGCCCCATAAAAACTACCAAATGAGGCACTTTTTGGCCAAAAAGGCCTCCAACAGGTGCCCCGTGTGCATTTGGTGCCAAATTTTTTTGGGGTAGTGCCCCCTCGTGAGGCATATTTGCGGAAATAATGCACCAGCCGCATTTCCCCCAATCCATCTGTGCACTCGTGCGACTGCCGATCGGGAAGTTCCCGCCCCTCCCTCCCGCTGCTCCGCGCTGGACGCTAGACACCGCAAGGCCACGGGTGGACTCGACGAATCCCCCTTCCTCCTCCACCCCTCTGGCCGATGATTTGACGTCTCCAACCACCTCCGTTGCGTCTGCCGTGTCCCTGGCAAACCTTTTTCCGCCGCTAGGCCATCACGGCACCTTACAAGTCCCCTGTGCTGCTGACATCCCATTGAATTCCAGCGAGGGCATCATCGGCAAGCCCGCAACAAAGGCGTAGAAGGCATCTTCGTACACCCACCTCAGTCACGTGACGTCCCACTGCCATTTGGGGGAACAAGCCGCCACCAGCGAGCGCGCCGAGTGTAGAGATGTCGTTGCCTGCTTTCGAGGTCGATGGTCTGCCACCACCGCCGTTTGTCCCTACACCCACACCTGACATGTTCGATGGAATGTCACAAAGGTATTGCCGCTAGTTGTTGTCCTCCTTTTCTTATTGTTAGTCTGTGTGTTAATTTTGCTATTTTCTGATCTATTAGTTGTGATGATGAGTCCTTTTGGAAACCATGAATGTTGCTTCTCATCAAGATTCTGTAGGTTCACAAGAAACCCCATTGCAAGAGTATGGACAACATCTCGATGAGATGTACGAGGGTTTTATGGACTCGGCTCAATTGGACAGAAGAACAAGCAACTATACCAACAAAGAAGACCTCGTGATCGTCTCGACTTGGAAGTAGGTGGATCTTGATGTGGCTATAGGCACGGAGTGGCCGAAGGAGCAATATTGGGAGATAACGAAGGAGTTTTTCGATGCTCGAAACCCACATGGCAATGAAAGAACCTCCAAATCCATTCATCATCGGTGGAGTACCGTATCCTCATATTTCCAAAAGTGGTCGGCATGTTTGGATAATGTGAAACACATAATCCCACGTGGCACCAATGAGGATGTTCGGGTGAGTGTTTGCAACATAAGTTTCACATCACTTTTATTTTGTTTGAGTGTTCTGTGTGGCTAACAATTTCTTCTTTCTCAAATGTATAATACGATGGCACAAAATATGTTTAGAGGAAGGGTGACCAAGGATGTAAAGAAGGATAGGAAAGGAAGAGCTTTCACTTTACATCATTGTTGGGACGATCTTGAGAATGATGAGAAGTGGATAAACCGTGATATGAATGAAGGCACAAAAAAGAACATGATGAAATCCTTCATGGGTGACCTTGTTGATTGTGAAGATGATTTAAGTGACGAGGAAGGGAATAGAAGACCAACACCCCACTCAGTAGCAAAGACCAAGAAACCGAATGGAAGAAAATTTGCCAAAGATAAGATGAAGGGAAAGAAGGCCAGAGATGATGAAATCCAACAATCATTCAACAACCTTATGGATAGCCGCAAGGATTTTAACGAGGAGAGGAAGGCACGAAGAATGAAAGAATTAGAGGAACTCAAGGCGTCCAAAGAGAGGAAGGTGGCGGCCGAGGAGAGGATGACGGCAGCCGAGGAGCTCAAATCCCAAAACGAGAGTAGGAAGGTCGCCATGGAGGAGAGGAAGGTGGCATGGGCGGAAGCACAAAAGGCGATGGAGACCAAGCGAAAGGTAAACACTAAAGAGATGAATGCAATGAGAAAGATAATGTTATGACTCCCAAGCAAAGTGGTGTACATGTGTGATTCTCTAGATGCTATAGCGTTGTTTACTATACGATGGGCGGTCCCTCACGGCATTTTCTCCCAATTTTCCACATGGCATAAGAAAACTCAATTTTCCTCCTCCCATTACACACTACCGTGGCAATAAATGATATTTAAGATTATAATTAAAGATCAGACCAAAGGCATTAAGTTCTATGTACAACTATTCTCCTCCATATATGCACCTCTCAAGAGATATCGGCCATGTCAGTCGAAGGTCAAATGACTCACACAAAATAAGCATCTAATTAATGTGTGAACTTAGGGAGTTGGATGTGTCCAACTATACGAATGGATTATACACCTCCAATCACTAAGACAGTAAAATAACATGATTAGAACAAAGCATTGATTAAACATAACCATAGATACTAGATCACTACACCATCCAAAAATACTCAAGTAATCATTATATTAAAAGGGGTTCAAGCCACGTTACAACCTATCATGGAGACCATGATGGGTAAGGAAGAAGAAGAAGCGGTGGTGAACATGGTGATGGCATCCGTGGCAGTGGCGGTGCATGGATGACACTTCAGTGGTGGTTCCTTGGTGTCTTCCTCCCGACCTTCAAGGTTGAGATGGATATTGAGGTGGTATGGCCGCAGGGCTCCACCTTGTTGATGGTGGAGAGGGAATGGTGTTGATGGAGAGATGGAGACGTGTTGCGTTCCCGGCGGTAGCTAAGTTTCCCTCACTTTTAATAGGCTTCTAGAAGTCGGCTTCATGATCTTGGAGAGATCCGTGGCGAATATGCCCTACGACCCTTCACAAAGGTTGTTCTATTTGATGTTCTAGAGCCAACTGCGGGTTGTATGGCCACCCCGGTCAATACCGTAGCTTGTTATAACCCCTGAACTCATACTATTTTGGTCTTCATTTTTTCATATGACTCCGATTGAAGTGCTTTTGGGCTCATTGTATTTGTATGGACGAGAGATGCTACAACACCATAGTCTTGGATATTTATTTTGTGTTGATGGAAAAATATTACCTTTTCCACTCTTCATATGGTTAAGTGTGCTGCGTGTAACTTCTCCATATTGCATCCTTATACTTATTTGATCCGGCATTTTTCCATGATTCTCCATTGCACCTAAAAACAAACCAAATACAAGGAAAACTAGTAAAATCCTAATAGAACTACTATATGTTCAGTGCTCACATAAAAATAAATGAAACAAGTAATCATGTATAATAGACATATTAATAGCTAGATGGAGCACCCGATGAATGATTTAATAAACATAAAGTATGCCTAAAATTCTATATAAAATCCACTCATCAATCTTTTCCATGGATTCTGGATCAAAGTGCTACGTAAGTGTTGTTACTTCTTGTAGAGCGTGCACTTCCTAGATGCTAATGAGTCACTTGGAAACCTTCGTGGTACTTGGATAAGATGCCAAGAGTTTGTGATGATTGATGACCGTCTACTTCGTGTGAAGATCTGTCTTAGTTGTTGGGCATGGACTAAGTGTCCTAGTTCAAAGAAAAGTAGGTTGGTCTTTGTAATCAGGGACTTTTTATCCTATCCTTCTCCAACAAGGATGTAGGTGCGCCAACTATCCAAACCACATGACACATCTTCTTATTTGCGATCACCTTACTTTGCTCCTTTACCTCTTAGAATTTACTTTTCTATTAAATAATATCTTTGGTAGAATTACATGCTTAGGGTGTTTTAGCCAACCATTAAAACAACTTGTTATACGTGTCAAGTACCACTAATATTTTTTGAACACCGCATATTGACCCTCTCTAGTAGATGTAGATAGTCTTTCACCTTAGCAACCACCATCCGCTCCTCCTACCTCGCCTCATCCCTGCGCCACAACTTTGGAGGGCACAGGTAGGGTTGTTCCTCTCCTAATTTTTTTGCAACAGGGTGTGCTCCATGACAAGGTTGCAGGTCTAGCGATGGCTCTCTGGTTTAGTGGCACTCGCAGTGCACATGTCCTCGGGAGTGGGCAACGGTGTTGTAGGGATTTGTCGTGGGGTTAGTTGGTGTACCAAGTTGTGCGGTAGTGGGTCTGATTCAACAAGCTCGCGATGGTTGGATGACAGCTCCGATATGTGGCAGTTTTCTAGAGTGGTGGTTGGCGGGCCTTATTTGCTCGATCTAGAGGCGTACTGGTAGCTAGTAGTGACGATTTGGTGGTCCTCGTCTGTGCGACGGGAAGCCTAGGCATGATAGCATGCTGAGTGTTGGGCTTGGGCCTTGCAATCCATATCCAACAACTTCAATATCATTTATCACACTTTCTCACTAAAGGTCCTCTGACGGGTCAGGGAGTGTTCTCTTTTTCTCACCAATCTACGCCAAGCATGGCACCTGGATGTTGGGCGGCCACCCTCGATGGTATTTCTTGTTTTCCGGGGGCTAGGAGGTGGCTTAGTGCGTAGCACTGTGCCTCAATGTATGGTTTTGGCACAGTCTATCTGATGCATGGTGTCAATGGTCTGTGTGCGGGTTATGATGGTCGTTTGCCCGGTTTTTGAGAAACGAGTGTGTAGTTCATGACTAAGGATGTAGAAGTGGGACAGGTAGAATCCCACTTTTATATGACTATTTTAACTCTATAAACTAAGTGTGACAAATGGGTTCTCACTTATTTTCTTAATGAAATCATATCCAACCTATCTTGCTTAGTCTTTTAGAGTTGGAATAGAAGTGTAGAATGGGATCACTTGTCCCACTTGTCCTACTTCTCTGCGGGAAATCTTTTTGGAGGACCGAGCTCCACTTTTTATATTTTTAAAAAATTATCAAATATTTTTTTTAAAATATTGTGTGTAGCCAATAATACAACATACTCCCTCCATTCAGAAATAAAGGATTTGTCTAGATTCACATGTGTATCTAATAAGTATGCAAAATTTCAATGGAAAATACTTGTATTCCGGGCGCAGAAAAAATAAAAATTTTTGGAAAAAGGAAGGCTCGTTTAAAATTGCATTGCTCATGACTAAATCTGATTTTTTCTAATTTTTCTGAGCCAAAAATATAAAGTATTTTCACATGATTTTTTGCATGCGCTCGTATTATAAATTGTTATCTACATTCTGTTTTTTATGGATTTTTAAATTTGAACTTTTTTATTACTTCCTTTGACATATATTAATTGATTCAAATTGTCCAGATTCAGATGTATCTAGCACGAAAATATGTCTAGATATATCTGAATTTAGATAAATCAAAATTAACTAATATGGATCTAATATGAATCCAAAGGAGTAAACAAATCTTTATTCACGGTAAAACACGGCGGAGGCTGGACGGCACCAGACAACGGTTTTTTTTCCAGTTCACTCGAGGCGAAGAACCACGATGGCCTACTCAGTTTAGGCCAGCGCTAAGGAGACTGTACCTGGAGACCTAGCGGAAGAGATTACGAACACTGACTAGGCCGTATTTTGGTCCACGCTATGGGTAAGCTAGGCCACCATCGAGCGGGCCCGTGGGCCGTATTCTATGTGGGCTTATATCCATCCATCCGGGGCTGGATAAAGACGCCACTGTACGCAGTGCACTGCCGAGGCCTTCTCTTCTCCTCTGCATCGATCTGAGCTCATGATGCATCAGTAAATTATCATTAAGTTAATAACTTTTAAGTAGTAACCGATTCAAGAAGATTCACCTATTAAGTTTTTCTTTTGCAGGTAGTAAGGTACTCCCTCCGAGGAGGAGTACTATACTCTCTGAACAGAATGGACTGAATTTTCGCCATTGTGTTTATTTCCTTAGATTGAAGAATGTATGCTCGTGAGAATGGACTGAATTTTCGCCACTGTGATTCTGCTGGGAAGAAGTATCTTCCCTGGATGTTGTTGCTCAGATTTCAGAGAAGTATATAGCATCTGATCCAGAACCATGAAGATGCAACTGCAATTTGTCTTACTGATGGTATGCTTGCAAAGCATGTTGTTTAACACTACTCCCTCCGACCCATATTATTTAACTTAAATTTGTCAAAATTTGGATAACAAATTGAAGTAAATTAATATGAATCGGAGGGAGTACTAAGTTGTGCATGCAGAGGATCGTGTGGAGCTTGTCAAAGGTTATAGGAGTATTTGTAATCTTTATTACTTTTAGTTCTCTTTGTACCGCTATTAATAATTATTAATAGATCAGTTAAATTTCGGAAAAAAAGTGGAGGCTGAAATGACCATCCGAGTACGTAGCAGAGACTTAGCACGCATACCGAGAAGGCATATCTGACTGCAATGGAGCCCTCATTGCTGAGATTTAATTCATACTTGGTTTTTGGTCAGAATGCCAAGCTGCTACTCGTATAAGAGTGGCACTGGACAAATACATACCTGAACTCATATACTTTTCCTTGCTCCAAATTCGTGACAACAAGAGGCATATTTATCAGAAAAAACTTCACTGGAGTGCTGCCATTTCCTGCATACGGTAGTACGGAGCATGTTTCGACAAGTCTTATTTTTTTTTCTTCAAAGTTCTCTCAGGAACTACCGACATCTAGAAACAAAGAAATAGTAGAAAGTATCAGCACTCTAGACCCTCTTTTGCCTCCTGGAAGGATGGGAGATCAATTCTTTGAAGGACTTCCGGTTTCTACTGGAGTACTAGATTTGGAGAGGTCAGGCCACTTATGGTTGAACCATAGACCCCTTCGAACCACTTTTCCTGCACAGTGGATGGATGATCTAAGTATCTCGGCACCCATGCAAAATTGACGAACCTAGTATGTCGTGGATTTTTAGGGCACGGCCGAATGACAACTTGCCATGTGGCAATGAAAAACAATGGTACTTGTCATCGACAGTCCATCGAAAGATCGAACTATTACCAATCCATTCGCTCCACTTATTAACTATCCGAACGTTCGCTCGATATAATTTCCCAAATGAACATAGCCAAAAAAATTGGCAAATAATTCAACTTCCGAATTCTTCTTTAAACACGCAGCCATCCTTATCCATGTCATTAGAAGAACACCGGGAAAAGGGAGGAGTTTAAGTCATGGATTAGATGGATAGATGACTCGAGCTATACTTTTTTAGTCGTTATGATAGATGGACGTGTACTACAAAGAGGTTGCGGATCCTGCATTATGGTTTATCGAAAAGCATCGATCAAGATGAATGTTTGCAGCTCATTTGTCAGATCGAGCCTCAATGTAGGTTGTGGCCGTTTGGAAATCATCCCACACTGAGCTCGTTTATTGAAGCTTCAAAATTTTGATTCAATTTTGTTTTAAAAGAATGCCTAGATGTAGCCAATAATTTATTCGAGCAGTGCGCAAAAAATTCGTAGCAAAATACATTGTATTATGGCACAGCAAAAATGATAAATGCGGAGTTTGACAACGATAGTGCACTGAAATCCAGAATTTGTCTTCTAATGAAAAAAATTACTATTTTTGTTGAGACCAAAATACTAAGCATTTGGTTGCGAAAATATGCACACTGATGGAATACAGCATTAACTATATTATTTGTTTTGATTCTTTTTGAAACTTTTGCCTCGATGTGGCACTATTATGTTGACAAAATTCTAGACATTCTCACATAGAAAAAGTAATCACAGATCTGTGTAGACAGTATAGTGATCAGTGACGGATCCAAGAATTCTTCAAAGTCTAGACAAATAGTGTATTTTAAGACTAATTATTCTATTTTTGAATAAAATGTTATTAAATTAGGTTTGTCGGCCAGCCAAAAACTTTGGCACACGTCCAAAGCTTAGGGAGATTGCTGGATCGAAAGGTATTCGGTCGTGTGCACCTTTTTTTTTTGCCGTTTGGTTTCAGCGGGAGCGTTGCGAAGTTTGGTTGTTTGTTCCCACCAAGTGCCATTCTTAGAGCCATGGTGAAGTCAGATGCGGAGAAATGCCATAAAAGCGGAAATATGAGGGTAGCGATGGTAATTTTTGTTCTTATGGCGACTGAGAACTGGCTGCGTGATTTGGGACTCGTTGCAGCAACTGTTGGTGCGGAAATACAACACAGAGGGAGTTCCCAGTCTTATCTTGCAGGGTGAAAATCCAAGGTCTAACCTTAACTGGATGTGTCTGGCAATGACCTTGTTGAAGGCATTGTCTTGTGAGCAAGGGCTTTCTCCAAGGTGAAAACCTATGATCTTTGATCGGACAACGACGGCGCTTGGGCATTGTTTTTTTCTTGAAGGCGTTGTTTATTGGAGTGGAGGACTACTGGTGTTGTTCTGATGATGTCAGTGTCGTTGCTTTGAGGATTGTTTTTTGTAGCGGGACTTTTTTTTTGTAATTCTTTTTTTGCTGAGCTATATGCATCCGTAGGGCCGCTAAGGCATACGTTGTTGCAGAGACTGTGTGTAATTGGCATCCCTGTGATATTGATATATACTCTTTTCCAAAAAAAAGGTTAAGGATAATACTCCATCCATTTAGAAATATAAGACATTTTAGGTCTATAAATAAATGTACATAGACCCCTTTAGTGAATAAGTTCACTTCAAATTCCTATGAACCTATACATTAAAAGACGGCTTGATATATTCAATTTACAAAGTTAAAAGAATTTATATTTCTGAACTAAGGGAGTACTATGTTGTAAAAAAAACACTAATTTCCTCTCGCAGATCATTTGGAACCCGGCCGGGGCATCAACAGCGTGGTAAAACTGCAGGTTTCAGCAGCAGCTGTGGTTTTCTCTTTCCTGTCGCCTGTGGTTTGCATGCACATGCCAATTGCCGCCGTGGCTCCGTGCAGCCGCTGCAACAGGCACTTCCGTTATATATACACACAACATTCGCTGGAGGCCTGCAGCGTCGCGCCGAACTCGCCAGCTCCGTAGACATACACACACACATGTGAAGCACAGGCACGAGACCGTAATCATTTGTTCTCAGATAATGGCAGGTCCTCCATTGAGCCGCAGCCGCTCGCTTCCTCGGCGCCTCGTTCTCTTCTGCTGGTTGGCCTCCTGCATTGCGCTCGCGACGCGCACCGCCGACGCCAGCCGGCGGGACCTCATCGGCATCAGCATCGGTAAAGGCGGGGGGATCAGCATCGGCATCGGCATCGGCGGGGGCGGCGGGGGCGGCTCGCCGTCGCACCAGCAGCCGCCATCGCCGCCGTCGTCGTCCGAGCCTCAGGCGTGCGACTTCGAGAACGAGCGGATATACAGGGCGTACCTGGTGATCCAGAGGTTCAAGAACACGATCACCAGCGACCCGCAGGGCATCACCCGCAGCTGGACCGGCACCGACGTCTGCGGCTCCTACAAGGGCTTCTTCTGCGAGTCGCCGCCCAACGTCCAGGACCGCGCCCTCGCGTCCGTCGACTTCAACGGCTACATGCTGCGGTCCGCCAGCGTGGTCGGGTTCGTGGACGCGCTCCCGGACCTGGCGCTCTTCCACGCCAACTCCAACGACTTCGGCGGCCTGGTGCCCAACCTCAGGGCGCTGCAGTACTTCTACGAGCTGGACCTCAGCAACAACAAGCTCGCCCCCTGCACGTTCCCGACGGACGTGCTGGGCCTCACCAACGCCACCTTCATCGACATCAGGTTCAACAGGTTCTACGCCGACCTGCCGTACGGCCTCTTCTGCTCCTTCCCGATCGTGGAGGCCATCTTCGTCAACAACAACCAGTTCTCCGGCAGCCTCCCGGCCAACCTCGGCGACTCGCCCGTCAACTACCTCTCCCTCGCCAACAACAGGTTCACGGGCCCTATCCCCTCGTCCATCGCGCGGGCCGCAAACACGCTCCTGGAGGTGCTCTTCCTCAACAACAGGCTCAGCGGCTGCCTCCCCTACGAGCTGGGCCTGCTCGCCAAGGCCACGGTCATCGACGCCGGCACCAACCAGCTCACGGGCACCATCCCGGCGTCCTACGCGTGCCTCCGCAAGGTGGAGCAGCTCAACCTGGCGGACAACCTCCTCTACGGCGTGGTGCCCGACGCGCTCTGCCGCCTCGCCTACGACGGCGGCCACCTCGCCAACCTCACCCTCTCCGGCAACTACTTCACGGGGCTCGGGGCGTGCTGCTGGGACCTGCTCAAGAACGGGAAGCTCAACGTCGACCGCAACTGCATCCCGTACGCGCCCAACCAGAGGTCGCACCAGGAGTGCGCAGGGTTCTTCCACAGGACCAAGATGACGTGTCCCGTCAGCACCCACGTGCCGTGCTACCACAAGAGCTACGGTGTCGACGCCGGCGCGGAGGAGGCCAAGGCCGCAGCGGAGGAGTACAAGTACCGGACCTACTCGGCGCTGAAACCGTGATATGGGTCCAAGACTCTCAGACGAGGACACACGTACATGCATGCACGTGTCGAAAGAAATTACTCCACTAAGAGAAAATGCACTGTGAGTCTCGTGAACGCACGCGACAAGACGCAGCTGCTTGTTGGCTAATTGCGATGATTGGTTTGTGTTGATATTGTTTGTCGTTTCTACTTTCTATAGTTATACTTATATATGTTCCCTTTCTCATACTACCAGCAGCACATTGCGAAGAATCTTTTTCAGTTGCTGATGATTGGTCGGGTGCGGCAACACGTAGCTAGCTAGGCTGATGGTGTTCGCGCGCGCGACCTCTTTTGATTTCCTTTCGTTGCAGCCGATACTTGCTTGGAACTTTTTCACGTTTGGATGCTTTTGCTCCTTCTTGTAATCATTGTCGTGGCTCGTGTTCGCAGCTTCATTTCTCTAAGTTCCCTTTTCTTATCCAACGATTCAGAAAAGTGTAACTGAATTTTAGTGAAAATTGCGAACTTGAAATAATTTTCTAGAAAAATGCACCTAGGTTGAAAAGTGCAACTAAAGTTCAGTAAAAAAAGATGTATGTGCAATTGCAGTTAGTGAAGAGTGGAACTTGCATTTTCCTTGAAAAATGCAATTGGGAGGACGCACCTTCCTCTACAACAACTTTCTTGACAAGCCCGCGGTCCATGTCGTCGCATACGATCTTTGTGGATCCCTTCCGCATCATTGCTGCATTATATAATTAAGGTGTCGGTGGAGCGGGAAGGGCACCACCACCAAGGCAACCTTTTTTCCATATCGATCTCGCAACAATGTTGAGACACCTTCGACGTTGTGCTGCGAGGTGTCGATGAAGCCTCAAGCGGCGGGTTGGGGATATTTTGGTGAGGAACAAGGTTGGATTTACAATAAGGAATTTGTAGAGGAGTTCCGTTGGATCGTGAGGCTGTCGATGGCCACGACATAGACAGCTGAGGACGACAGGTCAAGAAGTCAGTGTTGCTTCATGGAGAGAGAGGAGGGTAGAAGGAAAAAAAGGTTAGTGGGAGCCCACATAAGTGCCGACAAGTGGACCTCCTCTGCCAGTTTTGCTATCAAACCGTGAGAATTGGCTAATTTAGGTTATGTGTGAAAGATTAATTCACAAGTTGAGGTTTTGTGAAAATAAAGATCAAAAGGTTGTGGCAAACTAATATAAGGGACTTCAAGGTGTGGTTTTGTGTAATTAAATTTAGTATATATTGTGCCAAAATTTTGGCTAGGTTAGTACGTGGTCACTAAAGTGGAGAATCTAGAATAAAAATAGAAGATGTGCTCAAAGTCTAAACCACTAGGCTAGATCCACGAACGAGAACTATTATTGGCTAAAGGTGTATAGTGGAAATAAAAGGCGGCATCCACACACGACTCACTTTGATTTAAATGCGGTGTGTTCTCGACATTGAGGGAATCTGTTCCATGCAATCTATGTAAATTGAAGGAACAACAGATATATGTATTGCCAAAATTTTGCTAATTTCTAATACTCTTAGATTTCTTTAAGTATAGGTCGATCTCACACAGCACTTTCCAAGCAAGCAGTATATGGAGAAAGTGGGACTAGAACAGGCAATAATTAGACTTCCTCGTCGCTTGTTTGTCTTGGAATTAGGTACCATCGGGTTCACGGACTGTGCACTCACAAAAGATTGAATCCGTCTTGTAGGTATAGGTACCTTCTATACATGCACCATGGTTTAAACACCAGAATGCAACTTCAGTTGATTTAGTGAAAGTTCTAACTTGAACACGTGTAACATGGGGTCAAATACATAAAGGCACCACACTCGTGGTACCTAGTCTAGATTAGGATGACTTCTTTTTATGAAATACCACTGATGTGTTCAAAATCAATCAATATTACAAAGAGGACCAAAAGTAATAAAAGTTAAAAATATATCATTGGAACACCTTGCGAAGGCTACAATCACTAGTGTGAACCAAAGGCTCGCCGCAGTTCTCGCCCGTCCATTACCGGCGCCAGCCAAAACTTGTCGTAGTAGAGCTTGTTATAACAGACAGACAGGAAGACGTTGAGCTAAGGCCACAAAGGATAAGCACACCAAAGCAGCAACCATCAATGATGATAATTGTAGATCGAAAGAGACTGACCTGAAATCATACAATGAACACGAGAACAGATCGGATCCCATGAGATCCACGGGACACACAAGTTCACACGTCCTCCGTCGATGTTAGATGCACCATCGTAGTGGGGATGCAACAGGAAGGACTTTATTCTGACTTTAGGATGTAGCCGCCGCTTCAACATCCCAAAGAAGACACTAAAAAATAGGCTAAATAAAGAACAGAAAATCTCCGGCCGGAGGCCATGGTCCGCTATACCTTCAAGGCCCAAGGACACTAGAGGAAGAGCGGACTAGCGACGTCATCGACGAGAGGGACGGAACCCTAGATAGATTTTGTTGTTGCCTCCTTGATCGCCTTATTTTTTTCACATGCCAGTTTGGTTTCATGTGGACAAACCACATCTAATGGCTCTTGCACGCTTGGATACATTTTGTATTTTGAATCGTCTATGAACCCTCGTACCTAAATTCAATTTTTTTTGTGAATCCTGAATTCAGTGTTTGAGTAGCACATATCAAATATATTGTAACATACTCAACGTCTTATAATATGAAATAGAGGTAGTAATAGATAGTTTCACAAGGCATGGACTTGTGTGAATTTGACCTAGCCTTGCCACCTAGTCTCTATTTTTTATTGTCCTTCATTGCATAAAACACATCCTTCCTCCCTTTTCCTCCACCATGCAGAGGCATATAAATCCATGGACTTTGGGTCCAAGCACTTGGAGTTGGTAGCATTGGATATATTCAACTAATACCATGGAGATCTAGCAATAGGATTTGTGTTGCATAAGTGTGCCATGTAATCTCTATTATATTTAACCGAGCTTTTATCTGATTCTCTTTCTTGTAGAACTCTTCATAAAACTTACTAATAAAATGCATGTGTGCAAGGTCGTAGTGTTTCCCCTTTTAACAATAAGATAAAATTGAAGTTCACCGGCAATAAATCATAATCCTTCTGTTCACTATTATAAGTCCTTGTGGATATTTCTGTGCGGACAAGATACGGACCAAAATTTGTGTAATGTAAGTTATGCTAAGCTACAGAGAATCTATAGGTGACCTGGATCAAAATCATGTGATGCTTTTGTACCTAATTTGTTAAATTTTTGGATATATATTATTTTCTCGAGTATTAAGCCAAACCTTTTTTCACTCGAGGACAAACGATAACTCATTGATGCATGTTACAAACACTATTTCCACGTGACCATATATGAAGCAAACCCTGCTTATGGTAAGCACCATTGGGCACGTCGACCACGAAAAATCAATGATGCGACTTCTATGGTGTTGCTAGGGGCGGGGATGTAAGGAAGGGTGCGCTCTAAGGTTTCAAAAAGTCATGTTGAGTTTGAAATCGATATGCATAAGAATCAGTAAGCGGCTATCTTCGGGTGTGTTCACAATGGAGGGGGAGATGATGATGTTTCGTGACATGTGTGATTAAGGTTTAGCTTGCATGGAGTTGTCCACTCCTAAATTGTGTGCATGACATGTGAGCTAGATGATCGATGTAGTGCAACAGTATTTTCCTCTGTTGTGAGTCGTTAATTATAGTGTCAGGGTTTTGTTTATTTTTTATTTTACTTTACTTTTTTTATTTTATTTATGTGCATCCTTAGTGTCTCAACTAGTTCTTGGCATTATGTTGTTGCAGGAGACCGCGTGTAATTGGTATCTTCCAGATATTAATATATTTCCTTTACCAAAAGGAAAATGAAGCAAACATGGTCGATTAAAGAAACCTAGAGAATACATTGAAATGATTGACAACAAACTAATGAGTAAAACAAACTATTGAGGGGGGAGCAAATCTAAGAACAAAGCTCTTGTTGAGACCCCGTTTACTATAGAATTTATTTTTGATTGCATCTAAGCAAGACAATGTTATTCCGTAACCTTTATTAGGATATTTAATAGACATCCGCATTCTAAGATCCTCTATCAAGATATATATAAAGTTACTAGAATATATGCAAAGAAATATACATATGTGCATTCAGTATTTTCATACATTTATTATTTACTTCAGATATTTGAAATTAGGTTTAGTGTATTGCACCAATCTATGAAAATAAAATACCTTCAAGGTAAATTTTAGTTCTACTTTAATATTGTATTTGTAACAATAGACATGTGAATTGTAATAGTGTACATTAAGCTAACATTATTACATGTCGGTAATGCCACTAAATACAACAAAACAAACATGATTAAATTGTTTGTTAATGTTATTTGGATATTACATAAAATGACCAATTAAAATTTATTGACAAACCTGCTGTCTATAAAGAATATAAATGTTTAGTACAAATATTTGATGGCCACATATTGTTAGAGAAAGTTTAATAATATAGCCTGTTGTTGGCTATAAGGAAGTGACACGTCATCTATAGCTAACTCTATAGCTAATATGTATAATAGTTAGCTACAAAAGTATACTACTTAATCAATACGTGGCCCATATGTCACTCTCACAAAATGCTAGGAGCATGTGCTAGAGATGGCTATTAACTTACAACCCGCTTATATTCTCTCTCCTCCACCTCACATAAATTATACTATTTTATTTCTTATAACCAGCTAATTGTACCCTATTGTACTTGCTCTTAGAACTACTAATACCTTGATATGAAGATAGTGATTTTGTTGGGCACGGTGTCCGTACGGTTCGACTACCTCTGATGTGGTTAGAGGTTGGCATATTGAGTACCAGGTTGTTGATCGAATCTTTGTATATAGTCTTCGTGTGGTCCTCACCCTATATGTGTTTTAATAATTATTGGCGAGTCTAGTTATTCAACATGTGACCATTGTCTTGTTCACGCGTGTGCATTTAGTTTTCACACTAACTAGGGCAGTCTCCACGGGAGAAACCTAGCCGCCCTCCGATCTACAGTCCGATGCATGTAAAGTGACATGAACCACATTAAGGAGAAGCACATGCGGAACAATAAAACAACCACGTCAAAAGGTGCCCATCGTACAAACATTCTGACACACACACTGTACATTTTTTGTTGGGTTGAAGTTACATGGTTCGGTCGTGTAGCTTGAAAGCAGCAGAGTTCCCTCTTGCTAGCATAGGCTCACATGTTGTATCGGGTACACGTTCGAACATAATCAGAGTACCGCAATCTACGCTTTCTCGCTTATACTAATCGTGATTGTCATCTTTCATGCAATTCGTGGGGTGGAATAACCATGTTTGATCGGAGGAAAATCCAAATCAAAGATTGAAAGGAAATAACCTCTATTTCTAATTCCTATGTTTGGATATGCATGGAATTTTTTGTTGGAATCAAAGGGTGGCCCCTAGTTCTAAATCATTTTTGGATGTACAAACCATGAAATTTAATATTTTATTGAGTTTTGACAATATAAAATTATTTACATGTATGGAAAATAGTATGTGTACATTTCATGTTTATATATTATTTTTCACACATAATAACATTAAATAACATGAATAAAGTCACAACAACAACAACAACAACAGCAACAGCAACAGCAACAGCAACAGCAACAGCAACAGCAACAGCAACGGCAACATCAACATCAACATCAACATCAACATCAACAGCAACATCAACATCAACAACAACAACAACAACAACAACAACAACAACAACAACAACAACAACAACAACAACAACAACAACAACAACAACAACAGCAACAGCAACAGCAACAGCAACAGCAGCAGCAACAGCAGCAGCAACAACAGCAGCAACAACAGCAACAACAACAACAGCAACAACAACAGCAACAGCAACAACAACAACAACAACAACAACAACAACAACAACAACAACAACAACAACAACAACAACAACAACAACAACACCAACACCAACACCAACACCAACACCAACACCAACACCAACAACACCAACACCAACACCAACACCAACACCAACACCAACACCAACACCAACACCAACAACAACAACAACAACAACAACAACAACAACAACAACAACAACAACAACAATAACAACAACAACAACAACAACAACAACAACAACAACAACAACAACACATGTATAATAAATTTCAAGTATATATGCAAAGCATAAGTACCAACAACAATCACAACATGGATACTAATTTTGTCTCTAGCAAATAGCATAACAAGTGGATAGTTTATGTATCTAGCTCGCGGTGTATTGGTGTTTGATAAAAATCTAAGGTTCCTCTCTCTCGGCTCCTCCTAGCCTTTTTATGAGAGGCTAGGTCCTAGAGCCATATATGGATAGGTTACTGTTGGAGATATGCCCAAGAGGCAATAATAAAGTAGGTTATTATCATATCTTCATACTTATGATAAATGTTTACATACCATGCTATAATTGTATTAACCGGAAACATTAATACTTGTGTGATTTGTAAACATAAAAGAGTCCCTAGTGAAGTCTCTTGTTAAACTAGCTTGTTGGTTAATATATGATCATAGTTTCCTGATCATGAACATATAGATGTTATTAACAACAGGGTCATATCATTAGGAGAACGATGTGATGGACATACTCCTATAGTTAAGCGTAGCATAAAGATCAAGTCATTTAATATAGTTCATTTGCTATAAGCTTTCTGATACATAGTAACCTAATTCCTTCGACCATGAGATCATGTTAATCACCATCACCGGAATGATGCTTTGATGACATCAAACACCACACCGTAACTGGGTGGCTATAAAGGTGGCATTGAGTGTTCGGAAAGTATGGGTTGAGGCTCATGGATCAAGAGTGGGATTTGTCCATCCATATGACAGATAGATATACTCTGGGCCCTCTTCCTTACACCAAAAACCCTAGCTTTGGCGCCTCCACCTCCAAGTGCAGCCGCTGTCGCCGCCTAGGGTTTCCCCTCCAACTCGGCGAGTTGGGGCTCTCCTTAATCCCTAGCCGCCGGCCAAGCTTCCTCCCTTGGTGCCTCTAAACCCTAGATCGCCAAGGCCTCTCTCATAGTCCACCATACTCACTCCGGCTTAAGGCGAAGCCCTGCGAGATCTCCCCTCTACTTCCGGTACCACGCCGCCGTGCTGCCGGAATCGCGAGGAGAGTACTACAACCTCCGCTGCCTGCTGGAACAAGGGAGAGGAAGGTCTTCATTGAGTACCGAACGTGTGACCGACTGCGGAAGCGCTGCTGGAACGCAGCGCCGGAAGGATCGTCTACACGATCTTGAGATCGGCAAGAGTACGACTACATCACCCACGAGAATCTACTCTCGTTAACCGCTTTGGAATCTTCGAGGGTGAGTTCCTCTATCGACTCGTTGCTACAATCTAGTAGATAGATCTTGGCTTGTTTGTGTGCATGTGGTAGAATTTTTTTGTTTTCCATGCTACGAACCCCTACAGTGGTATCAGAGCCGTGTCTATATGTAGATCTGTTGCACGAGTAGAACACAATGGTCATTGTGGGCGTTGATGCTTTTGTTGTCGATTGCTTCTTGTGTACTTTGCATCTTGCGGGATGGAGGGATGAAGCGGCCCGGGCTAACCTTACATGACACCGTTCATGAGACTTGATCCACGCTTGACATGCAACTTGTATTGCATAAGTGGCTTTGCGGGTGCCTGTTTCTCCCAACATAGTTAAGATTCAATTTACAACGGGTGATTGACAATACTAGTATCAATGTTGTGGTTCTTGTTCGTAAGTTAGAACGACACTTATTGAAAGCCCCAAACCACGTAAAACATGCAAATACAATTAGAGGCGTCTAACTTTGTTTTGCAGGGGGTGTGTTGTGATGTGATATGGCCATCATTGTGATTGTATATGATGTATGCAATGTTCCTTATTGTAAGTAGGCAACCGGCAGGAGCCATATGGTTGTCTTTTAAATTCCGTTAAGACCCACGTGTCTATTATTCAAAGTAGTTGTAATAGTTGATGCTGGTGGACGACAACCATGAAGCAACGCCATTGACCTTGACGCCATGCCGGTGATGATGGAGATCATGTTCATGCTTGAAGATGGAGATCGGAAGCACAAGGAGAAAGGACATATCATATCACATATTATGAATTTCATGTGATGTTAATGCTTTTATGCATCTTGTATTGCCTAGTTCACGACGGTAGCATTATAAGATGATCCCTCAAGCACACATTTTCAAGTTTTAAAGTGTTCATCCTTAGTAAGAACCGTTGCTAAAGCTCGTTGTTTTGAAGCACCACGTGATGATCGTGTTGGAGATATGCCCTAGAGGCAATAATAAATGTAGTTATTATTATATCTTTGTGTTTATGATAAATTTTTACATTCATGCTATAATAGTATTAACAAGGAAACATTAATACTTGTGTGATTTGTAAACTTAAAATGAAGTCCCTAGTAAAGCCTCTATACATCACTAGCTTGTTGGTTGATAAATGATTGTGGTTTCCCTATCATGAACATTGAGATGTTATCAACAACAAGATCATATCATTAGGAGAATGATATGGTGGACATACTCCTATAGATAAGCATAGCATAAAGATCAAGTCATTTCAATAGTTCAATTGCTATATGCTTTCTGATACATAGTAACCTAATTCCTTCGACCATGAGATCATGCATATCACCTTTACCGGATGGATGCTTTGATGACATCAAACACCACACCGTAACTGGGTGGCTATAAAGGTGGCATTGAGTGTTCGGAAAGTATTGGTTGAGACACATGGATCAAGAGTGGGATTTGTCCATCCATATGACGGATAGATATACTCTGGGCCCTCTCGGTGGAATGTCATCCAATTAGCTTGCAAGCATGTGACTGGCTCACAAGGGATCACATATCACGGGAACGAGAAAAGAGTACTTATCGGTAACGAGGTTGAACTAGGTATGCAGAGATACCGACGATCATAACCTCAGATAAGTAAACTATCATGAGACAAAGGGAAATTGGTATCGTATGTAAGTGGTTCATTCGATCGCAAATTAATCGTAGAAATATGTGGGAGCCATATGAATTTCCAGATTCCTCTATTGGTTATTGTTCGGAGAAGTGTCTCGATCATGTCCGCATAATTCACGAACCATAGGGAGACACACTTAAGGATTCGACGTTGTTTGAGTAGTTATGGTATGATGAGAAAGAGACCGAATGTTGTTCGAAGTCTCGGATGGGATCCGGGATATCACGAGGATATCCGGAATGGTCCGGAGAATAAGATTCATATAAGGAAAGTCTCGTTTCGGAGTTGGGGAATGATTCCGGTGTTTTCATCGGGAATGTTCGAGAAGGTTCCGGAATGTCCGACACTCCGGAGGGGAAGGGGTACATGAATGTGTCATTACAAGTTGGAATGATTGCATCATGTACTAGGTGTCATCGCTGTCCAAAATAAAGGGTTTATTCAAATCCTAGTTTGAAAAGTCAAACGGCTAGTTTGAAAAGTCAAACGGCAGTTTTTGGAAAGAGGAGGAGAGGTGGAAACCGAGTTGGGGAGGAGTTCCCTCCTCCAACCGGCGGCCCACCTCTAAGCCGAGTTGGGGAGGGACTCCCCTCCCCTTGGCCTGCACCTCCCACCTATAAAGGGAGGGGCAAGGCTGCCCCTCCTGGCACACAAGTTCCCTGCCCCAAAACCCTAGCTTGGCACCACCACCTCCTGCAGTTGCCGCCGCCTCCTAGGGTTGCCCTAGCCGCCGACTTGGGATGCCCCAAGCCCTAGCCGCCGGCTCTAGCACCTCCTCCTTGGTGTGTCTAAACCCTAGATCGCCGAGGAGCTCTCTCATAATCCACCATACTCGCTCCGGCTTAAGGCGAAGCCCTGCGAGATCTCCCCTCTACTTCCGGTACCACGCCGTTGTGCTGTCGGAATCGCGAGGAGAGTGCTACAACCTCCGCTGCCTGCTGGAACAAGGGAGAGGAAGGTCTTCGTCGAGTACCGAACGTGTGACCGACTGCGGGAGCGTTGCCGGAACGCAGCGCCGGAAGGATCGTGTAGCATCCCAGTTGTCTAACACCTGTAATGCTACTTGATCTAGTAATAAAAGGGCCACTTCCTACATATAATTGTTGCATCATCATCATGTCATGTTCATGTCATCATGCCACCTTGCATTTGAGCATCATACAAAAACCCTTTTGTTTTGGTTCTTATCTCATATGCATTAATATTTGTATTTGGTTCTTGATATATTGTTAAATGCCCAAGTTGAGTTGGGGGGCATATCTCTTAATGACTCCACCACCTTGTCTTCACCACCTTATAATTCCACCATCCAATTAATATGAGCTGGCATTTAATTGAGTTTACCTAGCTCATGTGGGTTGGGTGGATCCAATGCTTGCCCCTTTTTGCTTGGCCTTATTCCACCTTTTGGAATGCATGGAATAGTGCCATATGAGTTTATGTTGTTTTCACAATATGAATACATGGCATTTATTACTTGCATGAGCCATGCAAGTATCACCTTTCACTTGACTTTTGGATTTTAATTGTTTTGCTGCATGGATCACCTCTTTTTCTTCTTTCTCTGTTGGCCATCTTGTTTGAGCTTGTGTCGACCTTGCTTGATCTAGTTGGAGCATGCAAGCATCTAAAAACCTAGCTCTCACCTTTTCCTCTCCACTCTAGCAACCCTAAACCATACCTCCCTCTATCTCTCTCCCTCTCTCCCTCTCTCTTACCCTCTAGTTAAACCCTACCCCTAATCACCATACCTCATCAAACTCTAAACCCTCTCCCTCTTTCTAACCCCCTACCACTCCTAGTGCTTGATCATGGGATGCCCCTCATGTGCTTAAACATGAGTACCTCTTTTTCCCTCTCTTCTCATCTCTCCCCTAAAACCCTAAACCTACCCCTCTAGCCAATCACACCCCATCTCACCCTCTCTTTCGCTCTCGACCTACCCTCCCCATCTCTGCCAGCAGGCCCCCCCGAGCTACCCCTCTCTTGCCAAGTCCAACCCTAGCCGAGCCCCTCCTAACCTAGCACCAAACCACACCCGAGCCTACCCCTCTCCTCTCTCTTGCTCTCTCCCTCTAACCGAGCCTGCCCCTGCCCCCTTGCACTCGCCGACCCCACCTGGCAGCCCTCCCCCAGGTCTACCTGCCTGCGCCACCTCCCTGGCCCCATGCCGAGCACGTGAAGGAGGGGTGCAAAAAGGTGGCCGAAGCCACCTTCCCCTCCCCCACGCCAACCACTCGCCCCCGTCCTTATCTACCCCTTTTCCCCACCTCCCCTGCATCCCCAGATCCGCCCCAGAGCCCCTGCCTCGCCTCCCTTCTCCCGCCCCACCACCAGCTACCGATGTCGGCCACCGTCGGCTCCGGCGCTCACCTGCTGTACGAGGAGGCGGGCGTGGAGTTGGGCGCGTCGAGGAAGTACTGGAGACCCCCTGCAGCCGCCCCGTGCACGGAACCGCGAAGAGGAGGCCCCAGAACCCCTGCCCCAGCGCGAGCCCGACGAAACCCTAGCTCCGCCGGTACGCCAGCCTCGCCGACGATCGCGACCACCCACGAGCCCGTCGACCACGCCAACGTCCTCGCGGTAAGCCCCTGACCCTCCTAGACATACCCCGGCCCTTCCTCGTTTCCTGCCGGCGGCGATCGTTTCGTCGAGAACACCGCGTGCACCGGCGAGCGCGCGCCTGCCTGTTCGCTTGCGCCTCGCGGAGGCCTTAGCTAGCCGCGCCCCCTCCTCCTGTCACCTAGCCCGAGCCACCGCAGCGGCAGCCGCCTCTGTGCGCACGCCAGAGAGCCGCGTTCGATCCCCACCCCCGCTCGGTCGCGCGCCGGCCGTCCTCAGACGCGGAAGAAAAACAGTGCACGCATTGGCACTTTGCACTTACCCCCTGCCCCTTTTTGCCGCTCAACCCGCGATCCCCCTGACCCCACTGTCGGTGTCTCTGGTTTTTTGCAAATAGGCTCCTCGAGTTTGGACTTATCGACCCGCAGTCCCCTCCCCTCTGTCCTGTGCGCGTGCTGGGTCAAGTCAGCCTGGCCCCACCCGTCAGCGGCAGTGGCTAGGTCTGCTTGGGTAACAAAAGATTTTCTGTTTCCCTGTTTAAATCAAAACTTTTCCAAATCAAATTAAATTCAAATATAATTCTGTTTTCAAATAACTTTTCAATTATAAATCCAAATAATGCAAATGATATATGAATTTGAATCAGAAAAATGTGGGGATTTCAAATATGCTATTCAAATTACCTTTTGCACATTTAAAATCCCAAGTTGAGAAAATTACAACAAAATGCCACTGGAACTTAATAAATTATTAATTTTTGATTTATAACTCCGAATTTAACAAATGATATGTCTAAAATGATCAGCTCGATGAGACCTTTCTGTTTATGCTATCCATGACTTCAATTGCAGCATGCATCATATAAATATAAAGTATACAGCAACTATTATGACAATAAAATGTGACCAAAGCTCAATAAAATGATTTATTCTTGTATTCCACACCTCACCCATGCCATGCTACTTTATTTCCATGCAAATTGTGCATCATTCATCATGGCATGATTGTTTGCTTGTCGCATTTTATTCATATGCTTGCGCTCTTTATTTATGTTGGCCCTTGTTTGTTTGGTTCTTCTTCGAATAGACACTGAGCAGGGGATATATCAAGAGAACCAGGAGCACTACCCAGATCCGTCTCTCGCTTCAACTGAGTTGCCAGGCAAGCACTACCACATGCTTGCATACATACAGTACCTATTGCCTCTATCTTATTCTTGCATCATTGAGTCGCGATTGCATTAAACTGAATCCCAAGTATTGCATAGCCTTTACTTTTAAACCCCACCAAGCTTGTACCCCCATCCCATGAGCCATTACTACAGGAGTTGTTTGAGCCATGCGAATCGTGGAACAACATGTGTAGGGTTTGTGAGTGTCTGATGGATAACGAGGTACCTAAACAACTTAACCTGAGTAGTAATGGGAAAACTAATGAAAGTGGCACCGGTGAGCAATATCTGCTATTTGGTTTTTCCTGCTCACTTGTGTCCCGTAGGACCCCGAGTACTTGATTCCTGTTCCTTGATTATTTGCGCTATCCACATCCGGGAGGCTTATGGGACCCCCCTGAGCCAGAGCTTGATTCCGTCTTATTTCTTGGGGCCACAAACTAGTTTGAGGTTTTAATTACTATCATGTACTTATGCCATGCTACCGCTTTATTTACGATTGTGCGAGGAGCACCTGTACTGTTTAGGAATTGTGACCCGTTTTCGCGGTATCGACAAGCCCAGTCACACTTTCGGGTTCCCAGTCGTTTACAGCCGGCCCCACAAACCTTAAGTCGGTCTCGAAGTCAGCTAACTTCGTTGCGGGTCTACTTTAAGGGGTGCCCCCCTGAAATATTTCTGAATCTTGCGATTGCTTTGTCGTGAAGGCCTCGTTGGGTTTTGATTTGGTTTTTCCGAGGTTGATCGAGTGTGTGTTGCTATTTGTGCACCCC
Organism: Avena atlantica; assembly: GCA_910589765.1. Lineage (NCBI taxonomy): Eukaryota > Viridiplantae > Streptophyta > Magnoliopsida > Poales > Poaceae > Avena > Avena atlantica. Next base: position 416,146,885 of record OU342734.1, on the reverse strand, counting down.
TGCAGGGTAAAACTTTCTGAAAGCCGTGTCCGCGGTTATGGACGACTTGGAGCACAGTTTCTCGACCATAGACAAGCATAACTAAAGCACCGCTTTAACTTGACTAGTAAATAGTGCCACACTCATGAAAAGGTTAATAAAATTGCCAACGGATGGGGGGTTGTTCGTCCGCTTCCTCGTTGGTAAGCGAGGAGGAGGATGGATCTGTGGGATTACTGTTATAACTGTTGTCATTAATTCACGGACATCCGTCTATCTTTGGTTAGGCGGATGGTTAGCGATTATCTATAGATCTGTTAGGGTTTATCTTTCGCTGCAATTGCGTCACCCCAGGTTGTGTCCCCTTAAGAGGCATTAAGACTTGCTGAGTACCCTTAGGGTCTCACACGATAAATTATTGGTTCAGATGAACATGTACACTCGCAGGACGGATACTGGGTGGAAGAGGCTGATGATGTGGGCAACGATCGTTCGGTGTAGAGATTCCGGGAACGGGGATCCATGAGATCTGTGGGCGGGATGTGCTTACTTCTGTGGCATCTTATGCCGATTTTCTTCTTATCCGTACTCGGACTTGTTTTGCCGCTTCCGCTTGATACTCTGATGTGTGATGTATGAGGAATTATCCTAAAATAATATATCTATCTAGGTCATTTGAATCTTGCCGTATGGCGTTGCTATATTTTCCTTTCTTTCTAGATGGAATGGCTCTGATGTACTTTTGTATGGTGGCTTGCATACATACTCATTTGTGTATGTAGTTGATCCCTTCGCCTGCCGATTACGCCGCCCGTACAGGTCCCGATGAATTGGAAGTGGTTGGGACGGCCGAAAGGTCTACCCGTGAGTGGCTTTTTGAAGTGTTAATCTAAAGTTTAAAAGTCCCATTGCAAACTTTCAGTAAGTTTCGATTACTCCGTGAAGTTTAATAGTTGGTATTAAATCAAGAGTAACAATTCCAGTGTTAGTATGTAAGCATCATGTTTATCTCCATGATTCTTGATATTCGAAAGATAGTTCAATATCAAGGTAATCTAGGAGTTGAAAGAGTTGTTTCAGAAACCATCATGTATAGAAGATATTGCGATATCTGAAATGATGTTTTGGTTACAACATGATAGAGTATAATATGGCAAAGTTTATGTTCTCATATTTGATGATAATTTACAAAATGTTGGAGACACTAGTTGTCCTAATCCTCAAAAAGGTTTTGGAGAGCAACATTATACTCGCGATTCACCGTTATAAGCTAAAAGTAGCTTTATCATGGATAATTCCATGATAAGGGTGAATATTTGATGTAGGTAAAATGTTTACTACACCAAGAGATTACTAAAGAAAGGAATTTGAAAGAACACCAAACATTTGATGATGGTGATCTACTTCAAAGTGCAAGACCAAAGACATTGGTATTTTACTATACATGCTTTGGACTATGTGTCATATATATGGCTGCACTATTGATATTGATAGATTCTTTCAAACAAAAAGGAAATACTGAAAGAGAATCTCATAAATATATGGCAGAAAAGAAAAAGATTAGAATTGTTCAGCTTAAGTATATAGATGATATACATGTTATGGATATATTCTTTGCTTATTAAACAATGTGGTTCTTAAGTATTTGATACTAAATTTGTTGGTATGAATCGCCATACGAAACAACAGAATTCATGAACTACAATGGCCTAAGTAGCTAGCAAAAGAATACGTGATGATGTTCATCGAGAACAAATAAAGGTTTATTGTGTTGCTCGTTAAACATCAAAGCTTGCCTTCAAGATTTCTTTTATCAGGCATTATGAGAACAAAAGGGTTGTTCAAATAATTGTTGTAATCCATAAAAGATGGACGATTCACAAATCTTGTTGGAGAAATCACATCCATAAAACTAGTGCTAAAAATGTCGAAAGACAAATTGATTGAAAGATCACTTATATAGTGACATCGCCGTTTAAATTATAATGGAATTTTGGAGTCTTTTGAATTTTGATCAAATGACGCTTGTGAAACTTTCCTAGAGATAATTAAAACTTTGTTCATAGGACAAAAGGGAACGAATGACTAGCTTATTGGAACTTGTACATATTGTTGTATGAAGTCCATTATGTGTAGTCAAGAGCGATGGATTTCAACTTCACATGCTTTCTACAAAAATTTGAGTGAATATATGAATATTTACTTAATAAGGATGAAGTGTGAAACATTTGAAAAGTTCAAAGACTTTCAAGATAAAGTGCAAAATCATTATAACAAGAATATAAATAGTTTATGATAAGATCATAAAGGAAGATATTTGAGTTACAAGGTTAGCATAATACCTAAGATTTAAGGAATCGTTCCGTGGATTTGCATTTCCCGAAACACCATAAGAGTATGGAGTGTTCGAGATATGTAATTAAACCTTGTTTGACATGGTAAGATCAAAGGTGTAATTCATAAAACTGTCATTATATTTTAAAGATTAAAAGCTTTAGAGACTACCGTTTTTTCACTAAAAAGAGCTCCATCATAATCCGTTGAATTGACACCATATAAAGTTATGGTTTGGGATAAAACCCAAGTTGTCCTTTATGAAACATTGGTATGCTATGCATAAGAAAGATGTTTGCAACCAAAGTCGGATGAACCTGTCTTTGTATATCATTTCAAATAACTATTCCTCCATAACATCGGAGACAAAAGTGTTTGTCGCTTAGAACGTCAAGTTTCTTTGAGAAGGAATTTTTCGTGAAAATATAAGTGGGAGGACAATAGAACTTTGATAAGGTTAAAAGAACCTTAGCTATATGATCAAAGTTGCGTAGCACCGAAAAGTGTTCTGGAGGCAGCAACAATGCTCATGGCTCACATGCCTCAAAGGTTGTGGTCACAGAGATCTAAGTTCCTATTGAAACAAGTAGGTCGGGTAAACAATCAAATACCAAGATTTGAGAGTTAAATCATTATTTGACAATAATGATCCGACTACATGCAAAGAAGCGATGATGGGCCCTAACTCCATAAAATGGCTTGAAGCCATAAAATCCGTGATAGTTCCATACACGAGAAATCAAGTTTTGAACTTGAAGGACCCTCGAGAAAGGTGTAAGACCTTACAGTTGTGTTTGGATCTATAAAGAAATAGACATGGATGTTTAACATCTATGAAATTATCGACATATTGGGAAAGAGTTCACGATAATGTTCAAAGAATTGACTATGACAAGATCTGATCTTTCATTAAGCGATATTTATTCTAGACGGATTAATATAGCAACCACAACATATAAATTTTGTTATGTGTTGAATAAACAAAACAAGTTCTTCTAATAGAATTGTTACCTAGGACGTGTACATAACACGGTCCATAGGGTTTTGTTAATTCAAAGGATGCTAAGCATATATGCAAACTACAATGGTTGAAGTGAGCATCGCGGAGTTGGAATCTTCACTATGATGAAACTGTTAAAGGAGTTTAAATTCGTCGGAGACGATGAAGATGCTTGCATTTGCAAGAAATTAAGTGGGAGCGCTAAGACATGTTTCTAATACATTATGTGGAAGACACATTGTTGATTGGAAATAATGTATCTTTTATTAACACATATTAAGAATTTCATCCCGATGAAAGACTTAGGCAAAACCCAAATATTTGGCATCAATAGACGCTAATATGGTTGTGCCGAAAGTACATAGATGATATATTGAATGAGTTCAATATAGAAACTACAAGAAAGGTTCTTATTGCACAGAAAGGATTGAATGAGTTTAAATTTGATGATATATTCTAGTGTATTGACACTTGGTAAGTGAAACAAAGATTCAAGTATAGATTGATACTTGATGAAATCACAAAGAGTATTTATATCAATCATGTTGTGATATGTACAAATCCAGATATGTCCTATGCTCTAAATGATGTGAGCATATACTAGAATGATTCATAAGATGATCATTGGACGATAGTAAGGATGTTCTTATGATCTTTTGGAAGAACTAAGAATATATTGTTTTGTAGAAGTGACAAATAGATGGTTAGTTCATTGTAAATGAATTACATTGATACTAGTTTTGTCACAAAGTACAAATTAAGTTTATCTCAATCTAAACTAAGGGTGGCACAATATAATGGAAAGTAAGTTCCATAATGAATTTGGATGAGTTCCAAAGTTAAGACATTGTGACAGATACTACAACAAAAGGTTAAGTATATAACTGCTATTATGGGCTTATAGCTCCTATGCGACGTCTTTACGTGGAATTGGAAGGAAAGCGACATTGTTGCAAACAATAGCTGGCATGCGACGGTTGTGAGGCGGCAAATAGCTCCCGTGCGACACTTCTACTTAACCCCACGAGACCGTCAACGAATTCGAATCAGCTGAGCACAGTAGGACCCACAGCCTCTCCACGTCACGGCGGAACTCACCTGATGTCCACCTCATATCGTGGGACCCACCCTGTGGTCGAAGAGAGCCGTTGGCCCCGATCCGTCCCCGTACCTGAGCACTCCCGCCACCGTTCCAGCATCTCATCCCCTTCTATTTTCTTCTCCGGCGAGCAAGTGCCGCAACGCCGGCGAGGGATGTCGAGCTCTGCTTCCTCCCACCGCTCATGGCCTCGGTATGGTGCGGTGCCGATGAGGAGGTGCCCTGATTGCCCCCGTACCGCGCCCCTGAAGCGGCTTGTCACATCCACCGACAAGAACGGCAATATTGGTCGGGGATTTGTGAAGTGTGAGAGCAAGCCCGAGCCGGGAAAGGTGAGATCTGAGTGTTCCGAGCGCCAATTTCTCGCTTTTCTTTCGAAATTTCATGCATTTCATCGAATTTGGGATTTAGGGTTCATCTCTGCGATTTCAGGAACTGCCAAAATGTGGGCATTTTGAGTGGCTTGATGAGTACATCGAGCGAATTGGGGTGGAGGTAGCATCCCGGGAGCTCGAAAACCCGTCCGTGGTGGAGCAATTGGGATGTGGCAACCCCATTTCCGCTGGTACTACGGTGGATGCGGAAGTGAAGGCCGAGCTAAAGAAGATGAACAAGCAGCTAAGGCAAATCATCGAATTGAAGAAGCAGGACAATCTGATGACCGGTTTTTTTATTTTTGTGTAATTTCTCTCGGATTAGTTTATCTCCTCATCGTTAGTCATTAGACAGCGCAGTCAGTGTTTGAGTGATGCTTTGTAATGGATGTAATGGTCTATGTATTTGGCTTGAATAAAATGCAACACAAATTCGGGCTAATTTTGAGCTGCTCTGTTTTCGAAATCAGTGTTTCTTCAGTTTCGTCAGTTTCGTCAGTGTTCCTTTTATCAGTGTGCAGGGGGCGCCCGTGTGCAGGGGAGGGGGAGGGGTTGAAAAGTAAAAAAACAATGGACGAGGATTGAAAAAGGCCAGGCCCAAATATAACTTAGCCATGCCAAAATGGACATATCCAGGCCCAATAGTAACTATATGTTGATTGGGCAAAAAAAATGGTACTCACGTTACAATCTAAATAGGAACGTGTGGATCTGCAGATACTCGTGCTTAGGTTGCAATCTTTTTTTTTGCAAAAGTAAATATATAAATGAAGTCCAAGGACATCCATTTAACTAACATAACTTGGGCGCTCCTTTAACTTATGTAAATATGTAAATGTCTTATTTGAAAATGAACCATGTGTTGTATGAACTTGTTTTTGTGTCTTTTGTTTTATACACTTGTAAATATATAAATATTGCACGAGTATTATATGAACTTGTTTTTGTGTCTTTTGTTTTATACACTTGTAAATATATAAATATTGCACGAGTATTATATGAACTTGTTTTTGTGTCTTTTGTTTTATACACTTGTTGTTTTGGGTGTTTTGACAAATGACAATACAATAAAACACATATTACAATGAAACAAGGGATAGATAATATTGGGATAACATTACTTATTTTAGATAGGGGGGAACGATAACATTACAATAAAAATAAAAAAGTACAATAATATAGAAGGGGCGGAATAGGCGCCCCGCCTAAACCCTGGGCTAGCCCCTAAACCCTAACCCCCTACTCCATCGGCGGTGGAGGCGGTGCCGGTGCAGCCGCATTCCACGCCGCCAGCCTCTCCCGCTGGTCCCGCTTCTGTTGCTCCTCCCGGAAGGCCCGGCCATTGGCCTCCCGTTGCTCCTCCTCCTGCCGTCTGTGCCTTTTCTTCAAGGAGCGCTGGGCCTCCTTCTCCTCCCACCTGGCGATAGCAGCCTCCTGCTTTGCCTCCTCCTTCGCCGCCTTAGCCCAGTAGGCTTCGGAGGGGAGGTCGCCGCCGCCGGGGAGGTTGGGGACGGGGTTGTGGACGATGGGGCCCTGGTCTCCCCAGGGGCAGGGCGGGGACTTCTTCTCCTTCTTCTTGCCACGCTTGGGGCGCGTGGGCGCCCCCCCTGCTCCCACCACTGCTTGTGGTCCGGGTGGTTGTCCTCGTCGCTTAATTCGGTGTCGGAAGGGAGGCGGAAGGGGGAGGTCGCCATGGTCGGAGTGTTTGGGGGGCGGCTGGGAGGAGGCAAAGGGACGGGCTCGAGGTTGAAGAGATGAGGGGCAAGATGAGATGAGGAGGCAAAGGCGTTTTGCCTATTTATTGAAGGCGGGGCGTGATGGGCGGCGTGGGAATCCAGCGTCGTGTTGGCGCAGACGCCGAGACGAGACGCGTGCGCTGCGTTGCCCCTGCATGCATGATCAATGCGAAAGAGACGGGAAGCGGGGCAGCGGGCATGATCAATGCGAAAGAGAGAAAAAAATAGCTAGGATGCGACGCCCCCGCCCCTGCATGCATGCATGTGCATTAATGCGAAAGAGAGAAAAAAACGTCCAAGGTAGTTGTTCATTGGCAGTGAAAAATAAAAGGGAAAATATAATTTGGCCTTGATTTACTTCGGTAATAAATGCAGGAATCTAGTACCAAGGTACTCGTTCGTTTTTACACACGCAAGAAAAATCGGTGGGAGTAATATTGACTTCTTGTATGGCGCATGAACCAGATGAAAGTAAATTTGACTGAAGAAAGTTGTTCGACGTACACTTATTTAATGGGGCAGCGCTGTTGCACGCAAAATAGCTAGACTGCGACGCTAGGGGCAGCTGCTGCATGCATGGTGCAACCCGCCCAGACGCCGAGACGAGACGCGTGCGCTGCGTTGCGTGTGGGAAGCGGGCGTGATCAATGCAAAAGAGAGAGAAAAAATAGCTAGGATGCGACGTACTGTAACCCCTGCACCGCCGCCCCCGACCCTGCATGCTGCATGCATGGTGCAGCCCGCCCCGCCCAGCGCCCTCGCATGCCACGCTCGGTCCAACGATCTGGAGTGTGCCAACGCTGTACGTTATATTTATTACATATTTTAGATTTTGATATTTTTTCTGCTGGTCATAGTGACATGCATACTCCCTCTGTCCACAAATAAGTGTACATTTGGCTTCAAAATTTGTCCACAAAAAATGTACTTCTACCTTTTCAATGCACTTGGGCATCCACTATGTAGTCCATAAGGCTATCCACAAGCCAAAAAGTAGTCCATATGGCTATCCATATACATAGTGGAGGTTTACTTTAGAAGATTTTCCTTAAGGGTGACCTACAAGCTTATGGGTTGCCCACAAGCAATAAATATAGATGTGGTATCATGCATATGTTACTAGTCTAAGTTACTACTACATAGTGCAAAATAACATAGATGTGGTATCATGCAAAGTCTCATTTATTACAATGAACCTGAGGGGAGTAAGTTTGACTAGAGAAAGTTGTTACACGTACACTTATTTAATGCGACGGAGGGAGTAAATATGCTGCAGCGCTGTTGGACGTAAAATAGCTAGACTGCGACGCTAGGGGCAGCTGCATGCCCGCATGGTGCAGCCCGCCCCGCCCAGCGCCCTCGCATGCCACGCTCGCATGCCACGCTGTTGCACGTAAAAACGATGAAGCCAATCAGATTCCAGAATCATCCATCCCACGGATCGCCAAGAGCTAGCCACGAAATCCTTCTAAGAGACGTCAACCAATCAGGTTGCAGAACAAGCCCTTCCACGGATCGCCCAGAGCCACCCGCGGAATCCTTCTAGAAGACGCGATCGGACGGCCACAGTGTCGCGCTAGGGTTAGATCTACGGTCCTCATTCGGCCTTAGGGTTAGCGGGGTTTAGGATGCAGTCAACGGGGTTTCACAAGTTTGACCAAACATTCAAATGTGCATAACTAATTCAAAAAAAATCAAAAAAATACAAAACCTTCGCATGGTGTCATGTTATGTGACATAGTTGTGAGAAAAAATATCAAACTTGGTCTATTGATCATATTTCAAAAAACCCTTCACAAAATGACCTATCTCCTCCGAGGTTTTCTGGCTTTCGGGTGAAATGACCAATGATATGGCTAGAATCAAGGCATAGTTTGTGATAATGTGCCCATATTTGGCATGCATGTCTATAATGGGATGACTAACAATGTTGTAGCACAAAGTTTTCCTTTTCGACGCACAGAAAAATCATTTTCTATTTTCTAAGTGCCGAAAGAGGGGGGGATTTGTGAAGCAACCACCAAATTGAAGTTTCAAAATGGTAACATCCTATTTTTAAAAAATACTAGACCACCTAATATGTACAATATCCCAACCTGAGTATCTCAAACCTTTTATTCCATCCCTGGTGAAAAAGACAAATCCTGTCGAATCGGCTGGAAGTGGGTAAGATATGAACTACAGGTACATGATTCCATGCTGATGATTTTTTGTAAAAATAATTTTTAGGTTCACAACATGATATTTCATCAGAGATCCAATGCTAGTTTTGCGAGCCTCAGCCCCTAGCTAAGAATATTTATGAAAACCCTTCAAGTTTGACCAGACATTCAAATGTGCATAACTAATTCAAAAAAAAACAAAAAAATACAAAACCTTCGCATGGTGTCATGTTATGTGACATAGTTCTGAGGAAAAATATCTAACTTGGTTTTAGAAATGGTCGAAAAAAAACTTGCTTAGAAATGGGGTGGTTTACCCTAGCTTTGGAGCCCATTTCTACCCCATTTTGGGTGAGGGTGAGTTGTACTTCACAAAAGGGATCAGGGTGAGGATGAGTTGTATTGTACATATGAGAAAAACGTTGGAAGCTCATACAAACATAGAAAAGTGACATAGCTACATATGTTGAAATTCAAATTTACCATCATATTTGAATTTTGTCCAAATTATCAACAAGTGACAAATTATTATAATAACAAATGTTTACAACAACAAGTGCCAAATTATTACAACAAAAAGTGTCAAATGTTTACAACAATAACAAATGTCTATTTCTTTTGGCTCTTCTTACCCCTCGTTTTCTTCTCCTTCACAAGTTTCACACCACACAATAGGTTTATGCTCTTCTTTTTCTTACCATTACCATCTGGCCTCCCCACAGCACGTCCAAGAGTCTCCTTCACCTCTTGCACGTCCTCAACAACCTCATGATCATGATCCAGAGCCTCATCAACATGGTCACTTTGCACCAGAGCCTCAACAACATGGTCACTTTGCACCAGAGCCTCAACAACTTGGTAAGTTTGCACCAGAGCTTCAACAACAGGCTCATTTTGCACCAGAGCCTCAACAACAGGCTCATTTTGCACCAGAGCCTCAACAACAGGCTCATTTTGCACTAGAGCCTCAACAACAGGCTCATTTTGCCCCTCATTTTGCACCAGAGCTTCCAAATCAGAAACGGTGTGCCCTAAAGCCTCAACAGTTTGCACATCATCCTCCAAAACAAGTTCAGATTGCACCTCAGCAGCACCAAACATGATCTAGTTAGTTCTCTTCTTTCTTTGGCCATTGATTCTTGCCCTTTTCACTGGCCAGCATTCGTCAACAACAAGAGGTGGGCCTTTTTCTCCACGCTTCCTCCTGAAAACAAGCAAGTTAGCTGGGGGAGAAAAATCATCAACAAGAAATGGGATAGATTTTGGATGAACATACTTTGGCTTTTCAGCAGTGTATCTGCACTTGGTAGAGCCAGCTCGGTGTCCAAGTTCTTCACAGAGTTTGCATCTATTCTTGTTACCTTTTTGGGCCCTTTTTGGCTTGGCATCTTTCTTTTCATCTTTCTTTCCCTTCTTGCTGCTCCCACCTTTCTCAAACCAAGCCTTGAATCTACTCTGCTTGGGCCTGCCAGCCTTTCTTTTCATCAAAGGAGGACACAAGGAGAACTGAATGTCCACTTCAGGCCACTGAGACTGATCTGTAAGTGTTGGAATTGGTGTTCCATATGCAGCCTTGAATTTTGCTACAGAATAATACTCATGCAAATATGGGTGCATATTTAGCTTGTGTTTGGAGGCCAAGAAAAGTATGGCATGCTCACAAGGCTTCTGCAACACCCTCAGAATCGACCCTATGCAAGTTTCAGCGCTTCCCGCCAAACCCGCATAGAAACGATTCTAAGGTGCCCACTAGGCACTTGCGTGCGGGTGGAAAACGAAGTAATAACATTACACAACAGTCCTCGATGGGACCCACAGAACATATATATATATATATATATATAACAGCGACTCAATGAGTCAAGAATACAGATATACAGAACAAAGATCCAAATCACCTTGAAAACGATAGAGCGTCCAGCTACGGACAAGATGCAAATGGGGCTAAGAGCCCTGAAGAATAACCAATGGCGTCCATAACCCTGCCCAGGCCAAGACGGAAGGGTAACCCTGCTAACGACGTCGAAACCTGCTAAAACAAAAGGGGTGCCGACAAGGGGCAAAGGCAAAAGAGGAGCGTCAGTACTGAGGCCAGTACACGGCGAGGCTAGAATTCGGCGGTCCTCGCCTACATAGGTATGGTAGACTGAGCGGCAGCGGCAGCATGCACTAAACAACCTATAGAGACCCGATACAACTGTCGGTTATCAGAGAGGGATAAGAAGGACCTATTCGAAACCAACCTAATGCTATCATCAAACAAACCCATCCTGGTGTTTGCCCCTCGAGACCAAACGAGGAAGTCAACCGAGGAACTCACACAGTTGGCAGTTTTATTTATTCACTTATCGTTGCAGCAATTACTAGTCAAGTATAGATAATCATCCTGATATAATAAGCAGTGGGCAATTTTAGTTAACCATTCCGTTGTAGTTGCGGCACTTACTAGTCAGATACAATTAGCATGAGATATCCCAAAACCCAGCAGTGGTTGGTACTTTTAATTAGCCATTCCGTTATAGTTGCAATACTTACTAGTCAGATACAATGGTCGCAAGCGACAACTCAAGCAAGCAATTGTTGGCAATTTTATTTAGCCATTCCATTATAGTGAAGCTGATTACTAGTCATTATAAAGTCAAATTTATAGCACTACTTTAGTTATAGTTGTCTATGATCGAGATACTGTGCTCCAAGTCGTCCATAACCGCGGACACGGCTTTCAGAAAGTTTTACCCTGTAGGGGTGCACAAATAGCAACACACACTCGATCAACCTCGGAAAAACCAAATCAAAACCCAACGAGGCCTTCACGACAAAGCAATCACAAGATTCAGAAATATTTCAGGGGGCCACCCCATTGAGTACACCCGCAACGAAGTTAGCTGACTCCGAGACGGACTCAAGGTTTGCGTCAGTGGATGTAAACGACTGGGAACCCGAAAATGTGACTAGGCTTGTCGATACCGCGAAAACACTCCGCTTACCTAAACAGTACAGGTGCTCCTCGCACAATCGTAAATAAAGCAGTAAAGCATGGCATAAGTACAGGATAGTAAATAAAACCTCAAACTAGTTTGTGGCCCCAAGAAATAAGAATGAATCAAGCTCTGGCTTAGGGGGGTCCCATAATCCTCCCGGATGTGGACAGCGCGAATATTCAAGGAACAGGTATCAAGTACTCGGGGTCCTACGGGACACAAGTGGACGGTTAACAACCAAATAACATCTATTGCCCACCTGTGCCTCTGCTTACTTACTTCAATTTTAGTTGTTAAACAGTAATTAAAGTCTTGATCATCTCCAACAATAAACACACGGCAATACTCCAACAACTGTGGTACTTGACGACACGCAACAGCACTTGAGCAAGCGAATACGACGCGCAGGTCCAACTATCTACCAAACAACATGTAATAGGAGGTGTCCAAGGCAATATAAGGCTGCAAGGGAAATCACGGGTACGAAAACTAGAGCATCGCAACACAGATAGCAATAGATCAACAGGAGGGAATAAAGACTATAAAGTAAGATAGGTAGAAAGGGGGAGGTGCTCGCCTGAAAACTTTGCCGAAGGTTCATCCAAAGATCGGGTCGACACTCGCATCAACTCAACGGCCTTATCCGCGAAGAACCAAAACACTAGAATAAACACCGGATGCAATATTTAATACTATGGCAAAAGATCGGGCATGATGCATGTATGATGTATGACATGGCAAAGATGCGACGCAATTAGGCAATATTAAGTGGAACCAGGGTCCCGACAATTAATTAACGGTTCATGTTGTTTAGATACCCCGCAAATTAAATGTTGTCTTAACAGGACAAAACATAGTATCGGTTCGCTAGGCAAATTTAAATGGGACCGATATATGACTAGATTTGCCCGCATATGGATCCCATATTTAATTAGAGGTGAATCGGCATAATGCCCCCAAACCACAGACAAGTATGCATGCATGATCAATTTAATATGCATCAGTTGATAATGTCATTTTATAAAAATAATGGGGTCTCGGATAGAGAATCACATTAGGGTTCGGCGGACTTGGGCTTCGAGGGGTTCGGGGTTGGTCTCAGGGTTCGACGGGATCGGCGAGGTTCGGATACAAGAGGCGAACTTGGTTGGCGTTGGGGGCACATCGGATCCGCCCTGGTCGGTGCCGATCTTGTCGTCGATGGCGAACTTGAGTGGATCGGGTACCGGGGTCTTCGGATCCGTGAAGTAGATCTTGTCGCACGGTGTCCGGGGTAGACGAACTTGGCGTATTCGCATCGGCGATCTTGGCGTTCGAGTTCTCGACTTCGCATCCTCGATGAAGTACTTGTCGCACATGTGGTCTTCGGGTCCAGATAGAAGAGCTCGTCGTCCGGGGATTCTCTGGGTCCGTGTTGAAGGGCTTGGTTTTCCGTGAAGGGGAGCTTGATGTGGTTTCTCTGGACGCACATGAGATCTTGTGGAAGTTGCAGATCGCCTCGATGCATAACCATCAGATCGGTTTTGGATACCATGGACTTGCACCAAACGGTCATGCCACGGAGAACTTGGATACCTGACGATGTTGCGGGGCATCAACAAAAATGCAAGTATACAAGAACCAAGGTACCAGGCAGAGCTAGTACGACACTGTATTCCGGCAGCTTCGACACATGCGCAAGGTCGACGGGCCAGGAGAAAAAGGAAGGCATGCAGAGGGTCATCTGTGGCGGCAGCCTTGGCTTTCGCGGCGGCGCCATGGAGAGGGCATGCGACGCCGGTCGGTGAGGGCAGGACCATGGTGGCTCGATGCTAACTGCAAGGAGGGAGCATAGGTGAGGCGGTCGTCCCGGGGGCTCCGGCGAGGGGAGGCCTGGCAGCGCGGAGGGAGATGACTGGCGGCCGGCGCACGAGGGCGGAGGCGACCGGCGGTTGCCGGGGGACAGAGGCGGCCGGAGTCGGTGACGGCGCATGGCGCGCGGCCAGCGACGACGGGGGCGAGGTCGCCGCGGCGCCGGAGGAAGGCGGCACAGCAGGGCTAGGACGGCGAGGCCGGTCGGAAAGGAGGGCGACGGGGCGTTGCGGGTCGGCAAGGGGAAGGCGGCGGGGACGAAACGGAGGAGGGGGCCGCGGGGTAGGAGAGCTCTGGCGGCGGACGGGGGCGAGGCCACAGGGGCGGCGGCATAGAGGGAGGCCGGCGGCGAGGATGGTGTCCGGCGGCGGTGTCCGAAGAGGGGAACACGGCAACGGGGAGGGAAGGCCGGAGGGAGGAGGCCGGGCGGCGACCTTGCTTGCGGGGACACGTCGGGGGCCGGCAGCGGCGGCGGGCTCGGGGTCCCTGGTGGCGGGCGGTTGTGGTACGGGGCAGAGGGAGGAGGCCGGAGCCGCGAGGTGGAGGAGGGCGGCCGGAGAGAAGCTCGCAGCGGCGCGCGCTTGCAGCGCGCGCACGACGGCGGGGTTGGTGGGGGGTTCCGAGAGCGAGAGAGGCGTGCGGGGTGGGAGACGGGCGATGGGGTGGGGATCGCGAGGTGGGCCCAGGAGGGTGGGGATCGGTGGGGAGAGAGAGAGAGGGGGGGTTGGCCAGGTGGCGTTGGGGGCCCCGCCCAGGTGGGCCTGGTCGGTTGGGGGGAAGTGGGGAGTGGGGCCAGAAGGGTGTTGACCAGGGGGGTGGGGTGGAGGCTGGGATTGGTGAGGTGGCTGTGAGGAGTGATGAGGTGGAGGGAACGGTGAGGTGGCGGGCACTGGTTGGTGGGGGTGAGGTGGAGGGGGCTGGGTATACTAGGTTTAGGTAGGAATAGATTTAGGTGGTCCGATTTTGTACTGGGGGTGGCCGACTGGGTCGGATCGGCCCGGTTTGGCTGCCCCCTAAAATTAATATAAAATTTTATGTATTATTTAAAAGACTTGTGCAATTTATTTTAGACAAATAAAATATCCGGAAGGGTCCGGGGATTATTTTGAACTAAAGAGGGATCTTTATAGAAAGCAAAAGTAGGTTTGAACAAAATAGTTTTAGTCAATGATGATGTCATGATGATGCGATGCACAAAAACAACGCGATTTTCTAGTAGTGGTTTTGCGGGATGCCACAATTCGACACCACTAACAATGGATCTCGCCCTCGAGATCCGCCTCATGGTACAGGGAAGAAGGCCGATGATCTGATCCTTCGCGCTTCGTGTAGATCCTCGCGACACCACTAACAAGGGTTCTTTCTCAGCTTGAAAATGGCGACACCACCAACAAGGATTGTTCCCCATTCGTCGAGAGAACACTCCGGAGAAACAAATGTGAAGGTCGAGGTCTCAAAAGGTAAGGCCACCTCTAACTTCCATGGAATGAGTATAATTGCATCGATACACCGACTCAATGTACAAGAGCGAATGATAAGAGTAGTCGGATGGTGATCAGTCCATCGCGCACCCAAAGCATTACTCTGCACATGAATATGAGAACTATGCAACCAACTCTCGGAATCAGACTGAAGATCTCGACAAGCGAGGTTCAGGAACAAGGGAGTGATGCAGACTCTGCATCGGATCTGGCGTAGATGATGTCGTCGCGTCGGAAAAACACCGTAAGGCACGAGGAGGAGCAAAGAGAAGTCCACCAGACGAAGGATTCCTCGGATAGCATGAAGACCAGATGTAGCAACACCGTTACCAAAAGAGGAAGTGAACCCTGAAGGTACGATGGAACCCAACCACGAGAAATCCTGGACTCGAAGAGGGAGAAGAGAGCAGATTCAAAACACGCAGAGGTGAGAGGAGAGCAGCAGAGGGGTAAGGAGTAAAATCAGACCTAATCAGAACTATCCAACCGATTTTGCAAAAATAGTTTTGACACTCTACTTCGGCCGTTAGCTAGGTTATCCTACAGACTGGACTTGTGGGGTATCGCAACTGCTGAGCTCAGATACCACTCTGCAACACCCTCAGAATCGACCCTATGCAAGTTTCAGCGCTTCCCGCCAAACCCGCATAGAAACGATTCAAAGGTGCCCACTAGGCACTTGCGTGCGGGTGGAAAACGAAGTAATAACATTACACAACAGTCCTCGATAGGACCCACAGAACAGATATATATAACAGCGACTCAATGAGTCAAGAATACAGATATACAGAACAAAGATCCAAATCACCTTGAAAACGATAGAGCGTCCAGCTACGGACAAGATGCAAATGGGGCTAAGAGCCCTGAAGAATAACCAATGGCGTCCATAACCCTGCCCAGGCCAAGCCGGAAGGGTAACCCTGCTAACGACGTCGAAACCTGCTAAAACAAAAGGGGTGCCGACAAGGGGCAAAGGCAAAAGAGGAGCGTCAGTACTGAGGCCAGTACACGGCGAGGCTAGAATTCGGCGGTCCTCGCCTACATAGGTATGGTAGACTGAGCGGCAGCGGCAGCATGCACTAAACAACCTATAGAGACCCGATACAACTGTCGGTTATCAGAGAGGGATAAGAAGGACCTATTCGAAACCAACCTAATGCTATCATCAAACAAACCCATCCTGGTGTTTCCCCCTCGAGACCAAACGAGGAAGTCAACCGAGGAACTCACACAGTTGGCAGTTTTATTTATTCAGTTATCGTTGCAGAAATTACTAGTCAAGTATAGATAATCATCCTGATATAATAAGCAGTGGGCAATTTTAGTTAACCATTCCGTTGTAGTTGCGACACTTACTAGTCAGATACAATTAGCATGCGATATCCCAAAACCCAGCAGTGGTTGGTACTTTTAATTAGCCATTCCGTTATAGTTGCAATACTTACTAGTCAGATACAATGGTCGCAAGCGACAACTCAAGCAAGCAATTGTTGGAAATTTTATTTAGCCATTCCATTATAGTGAAGCTGATTACTAGTCATTATAAAGTCAAATTTATAGCACTACTTTAGTTATAGTTGTCTATGATCGAGATACTGTGCTCCAAGTCGTCCATAACCGCGGACACGGCTTTCAGAAAGTTTTACCCTGCAGGGGTGCACAAATAGCAACACACACTCGATCAACCTCGGAAAAACCAAATCAAAACCCAACGAGGCCTTCACGACAAAGCAATCACAAGATTCAGAAATATTTCAGGGGGCCACCCCATTGAGTACACCCGCAACGAAGTTAGCTGACTCCGAGACGGACTCAAGGTTTGCGTCAGTGGATGTAAACGACTGGGAACCCGAAAATGTGACTAGGCTTGTCGATACCGCGAAAACACTCCGCTTACCTAAACAGTACAGGTGCTCCTCGCACAATCGTAAATAAAGCAGTAAAGCATGGCATAAGTACAGGATAGTAAATAAAACCTCAAACTAGTTTGTGGCCCCAAGAAATAAGAATGAATCAAGCTCTGGCTTAGGGGGGTCCCATAATCCTCCCGGATGTGGATAGCGCGAATATTCAAGGAACAGGTATCAAGTACTCGGGGTCCTACGGGACACAAGTGGACGGTTAACAACCAAATAACATCTATTGCCCACCTGTGCCTCTGCTTACTTACTTCAGTTTTAGTTGTTAAACAGTAATTAAAGTCTTGATCATCTCCAACAATAAACACACGACAATACTCCAACAACTGTGGTACTTGACGACACGCAACAGCACTTGAGCAAGCGAATACGACGCGCAGGTCCAACTATCTACCAAACAACATGTAATAGGAGGTGTCCAAGGCAATATAAGGCTGCAAGGGAAATCACGGGTACGAAAACTAGAGCATCGCAACACAGATAGCAATAGATCAACAGGAGGGAATAAAGACTATAAAGTAAGATAGGTAGAAAGGGGGAGGTGCTCGCCTGAAAACTTTGCCGAAGGTTCATCCAAAGATCGGGTCGACACTCGCATAACCTCAACGGCCTTATCCGCGAAGAACCAAAACACTAGAATAAACACCGGATGCAATATTTAATACTATGGCAAAAGATCGGGCATGATGCATGTATGATGTATGACATGGCAAAGATTCGACGCAATTAGGCAATATTTAGTGGAACCAGGGTCCCGACAATTAATTAACGGTTCATGTTGTTTAGATACCCCGCAAATTAAATGTTGTCTTAACAGGACAAAACATAGTATCGGTTCGCTAGGCAAATTTAAATGGGACCGATATACGACTAGATTTGCCCGCATATGGATCCCATATTTAATTAGAGGTGAATCGGCATAATGCCCCCAAACCACAGACAAGTATGCATGCATGATCAATTTAATATGCATCAGTTGATAATGTCATTTTATAAAAATAATGGGGTCTCGGATAGAGAACCACATTAGGGTTCGGCGGACTTGGGCTTCGAGGGGTTCGGGGTTGGTCTCAGGGTTCGACGGAATCGGCGAGGTTGGGATACAAGAGGCGAACTTGGTTGGCGTCGGGGGCACATCGGATCCGCCCTGGTCGGTGCCGATCTTGTCGTCGATGGCGAACTTGAGTGGATCGGGTACCGGGGTCTTCGGAACCGTGAAGTAGATCTTGTCGCACGGTGTCCGGGGTAGACGAACTTGGCGTATTCGCATCGGCGATCTTGGCGTTCGAGTTCTCGACTTCGCATCCTCGAGGAAGTACTTGTTGCACATGTGGTCTTCGGGTCCAGGTAGAAGAGCTCGTCGTCCGAGGATTCTCTGGGTCCGTGTTGGAGGGCTTGGTTTTCCGTGAAGGGGAGCTTGATGTGGTTTCTCTGGACGCACATGAGATCTTGTGGAAGTTGCAGATCGCCTCGATGCATAACCATCAGATCGGTTTTGGAGATCATGGACTTGCACCAAACGGTCATGCCACGATGAACTTGGATACCTGACGGTGTTGCGAGGCATCAACAAAAATGCAAGTATACAAGAACCAAGGTACCGGGCAGAGCTAGTACGACACTGTATTCCGGCAGCTTCGACACATGCGCAAGGTCGACGGGCCAGGAGAAAAAGGAAGGCATGCAGAGGGTCATCTGTGGCGGCAGCCTTGACTTTCGCAGCGGCGCCATGGAGAGGGCATGCGACGCCGGTCGGTGAGGGAAGGACCATGGTGGCTCGATGCTAACTGCAAGGAGGGAGCAGAGGTGAGGCGGTCGTCCCGGGGGCTCCGGCGAGGGGAGGCCTGGTAGCGCGGAGGGAGATGACTGGCGGCCGGCGCACGAGGGCGGAGGCGACCGGCGGTTGCCGGGGGACAGAGGCGGCCGGAGTCGGTGAAGGCGCATGGCGCGCGGCCAGCGACGACGGGGGCGAGGTCGCCGCGGCGCCAGAGGAAGGCGGCACAGCAGGGCGAGGACGGCGAGGCCGGCCGGAGAGGAGGGCGACGGGGCATTGCGGGTCGGCAAGGGGAAGGCGGCAGGGACGAAACGGAGGAGGGGGCCGCGGGGTAGGAGAGCTCTGGCGGCGGACGGGGGCGAGGCCACAGGGGCGGCGACACAGAGGGAGGCCGGCAGCGAGGATGGTGTCCGGCGGCGGTGTCCGAAGAGGGGAACACGGCAGCGGGGAGGGAAGGCCGGAGGGAGGAGGCCGGGCGGCGACCTTGCTCGGGGGGACGCGTCGGGGGCCGGCAGCGGCGGCGGGCTCGGGGTCCCTGGTGGCGGGCGGTTGTGGTACGGGGCAGAGGGAGGAGGCCGGAGCCGCGAGGTGGAGGAGGGCGGCCGGAGAGAAGCTCGCAGCGGCGCGCGCTTGCAGCGGGCGCACGAAGGCGGGGTTGGTGAGGGGTTCCGAGAGCGAGAGAGGCGTGCGGGGTGGGAGACGGGCGATGGGGTGGGGATCGCGAGGTGGGGCCAGGAGGGTGGGGATCGGTGGGGAGAGAGAGAGAGGGGGGTTGGCCAGGTGGCGTTGGGGGCCCCGCCCAGGTGGGCCTGGTCGGTTGGGGGGGAAGTGGGGAGTGGGGCCAGAAGGGTGTTGACCAGGGGGGTGGGGTGGAGGCTGGGATTGGTGAGGTGGCTGTGAGGAGTGATGAGGTGGAGGGAACGGTGAGGTGGCGGGCACTGGTTGGTGGGGGTGAGGTGGAGGGGGCTGGGTATACTAGGTTTAGGTAGGAATAGATTTAGGTGGTCCGATTTTGTACTGGGGGTGGCCGACTGGGTCGGATCGGCCCGGTTTGGCTGCCCCCTAAAATTAATATAAAATTTTATGTATTATTTAAAAGACTTGTGCAATTTATTTTAGACAAATAAAATATACGGAAGGGTCCGGGGATTATTTTGAACTAAAGAGGGATCTTTATAGAAAGCAAAAGTAGGTTTGAACAAAATAGTTTTAGTCAATGATGATGTCATGATGATGCGATGCACAAAAACAACGCGATTTTCTAGTAGTGGTTTTGCGGGATGCCACAGCTTCCCAGTGTGTTGCCACTCAAGGCATGTGCATTCATGCAATTGAGTGTCAACAACATGCCTCCTGCCAGTCTTTGTATCTCTGACTTCAGCACCCCACAATGAGGATTTCTCAACACGCAAATGTGCAAGATTTCTGCTCCTGTTGACCACCTGCTGCACAACATCAGGAAGCTTATCTCCTTGAAGAACATCACCAAGCCTTCTTCTCAATTCCCACAACCTCATGATCATGATCCTGATCTGGTCAACCATGTCATGGACAGGCAAGTCTTTTAACTCCTTCACTTTGTTGTTGAAACTTTCTGCCAAATTATTGTTGATATGATCACATTTGATGGCAGTGTTAAAACCAGACCTGTACCTTAAAAGATAATGGTAGGTTTCCAACCATGTACAAAACTTGACCCTATCCTCCTCAGAGCATGCCGCCTTAATCTTCTCAAGGTGATATGAATGTGTCTGCCTGGTGTAAGATCTTGCTGCTGGCCACATGCGTCCAAAATCATCTCCTCTGAATTTTTTGATCAAATTCATCCACATATGGCCGAAGCACTCCCTCTGCTCAGCATGAGGGAAAACAATCTTCACTGCATTTTCTAAACCTTTACATGCATCTGTGTGCACTGCCAATGGAGAGACTGGCCATATGCATATTTTCAACTGCATCATGAACCATGTCCATAATGCCTCTATCTCAGACTGAAACATGCCAATAGCTACAGGGAACATCCAATTGTGTCCATCTAAAGCATTGCATGCTGCTAGTTGACCATTCCACTTTCTAGTCAAGAAAGATGAGTCTATACTCAAATATGGACGGCAACCTGCTTTGAAGCCATCGATGCAAGGCTTTAAAGCCATGAAGAATTTAGAGAAGAAGACTTTCCCATCAGCTGTTACCTCAGTATCTATCTCCACAACACTGCCAGGTGACCTCTTCTCTACTTCTGCTTTGAAGTTATAAAGCATTCGAAAGGTATTTGCCCAATCACCATATAGCTCTTTCATTGCCCTTTGCTTTGCCTTCCACACTGTAGTATAATTCAGCTTAATGGGGTACTACTTTTCCAAGTCTATTTTCAGTCTCTTTGCAGTGCTATTTGGTGTTGTGGCTAAAATGGGCTTGATCTTTTCTGCAACCCATAATTGTGATGTCATCTTTGTAACTGTTTGAGAACTTGTAATGCAAGTATGAGGTTTTGGAATTTGATTCACTCTTATTGTCCTTCCATCAGGTTGGCGTCTAGCAGATATATACCACTTGCAAGGCTTGGCACCACCATCATAACCTATGCATTTTGCATAGAACTTCTTTTTATCAGTCCACATAGTCTTGGTAGCAAACTCACGTTTGACTGCATATGTCCTGAAACACATCCTGAATTCATCCATGCTTGGAAACAATCTCCCAACTTCAATAACTGGGTCCTCTTTTTCATAAACTGTTACTAGCTCATCATCATGTGCATCATCTACATGAACTGCAGCATTTTCCAACAACTCTAGATCTATATCTGCCTCTTCATCTCTTAAATGGTTGTCACCATCATTTGCAGCTTCATCCCTCTTCTTCTCCTTGTCTCTGTCATCTATAGGAATGCCAAAAAGCTTTGCCATTTCAATGTCATCTATTGGTGCAATGACCAAATCAGTGCGGTCATGTATCTCAACTGAATTCCAATCAACAGTTACAATCCTTTGTGCATTACCATCTGCAGCCTCCCCTTGTGCATTAGCATCATCATCCTCCACTGTTAACACTTCCAACTCAGTAAGTATAGGCATTACTTGCCTTTGTGCAGCCCAATCATCCTCGACCATCTGAGCAGCCAGCTTCGAGGCCACATATCCAACCCTCGAATCAGGTTTCAGATCAATGAGCTCTGCTAAAAATAGAACAGTTTTGCTTGTCCAACCGTTTCGCTCATCGATTTCATCAATTATATGTTCCCATGTCTCAACCCTAACATAGTCACATTTGCAATCATCAAATCGTAACAAAGAAACTTCTTGCTCTGGCCCCCAAACCACACTATCCCCAATTTTTTCCACCATTTTCCTTACTGCCTCCTCTCCCATGTTTATTAGCTCTTGGGGATCAACATGTTCTAATTCCACCTCCCATTTAACAACCGTGTCTCTCTCAATGATCTGTGTGCTTCCATCAACTAAAACATCCCTAGAGGGAAAGAAATTGATGCGAAATTCGAAGGTTTGGCGCGCAACATCGTCTCCCCTGTTTTTGGCGGGCACTGTGAGCTAGCGGAAGCGAACAGAGAGCTCAACCTTAGAGAAATTAAGTGCAGAGATACGGGATATACCGATTAGAAGTCCTCTCTCCATGCTCCATATCGTTCCCCCTCGCCCCGTTCAGCACACCCTCGCCTCCATAATCTAGCATCAATGGGCACGCTCAGATCTCGAATTGAGAAGAATGGGAGAGGAATTAGCTTTCAAATGGCACTCACCACCTTCGTCGTCGAACGAAAGCGCCGCCGCCTAAATTAATTACCGTGTCGCCGCTTCCGGCGCCGAGAACAATGGGTGAGGTCCGCCGCCGCCGTCGGGGAAGCTACAGTCAGTGTTACGCGCGCTCTCGGTCGGAAGCGGTTGGTTTGACTGGCTGTCCCAACCAACCGGTTTGGCTTAACCCTAATATTGGAACAAAGTTAAATGTGTCCTTACGACCGTTTTAAGGCCCGTGTGGCCCTGGGATATTAGCTGCCTCACAACCGTCGCATGCGAGCTATTCTTTTCAACGATGTCGCTTTCCTTCCAATTCCATGTAAAGACGTCGCATAGGAGCTATAAGCCCCTGCTATTATAGCAGCAAAAGAGGGCATTTGTGTCAAGTAGTTTGTTATCAAACTAGGTGTAGTTCAAAGCAGGGATAATACTATGAAGATATATTGTACGACAATATTATCAACATGTTTTAACCCCAAAGAACTAAAGGTCACACCAAAGGACCAAATTTGTACAAAGCCATCTCATTAGAGAATGAGTGATGCGTAGAGACGCAAATACATGCAATTACACACGAATCTAGAAGTGTCAGATCCGGAGATCAGTTGACCACTAGCAATCGTGTACTTACAACACCGGAAAGCCATAGGTGTTGAACACACAAAGGTTTGAAACTAGATTATTGACTCTAGTGCAAGTGGGAGACTGTTGGAGATATGCCCAAGAGGCAATAATAAAGTAGGTTATTATCATATCTTCATACTTATGATAAATGTTTACATACCATGCTATAATTGTATTAACCGAAAACATTAATACTTGTGTGATTTGTAAACATAAAAGAGTCCCTAGTGAAGCCTCTTGTTAAACTAGCTTGTTGGTAAATATCTTCATACTTATGATAAATGTTTACATACCATGCTATAATTGTATTAACCGGAAACATTAATACTTGTGTGATTTGTAAACATAAAAGAGTCCCTAGTGAAGCCTCTTGTTAAACTAGCTTGTTGGTAAATATATAATTGTATTCACACATAATAACATTGAATAACATGAATAAAGTCACAACAACAACAACAACAACAACAGCAACAGCAACAGCAACAGCAACAGCAGCAGCAACAGCATCATCAACATCAACAGCAACAGCAACAGCAACAGCAACAACAACAACAACAACAACAACAACAACACATGTATAATAATTTTCAAGTATATATGCAAAGCATAAGTACCAACAACAATCACAACATGGATACTAATTTTGTCTCTAGCAAATAGCATAACAAGTGGATAGTTTATGTATCTAGCTCGCGGTGTATTGGTGTTTGATAAAAATCTAAGGTTCCTCTCTCTCGGCTCCTCCTAGCCTTTTTATGAGAGGCTAGGTCCTAGAGCCATATATGGATAGGTTACTGTTGGAGATATGCCCAAGAGGCAATAATAAAGTAGGTTATTATCATATCTTCATACTTATGATAAATGTTTACATACCATGCTATAATTGTATTAACCGGAAACATTAATACTTGTGTGATTTGTAAACATAAAAGAGTCCCTAGTGAAGTCTCTTGTTAAACTAGCTTGTTGGTTAATATATGATCATAGTTTCCTGATCATGAACATAGAGATGTTATTAACAACAGGGTCATATCATTAGGAGAACGATGTGATGGACATACTCCTATAGTTAAGCGTAGCATAAAGATCAAGTCATTTAATATAGTTCATTTGCTATAAGCTTTCTGATACATAGTAACCTAATTCCTTCGACCATGAGATCATGTTAATCACCATCACCGGAATGATGCTTTGATGACATCAAACACCACACCGTAACTGGGTGGCTATAAAGGTGGCATTGAGTGTTCGGAAAGTATGGGTTGAGGCTCATGGATCAAGAGTGGGATTTGTCCATCCATATGACAGATAGATATACTCTGGGCCCTCTCGGTGGAATGTCATCCAATTAGCTTGCAAGCATGTGACTGGCTCACAAGGGATCACATATCACGGGAACGAGAAAAGAGTACTTATCGGTAACGAGGTTGAACTAGGTATGCAGAGATATCGACGATCAAAACCTCTGATAAGTAAACTATCGTGAGACAAAGGGAAATTGGTATCGTATGTAAGTGGTTCATTCGATCGCAAAGTAATCGTAGAAATATGTGGGAGCCATATGAATTTCCAGATTCCTCTATTGGTTATTGATCAGAGAAGTGTCTCGGTCATGTCCTCATAATTCACGAACCGTAGGGAGACACACTTAAGGATTCGATGTTGTTGAGTAGTTATGGAATGATGAGTAAGAGACCGAATGTTGTTCGGAGTCTCGGATGGGATCTGGGATATCACGAGGAGATCCGGAATGGTCCGGAGAATAAGATTCATATAAGGAAAGTCCAATTTCGGAGTTGGGGAATGATTCCGGTGTTCTCATCGGGAATGTTCTAGAAGGGTCCGGAAGGTCCGGCACTCCGGAGGGGAAGGGTACATGGATGTGTCATGACAATATGGAATGGTTACATCATGTACTAGGTTACTTGGTTGGGAAAAATAAAGGAAGAAATCAAATCCTAGTTTGAAAGTCAAACGCCAATTTGAAAAGTCAAACGGCAAGTTTGCTTGGTGGAGGGAGAGTAGGAAACCTACTTGGGGAGGAAGTCTCCTCCCTCCACCCGCCGGCCAAGGAGGAGGAGTTGGAGGAGGACTCACTCCTCCCAAGACGCACCCTCCCACCTATAAAAGAAGGGGCAGGGGTGCCCCTCTTCGTTACACCAAAAACCCTAGCTTTGGCGCCTCCACCTCCAAGTGCAGCCGCTGTCGCCGCCTAGGGTTTCCCCTCCAACTCGGCGAGTTGGGGCTCTCCTCAATACCTAGCCGCCGGCCAAGCTTCCTCCCTTGGTGCCTCTAAACCCTAGATCGCCAAGGCCTCTCTCATAGTCCACCATACTCACTCCGGCTTAAGGCGAAGCCCTGCGAGATCTCCCCTCTACTTCCGGTACTACGCCGCCGTGCTGCCGAAATCGCGAGGAGAGTACTACAACCTCCGCTGCCTGCTGGAACAAGTGAGAGGAAGGTCTTCATTGAGTACCGAACGTGTGACCGACTGCGGAAGCGCTGCTGGAACGCAGCGCCGGAAGGATCGTCTGCACGATCTTGAGATCGGCAAGAGTACGACTACATCACCCACGAGAATCTACTCTCGTTAACCGCTTTGGAATCTTCGAGGGTGAGTTCCTCTATCGACTCGTTGCTACAATCTAGTAGATAGATCTTGGCTTGTTTGTGTGCATGCGGTATAAATTTTTTGTTTTCCATGCTACGAACCCCTACAGTGGTATCAGAGCCGTGTCTATATGTAGATCTGTTGCACGAGTAGAACACAATGGTCATTGTGGGCATTGATGCTTTTGTTGTCGATTGCTTCTTGTGTACTTTGCATCTTGCGGGATGGAGGGATGAAGCGGCCCGGGCTAACCTTACATGACACCGTTCATGAGACTTGCTCCACGCTTGACATGCAACTTGTATTGCATAAGTGGCTTTGCGGGTGCCTGTTTCTCCCAACATAGTTAAGATTCAATTTACAACGGGTGATTGACAATACTAGTATCAATGTTGTGGTTCTTGTTCGTAAGTTAGAACGACACTTATTGAAAGCCCCAAACCACGTAAAACATGCAAATACAATTAGAGGCGTCTAACTTTGTTTTGCAGGGGGTGTGTTGTGATGTGATATGGCCATCATTGTGATTGTATATGATGTATGCAATGTTCCTTATTGTAAGTAGGCAACCGGCAGGAGCCATATGGTTGTCTTTTAAATTCCGTTAAGACCCACGTGTCTATTATTCAAAGTAGTTGTAATAGTTGATGCTGGTGGACGACAACCATGAAGCAACGCCATTGACCTTGACGCCATGCCGGTGATGATGGAGATCATGTTCATGCTTGAAGATGGAGATCGGAAGCACAAGGAGAAAGGACATATCATATCACATATTATGAATTGCATGTGATGTTAATCCTTTTATGCATCTTGTATTTCCTAGTTCACGACGGTAGCATTATAAGATGATCCCTCAAGCACACAATTTCAAGTTTTAAAGTGTTCATCCTTAGTAAGAATCGTTGCTAAAGCTCGTTGTTTTGAAGCACCACATGATGATCGTGTTGGAGATATGCCCTAGAGGCAATAATAAATATAGTTATTATTATATCTTTGTGTTTATGATAAATGTTTACATTCATGCTATAATAGTATTAACAAGGAAACATTAATACTTGTGTGATTTGTAAACTTAAAATGAAGTCCCTAGTAAAGCCTTTATACATCACTAGCTTGTTGGTTGATAAATGATTGTGGTTTCCCTATCATGAACATTGAGATGTTATCAACAACAAGATCATATCATTAGGAGAATGATATGGTGGACATACTCCTATAGATAAGCGTAGCATAAAGATCAAGTCATTTCAATAGTTCAATTGCTATATGCTTTCTGATACATAGTAACCTAATTCCTTCGACCATGAGATCATGCATATCACCTTTACCGGATGGATGCTTTGATGACATCAAACACCACACCGTAACTGGGTGGCTATAAAGGTGGCATTGAGTGTTCGGAAAGTATTGGTTGAGACACATGGATCAAGAGTGGGATTTGTCCATCCATATGACGGATAGATATACTATGGGCCCTCTCGGTGGAATGTCATCCAATTAGCTTGCAAGCATGTGACTGGCTCACAAGGGATCACATATCACGGGAACGAGAAAAGAGTACTTATCGGTAACGAGGTTGAACTAGGTATGCAGAGATACAGACGATCATAACCTCAGATAAGTAAACTATTGTGAGACAAAGGGAAATTGGTACCGTATGTAAGTGGTTCATTCGATCGCAAAGTAATCGTAGAAATATGTGGGAGCCATATGAATTTCCAGATTCCTCTATTGGTTATTGTTCGGAGAAGTGTCTCGATCATGTCCGCATAATTCACGAACCGTAGGGAGACACACTTAAGGATTCGACGTTGTTTGAGTAGTTATGGTATGATGAGAAAGAGACCGAATGTTGTTCGGAGTCTCGGATGGGATCCGGGATATCACGAGGATATCCGGAATGGTCCGGAGAATAAGATTCATATAAGGAAAGTCTCGTTTCGGAGTTGGGGAATGATTCCGGTGTTTTCATCGGGAATGTTCGAGAAGGTTCCGGAATGTCCGGCACTCTGGAGGGGAAGGTGTACATGAATGTGTCATTGCAAGTTGGAATGATTGCATCATGTACTAGGTGTCATCGCTGTCCAAAATAAAGGGTTTATTCAAATCCTAGTTTGAAAAGTCAAACGGCTAGTTTGGAAAGTCAAACGGCAGTTTTTGGAAAGAGGAGGAGAGGTGGAAACCGAGTTGGGGAGGAGTTCCCTCCTCCAACCGGCGGCCCACCTCCAAGCCGAGTTGGGGAGGGACTCCCCTCCCCTTGGCCACACCTCCCACCTATAAATGGAGGGGCAGGGCTGCCCCTCCTGGCACACAAGTTCCCTGCCCCAAAACCCTAGCTTGGCACCACCACCTCCTGCAGTTGCCGCCGCCTCCTAGGGTTGCCCTAGCCGCCGACTTGGGCTGCCCCAAGCCCTAGCCGCCGGCTCTAGCACCTCCTCCTTGGTGTGTCTAAACCCTAAATCGCCGAGGAGCTCTCTCATAATCCACCATACTCGCTCCGGCTTAAGGCGAAGCCCTGCGAGATCTCCCCTCTACTTCCGGTACCACGCCGTTGTGCTGTCGGAATCGCGAGGAGAGTGCTACAACCTCCGCTGCCTGCTGGAACAAGGGAGAGGAAGGTCTTCGTCGGGTACCGAACGTGTGACCGACTGCGGGAGCGCTGCCGGAACGCAGCGCCGGAAGGATCGTCTACGCGATCTTGAGATCGGGAAGAGTACGACTACATCACCCACGAGAATCCGCTCTCGTTAAACACTTGGGAATCTTTGAGGGTGAGTTATTCCATCGACTCGTTGCTACAATCTAGTAGATAGATCTTGGCTTGTTTGTTTGTATGCGGTAGAAATTTTTTGTTTTCCATGCTACGAAACCCTACAGATCGGGTGTGTTAGATTCTGCGAGTGTATACAACGTGAGCATGCCAGATTTGCTCATGCGGAAGCTAAGGTTTGATCTTGACGAGCCTAGCATGTACAGACATGGTCTCGGAACACGGATCACCGAAAGGTAAAGCATGAGTCATATAGTAGATATGATGAACATGTTGATTGTTCACCATAGAAGCTACATCAACTCTCGTGATGATCGGTTTTGATGTGGTGGATTTGGTTCGTGTGATCACTAAAACAATGTGAGGGATATTGGTTTGAGTGAGAGTTCAACGGCAATATGATTAAAAGTTGAACACTATTTATCATAAATTAAATCAAAGTGAATTTGCATAATTGTTGTAGTCATTGGCATCCGTTTACCACCTTGCGCTTAGTTATAATTGAGATGATAGAACTATAGAATTCTAGTTAGTGACTTTACGAACTGGTATCGTATTTTTTTGAAGTGTTAATCTAAAGTTTAAAAGTCCCATTGCAAACTTTCAGTAAGTTTCGATTACTCCGTGAAGTTTAATAGTTGGTATTAAATCAAGAGTAACAATTCCAGTGTTAGTATGTAAGCATCATGTTTATCTCCATGATTCTTGATATTCGAAAGATAGTTCAATATCAAGGTAATCTAGGAGTTGAAAGAGTTGTTTCAGAAACCATCATGTATAGAAGATATTGCGATATCGGAAATGATGTTTTGGTTACAACATGATAGAGTATAATATGGCAAAGTTTATGTTCTCATATTTGATGATAATTTACAAAATGTTGGAGACACTAGTTGTCCTAATCCTCCAAAAGGTTTTGGAGAGCAACATTATACTCGCGATTCACCGTTATAAGCTAAAAGTAGCTTTATCATGGATAATTCCATGATAAGGGTGAATATTTGATGTATGTAAAATGTTTACTACACCAAGAGATTACTAAAGAAAGGAATTTGAAAGAACACCAAACATTTGATGATGGTGATCTACTTCAAAGTGCAAGACCAAAGACATTGGTATTTTACTATACATGCTTTGGACTATGTGTCATATATATGGCTGCACTATTGATATTGATAGATTCTTTCAAACAAAAAGAAAATACTGAAAGAGAATCTCATAAATATATGGCAGAAAAGAAAAAGATTAGAATTGTTCAGCTTAAGTATATAGATGATATACATTTTATGGATATATTCTTTGCTTATTAAACAATGTGGTTCTTAAGTATTTGATACTAAATTTGTTGGTATGAATCGCCATACGAAACAACAGAATTTATGAACTACAATGGCCTAAGTAGCTAGCAAAAGAATACGTGATGATGTTCATCGAGAACAAATAAAGGGTTATTGTGTTGCTCGTTAAACATCAAAGCTTGCCTTCAAGATTTGTTTTATCACGCATTATGAGAACAAAAGGGTTCTTCAAATAATTGTTGTAATCCATAAAATATGGATGATTCACAAATCTTGTTGGAGAAATCACATCCATAAAACTAGTGCTAAAAATGTCGAAAGACAAATTGATTGAAAGATCACTTATATAGTGACATCGCCGTTTAAATTATAATGGAATTTTGGAGTCTTTTGAATTTTGATCAAATGACGCTTGTGAAACTTTCCTAGAGATAAATAAAACTTCGTTCATAGGACAAAAGGGAACGAATGACTAGCTTATTGTAACTTGTACATATTGTTGTATGAAGTCCATTATGTGTAGTCAAGAGCGATGGATTTCAACTTCACATGCTTTCTACAAAAGCTTTAAGTGAATATATGAATATTTACTTAATAAGGATGAAGTGTGAAACATTTGAAAAGTTCAAAGACTTTCAAGATAAAGTGCAAAATCATTATAACAAGAATATAAATAGTTTATGATAAGATCATAAAGGAAGATATTTGAGTTACAAGTTTAGCATAATACCTAAGATTTAAGGAATCTTTCCGTGGATTTGCATTTCCCGAAACACCATAAGAGTATGGAGCGTTCGAGATATGTAATTAAACCTTGTTTGACATGGTAAGATCAAAGGTGTAATTCATAAAACTGTCATTATATTTTAAAGATTAAAAGCTTTAGAGACTACCGTTTTTTCACTAAAAAGAGCTCCATCATAATCCGTTGAATTGACACCATATAAAGTTATGGTTTGGGATAAAACCCAAGTTGTCCTTTATTAAACATTGGTATGCTATGCATAAGAAAGATGTTTGCAACCAAAGTCGGATGAACCTGTCTTTGTATATCATTTCGAATAACTATTCCTCCATAACATCGGAGACAAAAGTGTTTGTCGCTTAGAACGTCAAGTTTCTTTGAGAAGGAATTTTTCGTGAAAATATAAGTGGGAGGACAATAGAACTTTGATAAGGTTAAAAGAACCTTAGCTATATGATCAAAGTTGCGTAGCACCGAAAAGTGTTCTGGAGGCAGCAACAATGCTCATGGCTCACGTGCCTCAAAGGTTGTGGTCACAGAGATCTAAGTTCCTATTGAAACAAGTAGGTCGGGTAAACAATCAAATACCAAGATTTGAGAGTTAAATCATTATTTGACAATAATGATCCGACTACATGCAAAGAAGCGATGATGGGCCCTAACTCCATAAAATGGCTTGAAGCCATAAAATCCGTGATAGTTCCATACACGAGAAATCAAGTTTTGAACTTGAAGGACCCTCGAGAAAGGTGTAAGACCTTACAGTTGTGTTTGGATCTATAAAGAAATAGACATGGATGTTTCACATCTATGAAATTATCGACATATTGGGAAAGAGTTCACGATAATGTTCAAATAATTGACTATGACAAGATCTGATCTTTCATTAAGCGATATTTATTCTAGACGGATTAATATAGCAACCACAACATATAAATTTTGTTATGTGTTGAATAAACAAAACAAGTTCTTCTAATAGAATTGTTACCTAGGACGTGTACATAACACGGTCCATAGGGTTTTGTTAATTCAAAGGATGCTAAACACATATGCAAACTACAATGGTTGAAGTGAGCATCGCGGAGTTGGAATCTTCACTATGATGAAACTTTTAAAGAAGTTTAAATTCGTCGGAGACGATGAAGATGCTTGCATTTGCAAGAAATTAAGTGGGAGCGCTAAGACATGTTTCTAATACATTATGTGGAAGACATATTGTTGATTGGAAATAATGTATCTTTTATTAACACATATTAAGAATTTCATCCCGATGAAAGACTTAGGCAAAACCCAAATATTTGGCATCAATAGACGCTAATATGGTTGTGCCGAAAGTACATAGATGATATATTGAATGAGTTCAATATAGAAACTACAAGAAAGGTTCTTATTGCACAGAAAGGATTTAATGAGTTTAAATTTGATGATATATTCTAGTGTATTGACACTTGGTAAGTTAAACAAAGATTCAAGTATAGATTGATACTTGATGAAATCACAAAGAGTATTTATATCAATCATGTTGTGATATGTACAAATCCAGATATGTCCTATGCTCTAAATGATGTGAGCATATACTAGAATGATTCATAAGATGATCATTGGACGATAGTAAGGATATTCTTATGATCTTTTGGAAGAACTAAGAATATATTGTTTTGTAGAAGTGACAAATAGATGGTTAGTTCATTGTAAATGAATTACATTGATACTAGTTTTGTCACAAAGTACAAATTAAGTTTATCTCAATCTAAACTAAGGGTGGCACAATATAATGGAAAGTAAGTTCCATAATGAATTTGGATGAGTTCCAAAGTTAAGACATTGTGACAGATACTACAACAAAAGGTTAAGTATATAACTGCTATTATAGCAGCAAAAGAGGGCATTTGTGTCAAGTAGTTTGTTATCAAACTAGGTGTATTTCAAAGCAGGGATAATACTATGAAGATATATTGTACGACAATATTATCAACATGTTTTAACCCCAAAGAACTAAAGGTCACACCAAAGGACCAAATTTGTACGAAGCCATCTCATTAGAGAATGAGTGATGCGTCGAGACGCAAATACATGCAATTACACACGAATCTAGAAGTGTCAGATCCGGAGATCAGTTGACCACTAGCAATCGTGTACTTACAACACCGGAAAGCCATAGGTGTTGAACACACAAAGGTTTGAAACTAGATTATTGACTCTAGTGCAAGTGGGAGACTGTTGGAGATATGCCCAAGAGGCAATAATAAAGTAGGTTATTATCATATCTTCATACTTATGATAAATGTTTACATACCATGCTATAATTGTATTAACCGGAAACATTAATACTTGTGTGATTTGTAAACATAAAAGAGTCCCTAGTGAAGCCTCTTGTTAAACTAGCTTGTTGGTAAATATATGATCATAGTTTCCTGATCATGAACATAGAGATGTTATTAACAACAGGGTCATATAATTACGAGAATGATGTGATGGACATACTCCTATAGTTAAGCGTAGCATAAATATCAAGTCATTTAATATAGTTCATTTGCTATAAGCTTTCTGATACATAGTAACCTAATTCCTTCGACCATGAGATCATGTTAATCACCATCACCGGAAGGATGCTTTGATGACATCAAACACCACACCGTAACTGGGTGGCTATAAAGGTGGCATTGAGTGTTCGAAAAGTATGGGTTGAGGCTCATGGATCAAGAGTGGGATTTGTCCATCCATATGACAGATAGATATACTCTGGGCCCTCTCAGTGGAATGTCATCCAATTAGCTTGCAAGCATGTGACTGGCTCACAAGGGATCACATATCACGGGAACGAGAAAAGAGTACTTATCGGTAACGAGGTTGAACTAGGTATGCAGAGATACCGACGATCAAAACCTCGGATAAGTAAACTATCGTGAGACAAAGGTAAATTGGTATCGTATGTAAGTGGTTCATTCGATCGCAAAGTAATCTTAGAAATATGTGGGAGCCATATGAATTTCCAGATTCCTCTATTGGTTATTGATCGGAGAAGTGTCTCGGTCATGTCCGCATAATTCACGAACCGTAGGGAGACACACTTAAGGATTCGATGTTGTTGAGTAGTTATGGAATGATGAGTAAGAGACCGAATGTTGTTCTGAGTCTCGGATGGGATCCCGTATATCACGAGGAGATCCGGAATGGTCCGGAGAATAAGATTCATATAAGGAAAGTCCTGATTCGGAGTTGGGGAATGATTCCGGTGTTTTCATCGGGAATGTTCTAGAAGGGTCCGGAAGGTCCGGCACTCCGGAGGGGAAGGGTACATGGATGTGTCATGACAATATGGAATGGTTGCATCATGTACTAGGTTACTTGGCTGGGCAAAATAAAGGAAGAAATCAAACCCTAGTTTGAAAGTCAAACGCCAATTTGAAAAGTCAAACGGCAAGTTTGCTTGGTGGAGGGAGAGTAGGAAACCTACTTGGGGAGGAAGTCTCCTCCCTCCACCTGCCGGCCAAGGAGGAGGAGTTGGAGGAGGACTCCCTCCTCCTAAGCCGCACCCTCCCACCTATAAAATAAGGGGCAGGGTTGCCCCTCTTCCTTACACCAAAAACCCTAGCTTTGGCGCCTCCACCTCCAAGTGCAGCCGTTGTCGCCGCCTAGGGTTTCCCCTCCAACTCGGCGAGTTGGGGCTCTCCCCAAGCCCTAGCCACCGGCCAAGCTTCCTCCCTTGGTGCCTCTAAACCCTAGATCTCCAAGGCCTCTCTCATAGTCCACCATACTCGCTCCGGCTTAAGGCGAAGCCCTGCGAGATCTCCCCTCTACTTCTGGTACCACGCCGTCATGCTGCCAGAATCGCGAGGAGAGTACTACAACCTCCGCCGCCTGCTGGAACAAGGGAGAGGAAGGTATTCATCGAGTACCGAACGTGTGACCGACCGCGGAAGCGCTGCCGGAACGCAGCGCCGGAAGGATCGTCTACACGATCTTGAGATCGACAAGAGTACGACTACATCACCCACGAGAATCTGCTCTCGTTAACCGCTTTGGAATCTTCGAGGGTGAGTTCCTCTATCGACTTGTTGCTACAATCTAGTAGATAGATCTTGGCTTGTTTGTGTGCATGCGGTAGAAATTTTTTGTTTTCCATGCTATGAACCCCTACAGTTACAAGTTGTGATTACAACACTATAACTATGTCGGTTCATACTTTTATCTTCTTTGCCAAGTCAAGCTTATATTCGTCGGATGCTTCCGGGAGTTCATATATTCCGTGGGAATCATGAGACATATCCCTAATGCACCTAGGGTAACCAATCATGGGCACCCGATAAGTCATACCCATGTCACCGGGAGATCCGCCATACAAACGACTCCACACGTCCTTCGTTGGCACTAGATGCACCATCGGAGCAGGGATAGAGCGATAACGACCTTATTTTGTTTTGAAAATGTATCGGCCATGTCAACGTCCAAAAGAAAACACTGAAAAATAGGCTAAACAAAGAACAAAAAAACTCCCACCGATGAGGGGCCATGGTCTATCGAACTGACATCATCGCTGGCGAGAGAGATGAAACCCTATATGGGTTTTAGTTGTCGCTTGGACTACCCTCTCGTTGGCCCCTTCGCGTACCTTTTCAATTACAATACTTGATTCTTTCCGAACTAATCTAATAGATTAGGCAGACTTGATAGTCCAGACATTGACATAATAAGAAGGAAAGTCCAAGAGCCGGTTGCATGGCCAGACCAGGAATAGTTGGTGGTAGGAGATATCGTGTCATTGAAATTCTCCTGATGTATTATGTCGAATTAATTCATGTGATAAGAGTACTTGCACTCATGTCATATGGTATAGCTAGATGTCTGCTTATCTATGATGATCTTATGTTTCCTTAATTCAAAGGAATTGCGTAGGATTTTTGGAAGATATGGTCATTATCAGTTTTTCCTATGAAAGTGTGGTTTGACTCAAAGGATTAGAACACTTAGAAAATCCTTTAAAGGATTCTTATGCACTCTATTTGAAGGAAAAATTTACATCCACCCCAACTTGTTCTACAATTCCTTTGGTTTTCTTGTGCATATTTGATTAAACACTATTGGATCCACTATCTTATAGTTTCATAATTATGTAGGATTCAAAAAGACATTTTGCCAACTAGTATATTCCCTCTTTTAAGATTAATGTAAATACATGGGTGTTTATAAACAATTACAAAGGCCAAGAGATGACACTAGAACAAAAGGGAGAAACAAATTGATATGAATACTTGTTATATGACCACATCATCAAGACCATATTACGGGGCAAAAGACTACCCATTCACCACGATAAGTTTTAGACATAACAAGTTATATGCACCGCAACAACTAAACCAACCACCAATAAACAACACTTGCCACTACAAACATCATCCACCCATGATAGATCTAACTTCTATCGTTGGTAATCATAAGCACTCCCACTTCAACAGAAGATGATCCTAGAGAGCCCACTAGTATGTGTGAATTCAACATCGATGCCTAATGCATAAATTGATCGGCTCCCCTCATATTGTCACGATTATCATTCCCATAGAGATCTGCCCAAAAATGTAAGAAAAAACACATATTGAATATAGTCACAATAGGAGATATCACCAAAACATGTTCAAATGTAATCATGTTCCTATCATTCCAGCCAAAAAGCTGTAGCATATAGAATTTTTTCCATTTAGAAAGAAGTAGAAGAACCAAGAAGTTTGCCGAAGTGAAGAAGGGCAGGAAAAAGTACCAAGTGTAGCTCCTAGAGTACCCCCAAACCACTCTAGCATGGTAGTAACCAAAGAATGAATTTTTGGTAGATTTATTTTAATCACAAAAGGAACATAAAGGATGACTATTTTCCTTTATTCATATTATCTCTGGCTAAAATTGCACCTTGAGATAATTTCCACAAAAAAATTATTTTCAAGGAGATTTTAGCATTCCAAATCCATTTGTTATCCGATTCATATAAATCTTTTCCCAAATATTGGTATATGAATTTACTAGTAAAATACCATTCACAGTTAAGTTGTGGATCAGAAAACATTTTAACTAGGACCAATAGTGCACAATTTTTTATATGATTCCACTAGCAAAACAGGAAGTAATAGTCTTCTAAGGGTATATTAAACTCATTCACCACCTTTTCAAAGTTACAATCCCGACCCTAACAAATATCATAAAGCATAGGATGCGATGTGCATAAAGGATCATCAACAAGCCAAGGGTCAAGCGAAAATCACACCAAGTCACCCTTATTCAAAACAATTTTTCTACTAGCAAAGTAAACATCTCCGACTTTCATAAGTGCCTTCAACAAGGAGAATCATGCACCCTAGTTTTAGCAGATGCTACAGACTTGTTCCTCAAATATTTATCTTTTACAATCTGTTTCCAAAGTGCAAATTGAGTTTCCAACTTCCACCACTACTTGCAAAGTAAACTAATTTTTTTTCTTTATCAATTCTTTCACTCCAGGACCCCCTTTACACTTAGATGTACAGTTTCTAGTCCACTTTACCATATGTTATTTCTTTTTTTACCATCCTAAAAATAATCTCTTTTCTGTTTATCCAACTTTTCCACATATCAGGAAAATGGACATGTAAAAATAGGAATTCCAGATAGACCGAAGTCTTGCAAAGTTAATCGCCCACGAAGCAGGATCACCAATCCAAGCATCTGACTTTCTGAGTATATTTGAATCGAAGAAATCCTAGTTCACATTTTGTAAGTTTGCAGAAGTAACAGGTACGCCAAGATATTTCATAGGCAATTGACTACTTGACCATTGAATAAGTCAGAATACAAATTCTTTCACATTATTGTTGGCACCAATAGTGAAGATTTCACTTTTCATGAAGTTTATATTTAAACCTGACATAAGCTCAAACATATACATATAAATTTTAAGATTGACATCCATTTCGTGATTATGAGCTATGCAAAGAGCGGTATCATCAGCATATTGGAGTATAGAACCTCCATGTTTAATAAGATCATATGCTAGACCAGTAAAATGGCCATTATGCTAGGCATGTAAAACCATTTTAGATAATAACGGACGTTTCAATCATCCGATCATGCGGTTTCATATTCCTGTATTCTAAGAATCTTACAAGTCAAAAGAGCCCCTTGCTATAATCCTATTTTTTCGAAGAGGAGGATAATCCCCGGTGTATTTCTATAAATCATAGTACTCCCTCCCTTCACAATTAGATCGCATTCTGGGTTCAGTTAAAGTCAAGTTTGACCAAATATTTAGCAAAAAATAAAAGTACCTATGATATAAAACTTATAGAATTTGAATCTTTGTAAGTTATATTTCCATAATATATGCATTTGCAATAATAAATGTTTATATATTTTTCTATATTCTTGGTCAAAGTTGACAAAGTTTGACTTTGAAGAATCGCGAAGTAATAAAAAACGGAGGAAGTATAACGGGTGCTAAGTAGATAAGAACGTCGCTATAATAATCATATAACAGGTGCAGGTACACAGAAATATGCAGGTTGAAGTTTTTACAAATCGACTGACTCAGTGACAAGAAATCTCAGTCCGGCTTGGATGTAGACATACAAAAAAAAAGTAGCTGCGCTCGCTCGATACCTCCGTTTGAAAGGTCCGGGATAACTCCGATGGACCATGATTGTACGTACGCGCGCGGAATGTTCTCCGAGTCTCCATCGATTTGGCGCCACACAAAACAACCGGCGAGAACATGACAGCACCATGCATGCTCTTGTAACCGTATATGCCCATGCACTTCCACCGGTGAAGTCGGCTAGAATAGCAACGTCGCAACTTGCGTCCATCATGGCATAGTATATGCATATGTTTGGATATATATATCGGGATATATAGTATTGTGTAGCGTACTACATGCGGAGGGCGTGGGGTAGGGTGGTTGCGACGCCCCTTTCGCGCCCCGCCTCCGTCTGCCTGGCTGTTGGCTTTGTTGCTAGCTTCTCCTGGTGCGACATGCCGCATGCCATTATTGCGAACGCACCCGTCGATCCACGTACGGATCGGATGGGGGGTGAGGCCAAAACCGATCGACGCGATTGGCCTTGGAAAAGAGAGATGAGCTTACGTCTGATACGGTAGAGCCATAGAGGTTGACGCTCGCGGTCACGGGCTCGATCGAGCACAATAATGCGGCGCCCTTGTCTTGTCCGGTCCCCTCGCTCGTCGAACCCGCGCGGCGCGAGGGAGCGCCCGGCGGCATGTGCACAAGTGCTCGCTCCGCCTCCTCCTCCCGCGGGTCCCCCGGCCGGTGAGCAGTCCGTTCGGCCGGCGAGCGGGCGGGCGGAATATATCGAGAGCGGAGGGGGGCTGTGCGCTAGCTTGCGTCGCAGGGCACGGTGTCGCTGTCACGCGCCGAGCGGATGCATATGTATGCCACCGCGTTTGGCTTCATGTCATGTGCTACGTACGTACGACTGTCGTCGACTAGTATCTGAATCCACCTGCTTGCACGACCCGTCGGCACAAAGCCTCCGCACATAAGTAGCAATATCATCACGACGTTCGTCGCTAAACTTTGTTGTCTGTCACCAATAAAAAAAGCATATTTGCACGTGTGCCGGCAATGTTTGCGGTTGCAGGCTTTGACATGCTCATGAGAACACGATTTTTTTTTTCGAAACTTTCACCCATCTATTACTCCCCTTGACCCTTGTCTATTATAAGTGTCGGAGGAAGTAATAATGATCGACAACATTATAAAGAGCACCAAAAGTAATACTACCTCCATACCGGTTTATTGGGCTAATACGGAGTTTAAGAAAAAAGTTTGACCATAAAATTTATCAATAAAACATGAGTTGTATATCACAAGAATTATATCATTGAATTGATATTTAAAAGCTCTTTTTAATGATATAATTTTTGTGACACATAATTCATATTTCGTTGGTCAAATTTATAATCAATCATATTTCTTAAACTTCATGTTAGCCCAATAAACCGGTATGAAGGGAGTAAAAGTTACAAATCGGTTTTTGGACCACCTACCGACGACTACAAACATTAGCACGGGCCGAAGTCATGCTGCCATCCTCGCTCCCTATTACTGGAGCCGGGTAAATCTTTTCGTGTTAAGACCCCCCAAAAAACAGCGCACTAGAGCAACAGCCATCGTCAATGATGACATTGTAGATTGAAGGAGACTGACCCGAAACCACATCAACGAACACAAAAACTGACCGGATTCTAAAAGACCCGCCAGACACATGACTTCACACGTCCTTCCTATGCATATCACTGAAATGAGGATAGGATAGAGAACCTTACTCTGACTTCCAGAAATAGCCGCTGCCTCACCTCCCAAAGAAGACACTAAAAAGTTTAAACAAGGGATGAAACCTAGACGTGTTTCAGTACCACGCCACCTCTCCTGCGGCAGGAGTCCTGCCTCACGCGCGTGTACCGGTTGAGTGGCTAGGCATGTAAGTTGACAATCAAAGGCGAATACTGGAATGAGCAATGTGACACGTTCGGTCACGAGCGGCGACACTGCGTCCTTGCGACCTGCGTGTATCATTTCCTGTGCTGCAAGTTGTTCTACAGATTCATTCATGGTACACAGTGTACTGTACTATCCAAATTCATTTCTACAGAAGTAGTGTGAGACCGCGGGTACACACAGAAATAGTAACCAAACATAATTAACCAATCCAACAGATTGCCAACTGCCAACTTATACAATAATATACATCTCGAGTGAACAGTTCCTTTTACAAATTTCACAGGTACAGTAACCACCAAAACACTAGTAGTGCACATGACTAAAATTGACCCTTCTCATTGGAAATGGAATAACCTCTCGAAATAGGCTTTCGTCCCGCTATATAAATATAGCAACCACACGGACCATGACATATATATACATACCTTAGAAGCAAGCAAGAACAAGCTCTCCCAAACGTTGCTAACAATACTCAAGAACAAGCTCTCCCAGACGGACGTTGCTAACAATACTGGTAAATTATAAATTTATAATCACAGAGCACTCTGGTAGCAGATTATC
Source organism: Avena atlantica (assembly GCA_910589765.1). Lineage (NCBI taxonomy): Eukaryota > Viridiplantae > Streptophyta > Magnoliopsida > Poales > Poaceae > Avena > Avena atlantica. Next base: position 416,106,344 of record OU342734.1, on the reverse strand, counting down.
AGTAGCACACGAACACTACAGTCAAGCACTCACAATGTGCAACCAAAGAACTTGGAGGTTAGACAGGCCTTCAAGCAGTTCAACAGAAGGTTCTTGAGCGGTCGCTAGCACTGAAACTCAAGATCTCGCAGGCAGGACAGGTATCAAGTATCAACACCTCCGGGCTATGCCTCGGTTCAAACTCAGGTGCAACCCTTTTATGCGTTCTTTCTGAAGACGAGCCTACTCAGCAAGCTCGCACGCCGTTTCTTCTTCTTATCGGCAGAAAAGGCTACTCGTGGCGACCTCGGAATCACTAGAGGGACGGCTTGTCTCAAACCAATGTTGCCAATGTTGCCAGTTCTGCGACCCGTGTCGGTGCCTTGCTCACGTACAAGGTCCTTCGCGGTTGCAGCAGGTCCGCCTTGTTTCTTCCATGCAACTTCTTCAGAACTGGGAGAGCAGAACTCGTTGTCAGGCTTGGCATCCTCTACGGCGGCGACAACTTTGGGAACTGGAGGATTTTCTTTGCCTGAAGCGTCTGCATTTCCCGGGGTTTGTAGAGCCTGCAGTTGTTTGCTTAGATTCGTCATTGTCTCCTGGCACTCTGCAAGTTTCTCGGCTGCTGCAGATATTGCCAAGTTCTGCAAGAATTTTAACCAATATGGGTTTCCATCACTAACAGCTACATGAAAATGGTGAAGAAAGAACGTACATATTTGTCTTGTGCGGAACATAACCACTGGCAACATTAAAAAATGTAAATATATAGTGATGAGTGAATGTGTACCGACAAACGATTCTAGTGTCATGCAAACGTTTTCCCAACCTTCATTGCTTGATTTATAGTGTTAAGTGATTCATAAAAAAACATTTTTACCCCCTTGACTATAAAATTACACATGTCGATGAATCATGTGACAGTGATGAAGTGAGTACTAAGAATGCTCCTTTAGTGACTATGTGTATTGTATATCTCGTGCAGAACTGCAGGTAGACTTGTAAACCGTTAAGATTAATAATGTAATGTATTGAATTAAACCTAGAGCAAGAAAAAGTTTCTGAGGACATTAGATATTACTGTGGCTGGTTGTTTTCCCTCTACTTCAGGTATGCTCTCCATGCTCCCATCAACAGCAGCACTGCATCACAGAACAGGTATTATATATTCATATTTCCTGATTCTAAATTATACCGTACAAGTTGAGAAGAATAAAACTATCGATGATTCTCAGTAAGACTTACCTTTCTACTTCAAGGTACACCGACTTACTTTCCTGATAATTGTCATTCTGCTCTTGTCTTGCAAACAACTCTTCATCAATTTTACGAGTGGCAAACTGAATTTGGGAATGAGTTTCTGGGACGTCAAGAGGGGTCTGGCCCTCAGTTGTTCCAGTCAGGTCTTTCTGTACCTCTTGTGGCGTTCCTGAATCAATTTCTGATTTTGCACTGTGCATTGCTCGCTTCTCCTGCGTGTTTACTGTCCTCACTGATTCATTTTCATTGGATGTATTTGTAATGGAATCCACATTGTCTGGTCCGCCAATACAGAAAAGGCATTGGCTCACAACCCACTCTAGGGTCAAGCAAACCTCATCAATGAACTTCTGAAGATTAGCATTTCCATCTAGTACATCACTGCATACATGAACCAAGTGCTCCAGCTGTGAAGTGAGTTCAGTTTTCTCACGCAAAACCAATTGACAGCTCGTGACATTGTTTCCAGTGGTTCTTTCAAGCATGCAACTGATCCTCTCAATCAGAGTGGCCACCATGCTATCTACTTCTGCCTGTTGATATGAAAAGCCTGCGGCATCCTTTTCTTTGGCAGTAACCTCACTCCTCAATGCTCGTGTTACTTCATCCAGAATGACATCAACACTTATTTTATTGGCTCGATGCTTATGTATGATCAGCTTCAAAACATCCTGAATCAACTCAGGGTACTTGTCAAAGAGACCATCTTCAGAGATTTGATCTGTGGCAACTATTTCTGATAGAACCATTTTGGAATGTGTATCAGATGCATCCGTGCCACATTGATGTGGTGCATTTGAAGACCTTGATTCTATCTCATGTTTCTCAATTTCGGCGAGATCAACAAGGAGCTGCATGTCACTTACTGCCATTCTTCTGCTCTGACTCAGCGACGTCTGTTTCTTCCCAGTAATCAACTGCTCTGGCTTGGAAACTAAAGGACTAGCAAACTGATCAGAATTGTTGCTTTGTTCCAAGTCATGGTCACTCCACAGCTCCTTGAGTTGCCTTTGCACTACTGACAGCTTGGATGCCTCATCTGCGTACTGCGACTTTGCAGACTGGATCTCGCTCTCCTTCCTGGCCAGCAACTGCCTGAGATGTCTGTTTTCATCATCCATTTCCTGCAACTTGACAAGGTAACCTTCAGACACAGAATGCCTCCGACTTGTTGATCTTGGTGATTGCTGCAGTGTTGTACTTGTGTGTGTCCTTCTCGTTCCATTCTCAACAGAACTGGCACCCCGTCGCTCGACCTCATCTTTCATCTTAACCAAGGCTGCAGGACCAGGCAGCCTCTTCTGGACCATTGTCCTCAGCCTCTGGCATTCAGCTTCCAGTGCAGTAATCTTCTGAAGGCTCTCCTGCTGCTGCTTCTGAGCAGCATCAATTGATTGGAGGTCATACTCCCTCTCTTTGTTCCGGATCTCGAGTTCCTTCTGCACCATGCGCGCCTCATACTGAAGGGACGCACACTGTTTCTGCATGAATTCAAGCTTAGCTGTTGCTTCAGTTAACCTTTGCTCTGAGTGTGCTTTGGATTCATTCAGTTCTCTGATCAACTTGTCCTTTGAGTTGACAGTGTTCTGAAGATTGTAATTTTCAGTGGCAACCTTAGCGAACCGCTTATTTGCAGCTTCTAACTTCTGCTGTAAATCACGTGATCTCTTTTGCTCTGAAGAGATCTTGTTAGCTGCTTCGATGATGATGCACTCATTCTCTTCCCGAACAAGAAGTAGCTGCTCTGTGCAGGACCTCAAAGCATCCTCCATCTCAGTCATTTCCTTCCGAGATGTTTTTTTCGCCTATGAAGTGTTATGAAGGCCCTTCTGAAATAATCATGAAATCAAAATCTTACTGACGTAATTGTGAGCTCGTAGCAACTTGTTCATTGAAACATAATAACAACACATAATTGTACAAAAAAATACATATTTCAGCAGAAATGTAGAATGAAGTTATGACTAACTACCGTAGCACTGAACCATATTCTGCAAATAATAATAAGCCATTTTGCCTGCCAGCAGACTTGCACGCTGAGACGTACCCAACTAATTCAGATTGAGTACTACTTCCTCTGTTCCAAAATAAAAGATGTTTTAGCATTTTTCTGAAATGCATGTATCTATACGTCTTTTAGCGTGTAGGTTTGAAGAAACAGAGGGAGTACATTGCAGTAATAATTAATTTAATAAAACGGCACTTATGATTTATGGCTAACAATCAGTACAACTTTTTTTTTTGAGAAACCTCACAAATTCTAAAGGTCCAAGCGCACCATCCCAAATGAAATTTGACTAGATCCGTAACTTCACATCGATCTATCTAAACCCTAGTATTTGATATCCTGTAACAAATGGAGGTGGACGTCAGGTAACTCGGTGTGGGCGCGCGGTTACCGGAGAGGCTGGACGAAGACTCCTTCCCCGCGGCCCCATTGCCGCCGCCAGTTACCACACTGCGGCCCCGCCGCCGAGGGCGTCGCGGACAGGTCAGGCGTACGCAAGGGGCACGAAGCTGTCTCTTCCGTGCGGCATCCAAAACTGCATGCTCCTGCCTCCTCCATCTCCGGCCCCGGCGGCGGCAGGTGCTCTTGTTTTTTTTTTTTCCTCTCTTTTTAGAGAAGCGGAGAGTTGCTCTCGTTTGCGAAGTGGAATACCTACGTTTACATGGCTTTGGACCGTTAGGCCCAAGTTCAAGCTAAAAGGTGACGCTTTCTGGTCCAAAAACCACGACGCTTGTGGCAAACAAAAGGAAACTATTGAAGCCTCCTATGCAAGTGCAAATGGGCCGGCAACCCATATTAAGGTATTGCTCATAACTTTGTTTTTTAACAATAAAAATCATCCCTAAAAATCATGCCCGACTGAAATAATATTTCGATTTTTTTAAAAGAACTAAAAATGTTTCTCATCTACAAAAAATTGTGGTCAATGCCAAGTAAAATAATCACTCAAACCCTCATAGTTGTTTCAATAAAAGAATTGTATGGTTGCTTTTTTACCTTTTTCTAAATATGTTTCACCTTTTGTGGAAAAGATCATGTAGGTCAATAAAAATTCATGCAAGTCAAATGAAATGTCCATGTTTCTTGTCAAAATTATGAAACATATATAGATGCCTGATAGGAATAAATAACTCACTTTTATTTAGTTCTAATTTTTTTGGTAAAGATGATACCAACGCAATACATAAAGACCCATGAAAAAATAATACATAAAAATATGTATAGAATGTCATAAGTGAAGAAACCACCACAAAAAAAAGACAAATGAAATCACTACAATAAAATAAATAGAAAAGGCAAATGAATAAATAAAAAGGATAAAAGATGACTAGAGACACACAAAAAAAATTCTAATGTTTTTTTTACGTGAATTCTAATGGTTTGTTGGGCCGTGGGGAGGAGTGTGAGTGAAGGTGGGGAGTCCTGCCCAAAATCTATAAGCCTATTTTGTTCAAATAACTTAGGGTTTTTAGAGGATTCTATTTCTTAGGAATTTTTACAACAATGTTTGTTTGGTTTGTAGGATTAGAAACCATAGATATCAGTGACAACTACGGCATCCACATGTTTCTTCAAAAAAATTATATGTTTTCTCCATGGTGCAACCGACAAACTTCTAATACAAATTCATGTGTTTTTTTTTACTTCTGTAGGATATAACATATCATGAAATCTCAAACCTAGGTTTTCCTTATTCCCGTGTCTTTTGAATCGTGCAAACCAAAGACACTTTTTGTATTCCTGAATTTTTAAAATCATTTAAACCAAAAAAAACATACATATTGGGCTTGTGCATTGGAAAGTCAAACTAATTATACTTGCATGAACATGTTACTATGGAATGAATGGAAGTAGCTATAGTGCTTATTCTGATTTGTGTCCTCGACATAAAACCATCTATTTTGGACACGGGATTTTCTAAATGCATGTTATGTAATCAAACATGACTTGGAATGATGGATTTATATTCCAAGGTTTCAAATAGTGTGAATGGAAACATTAGGACAGAAGAGCTACTGGGAAATACATCTCAAAATGACCACTCCTGTCATTTAGAACAAGGAAAAAGTTTACTTGCCCTCTGTTATTAAAGACACATATGGTCATATTTTAAAAAAATGAAAAGAAATCATGTATTCTTTGTGTTTCATATACTAATGAATTGTTTTTTCCTTTTTCGTAAACATTAGGATGCAAAATCTGTCCTTCCTAACCTTAATCCAATTATGTATGGTGGTCGTACACCTCCTAAGTTTATTTTTTTTGCGAGAACCTCCTAAGATACCAAGGGTGTGCACTGTGCACAAATCAAAATTTCCAATGAACGTGTAAAAATACATAAATCTGAGGAACGCGGTAAAAAATAATTTGTACAATTTATTAAAGAAAAAAGAGAGAATCGTTCTTGTGCAACAAATAAAAAGGTAAAATATTTATCTTTTCTCTATGCTGAACAAAGACACGAACAGCCATTTTTTTTAATTGATTTTAGCAGGTTTTTGTTTTATAGCACCGTCTCGCAATGCAAAATCTTGGAGTAATTTAATTTTAGAAAAAACTTTGGAATGCCAAGATGACTACACATATGTAGCTGGCTTTTAGGTTTCGATTCCTAGCCAGTTCACTTATTTGCAGATTCCCCATAAAGCGTCCAAACAGAGCAGTCGATTCCGAGCAAGAAGCAATGGAGCAGGAAAAGAACCTAGCAATTGCATACCAGCAAGCAAGAACAGATGCAAGCGATGATGTTACCTTGTGGCCTCCTTCGATCCAGCACCACCTGCCGGCGACACCGCGCAAGACCGAGACCTGGTGGCCGTCTTGCTCGATCTTCTATGTCGTGACGAAGGAGAAAATCAGAGGTGGCGGCAGCTGCACGAGACACCGGCTCGTCGGTCGATCACCAGCTGATGAGAGCACACACGGTTATGTAGCTGCAAGGGCAAGGCGGTCGACGCCAGCCCAGGAAAAACATTGTACTAGCGCCTAGCACACGAGCCATGCCGTCTCTTTTTTCAGCCACTGCTTGGTGGCCTGGTTGTTGCGGCCTAGGGGCCGGCGTAGGGGCTCGGGCCGTCGCCCAGTACGACGGGGGCAGAGCAGCGGAACTGCCGAGGTGCTGTCGACGCCGCCACAGAGCGGGCGTGCCTTTCCGCGAGGCGACGGTCGAGCCGTGCCGTGCCGGTCGCGTGCGGAGCCTGATGGAAGGAAGCAAGGCGGTCTAGCTAGGCTCGGTTGCTCGTTCGGTCGGAGCGCGGACGGCGATTGGGCTAGGTCGGTTGGAGGCGGGGCCTGCCTGATGATGGAGTACACGCTGCACCTGACCTGACAGGTTCCATCTAGTATCCCGTTTCCCGTGGACGGTCCCGTTGCTTGTCCCCGTGGTTTCCTTGCCCCGGGTCCTCTCGCTTTCGCGAGCTGCTGCGTCGACCCCCGATGATGCTGCTGCTGGGAGGACGAGCGTTGCGGCTTATCTGAATCGCAGTGCCTGGTTCGAATTTTTTATTTTTATTTTTGAGAGATGACTGGTTCGAATCTGGGACAGGGAAACCGACGTGCTGCCCTGCTGCTGCAGATGTACAGAGGATGGGTGGGTGGATGTGTTTTTTTTTTTAGAACGTGTGTGCTTTATTAATCATGAGAACATAGAGCCAATACAAATAGTTTCCCGAATACACATCGGGGGCACACCACGCCACACAGACACACTAGAAAACTCTGAAGAACGAGCTAAACGATGCGCAGCAATATTTTGCCCGCGAAAAACATGCATAAAGGAAACAGATTGAAAAGAGGCAGCCAAGGTTTTGATGTCCTGGATTAAAGAGCCACATCTGTAACGATCCTTCTCCCTGGTCTCAATTCTTTGCACCACTGATTTGCAATCTGATGCTAAGATGAACCTGTCCAGCCCTTCGCTCCTTGCAAAAGAGAGAGCAGCTCTGATTGCGAGGGCCTCGGCCATTTCGGGCTCAGTAGTTTCTGGAAAGCTATCAGCGAAAGACGAAACCATAGCGCCCAGGTGGTCGCGAATGACAGCCCCAGCCCCTGCTCTGCGGGAGGACGAGAAGAGAGCAGCATCAACATTTACCTGAAGAGTACCTTCCGGCGGCGGAGACCATGAAACTGCTCTGGAGGTCTCACGACTATGGTCGGCACCAGGCTTCACGAGATGAGTCAAAATCAAATCAACATAGGCAATGATTTTCCCGGCAACATTAGCAGGATGAACTGTGCCGCCCTCTTCTCGGAGCTTGTTGCGTGCATCCCAAAGGTGCCAAAAGCCCACAGCTAGAACCGTAGTATTCACCTTTGTTCCACGGGTGAGAAATTCAGCTAGCCAAGTCTTTGGTGAGGTGAAGAACTTCCGGTATAGCTGGATATCAAAAGTTCCTTTAACTGTTTTCCATACGTCCCAAGCAAATGGACAGAACAGCAGCGCATGCTCGACACTCTCCTCGGCTGAGCAATGGATACATGCAGGAGAAGATGGGATGTGTCGTCGTTGCATTTGCTGTCCGCTCGGCAGGCAATTGTGTGCAAAACGCCATAGAGTGATGCGCATCTTGCCCGGCGCCTGCACTGTCCACAACGCTTTCCAAAAAGCAGAGTCTGCTTGGGAGTCTGACGACATTCCTTTTCCCGATGAGCTTCGAGAAGCCAGAGCCGCCTCCGAGCGGGCAAGATGATAGGCCGAGCGGACCGTATACACACCAAAACGACTGTGTGGCCAGGAAATAAAATCATCCTCGCCGAAAACACTGATGGGAATTTGAAGAACCTGCCTAGCCACGTCCTCGGGGAAGACTGAAGCAACCAACTCCTCATCCCACGACCTTGAATCAGCATCAAATAAAGAATCAACAGTCTGTCCATCAGTTAGCCCAGTCAAGGTACTCAATCTAGTCGGCGGGGTGCCAGGGATCCAATTGTCAGAGATAATTCTAACAGTGGCGCCGTTACCAATACCGGTGGGTGGATGTGTTGTTGCAACTAAGAACCGTGCGCATTTCTCACATTTGTCTAACTATGAATATTTAGATTATTCGATTAGAGCATCTCTAGCAGATTACTAGATAACCCGGTACCACAAAACTTGTTTGTGGGGTCTGTTCTGGGGCGACACGAGCCGTACCGCGAAACATATTTGCAATAGTTGGGGGTTTACTGACCAACAAATTTCGAAATCTAAAACATTGAGAATTCAATTAATAGTAGCGTTGTCTAGATGAATTAGCGATAAAACATGCACAAAAATATAAATGAAATGCCCCACACCAAGCACCATTGGAGCCATCGTGCATCACCGGAGCCACCACCACCGCTACCGAGGAGGACTTACCTCATAACCTAGCACACACCTCACCAGATCCAATTTGCGCACCCCTATAACCTTCGGCATCGTCATTATCGAGAGCAGACAAACAAGAGTAGGATTTTCCCTCCGGAAGCCTGAACCTAGGTAAACAATGTGTCCTGAGTTGCTTGTCTGTTAGCCGTTCCGCGATCTCTAGGGTCCTCTCCTTCTCCAAAACCCAAGTCCATAACAATGGGTATTGACGAGTCAAACCCTCGTCGCAATTGGTGAAGCATGGAAGGTAATTGGTGCTTCTTTCCTTGGTGGAGGAGTTTCTTGATCCCTCGACTTCCAATCCTCACTATGTTCAAGCAATTTCGAACAATGTTGGAGCATAGAGGACTTGCCTTTGGATGCAGCCATTTGCTTTTACCTTTCTTGTTCAATCCTACATTCACGAAATGGCAATAAGTCAAAAGTGACCATATTTTTAGTGAACTATTGCACCAGAACTTCACAAATTTAAAACACAATATGAACAGTCATGAATAGTGCATCCACATGGAGATGCCTTCCTCACTTGATCCAAGCACCCACTACTCCAAATGGCTACAACATCGCTTGATCACATCATACCGGCCTTGGAAGATCTTATTGTGTGGGTTGATGGTTCTAGCATGAATCGATGAAATTTGTCTCGATTCTTTCCCGATATTTTTTATGGTTTGATTGTTTCGGGTACCGCATCTAGTGAGACCTTTTCATATACCTTTGTCAACACTATCTCTTCAACTTTAGTGTAAGTCGTTGATCTCTTTTATTTTATGTTTGCATGAGAAGCACTGGAGGCTTCCTCTTCCACCTCTTTGGCATCATACTCTTGACTAAATGCTTCTAGTGGTGCGCTAAGAATGTCAACCTTCCAACATATTCACATGTATATGAAGTAGGAACCAAATGCAAATTGAAACTAAAAAATAGAAAGCCTAACAAACTAAGCATTCACATATAATTTGACAAATACATGAGGATAGTTAGGGGAAATCATACCTATGTGGCACTTCACCGAACACATATGGCATGGTGTAGTTGATGATCGCGGAGGGAATCTTGGATGATGGAGGTATGGAATTAGTTGTTAAAAGTAGGCACGAGGTCATGAAATGTTATCTTCTTTGTCCTCAATGGACCGAAACCCGACATTTTTTGTCACCCCTGAGACGACACATGTGGTAGAAGGTCAGGCTCTGGCGTGGTAGTGAGCCCGAATGATGCGGCCGCACGTGAGTTGACTCCATCGACGATGTGATTGCCCTGCCACTCGTGTTTTTGCGTGGTGGTGGCAACCGCCGCCACCCGACGGCATACCCGACGGAGAGAGATGCGGGAAGCTGGAAGCCCCCATTGGAGATGGGTGAGGTAAGAAACGACAGACGAAGGGACATGAAATTCCATGGCGATGATAGGGAAGCATAGGTAGGAAGGACAACACGGGGCGAGGAGAATGATGGCGGTGGCTCGGGGGAGAGAAAAGGGCTGAAATTTCTATCTACTACACTTTGCAGTAGACAAGAAACATAGCCTGGACAAAAAAAACGGGTTGGGACTTTGCGGTATTTTTTTGGTGTGTTTTTTGCCCAAGACCTCACAACGATAGTTATTTTGCGTTTTCAAGTCTTTTGTGGTATATGCTAGTGATGCTCTTATACACGAAATTTTTAGTACTTATATATTTGCGGCGAAACAAATTCTATCTTGTTGGATACTGAACTTCAAAGAAATATTAGTGGAAGAAAGAGCAAGGAAACGAGGGAAACACTATGCAGCGAGACAACATGAAATATTCATCTTAAATGAACATTTTCTATCTGATAAGCGCCATGTCGGCCACATTAGTCTTAAGGCTTTGTATTAGTTTCTAAACTATGTCGTGCGTAATTTTTTCTCCAAAAGGAAGGATAAGCTACCCATTCTCTCATATGCACACAACCTTAATTTATCGAAAAAATGCCAAGCAACAGAAAATTATACTTATTTTTACAAATTGTAGTGGAAAAAAATAGCATGAACATGCAAAAGTTGGTTATCGAAATTGAAAACAAGCAAAACCTAGTCGAAAAAGCTAAATTATGATAATCTAGTCTGAGGCAACAAAACAGTTGGCTCCTCTAGCATCTACATCCAAAAATACAAACAACTTAAATGTACAATGTGGCCACGAATGGAAGTTAAATTGGTTGAAAAAGATATGCCCGGCGGAGGGGCTTCCCAAACCCTTACTCAGGTCCTCCTTTGTTGTCATAGCCAATTCCCTGTGCATTTATTGATCGAGGTTGCATGTGGGTTCGTCGTGCAGCTTTGGCAGCCACATAAACTAGTATCTTTAGTTCTTCTCCATTTGTTGTTTTACACATGATGACAATATTATTGCTGCTAACAATAATCATGTTTTGGCCTCTCGACGGACAATAAAGGCAGGGTTGGCTCTAACCCATGGCCACCATGTGCCATGGCCTAGGGCCCACGCCTGAAGGGGGCCATGATCGCATGCTCCTTTATCTACCTGTCCAACCACGTTTCGATTTTGGGCTAAAAATAATGCAGGCAAAAGGCCCATTGTGGAGTGGAAACGCACGAAACAGCAAACCAGCGACCGCGTATGTACATCTTCGTATCGTGTTCGGCTGTTCCTATTCTCTATAGTCTGTTCGATTGCCCCTGCCGCCCCTGTGTGGAGTGTATCTAGACTCTAGAGTCCTATGTTGATAAAAAGATTGAAAGAAAATGAGAGATCAGTAGTGGTGCTTTAAACAAGTATTTTCAAGCAATAAGTATGTTGATGTCAACAACAATAATCAAAGAAAAAAATCTGATTCGGGACAAGATGATGAACATAATTCAAGTACAGATGAAACTACCCATGCCCTCTTTCGCTGCCCGCATGCCCTCTCCCTTGCACGATGCGTGGGGTTTGGCACATTCCATCTAATGCTGATTTTTAGGTCAGTTCTTTCAAATGGATGCAAAGTATACCGAATTCAATTCATGCAAGTATGGTAGATTCGTTCATGTTGGTGGCTTGGAGAGCTTGGTATTCTTGTATTGAAGTTACTCATGCTAAACCACTCCCCTCCACGGAAGGTTCCAAAAGGTTCTTAGTTGGTTATCTGAATACTTTGAGGAATATTAAAAAATTACCTAGAGAGGAGATTATTAAAGGGAAGAAATCTATATATCCTAGGGCAATGTGACCTACTATTCATCTTCGGACAATAATTCCAGTGCTGAAACGTTGGCAGCTCCCGAGTCTAGGATGGGTAAAACTGAACATTGATGGTTTAGTCAAGTTGGTGGATGGTTCAGCTGGAACCGGTATGGTCCTTCCAGATGATCTGGGTCAAGTAATTTTCTATGCGTGCCGACAAATCTGGGTCAAGTAATATTCGGATTTTCTATGCATGAATGCAATGCACACATCTAGGTTCAGCTTATTTTTAAGCTCTAATGTTGGGATGTTACAGACTCTCCCCCTTAAAATAAACTTCGTCCTCGAAGTTCGCAAACTCTCATGTTTTGGATTAAGAAATTGTCTTGTAGTGGTTGCTACATTTGTCCACTCCATGATGACCTTAATGGTAATTATTTGTAATATTCTATAACTTGATTAGATATCCTAATCCAATTCTTTTTATCTTATTTTATCATCAAACTTTATTACTATGTTAAATACAGTCTAGAGGGTCTCACTAAAACAAGTTTTAAGTTTCTATATACCCGTGTTTGTGGTTAGAAGACTATATTTCTATTCTTGTCATAGTATAGTTGATACCGATACTCCTTCCAAGATTGAATTTGAACTCAATTCGTCCATACCCATTGGAATTTTTTTATTTAATACTTGTCTAGTTGGGTGTTCTCTATTACTTTTTTAAGGGTTACCTAAGAGTTGTTTCTTTTAGAATTGGTCGATTAAATTTATCCTTTTATCACCTTCAAGCTTATACCTTCTTAAGTTTTTTAAATAATCTTTCATTATTACCTCTAGTACTTCTTCAACTTTCATTCATAATGTCTACTCTCCCCCTTAGGGTTTACTAATAGTCTTTAAATTGTATATAAATCAGTTATTGGCTTAATAATTAGAATGTTGGTCTCTGTTCAGTTTATACTTTACCAAATTAGGGTCTGCTGAAAGATTATACGGTGTATCCACACAGTTGTGGATCTCCGAAGCAAATCTTTCAGCATTATGTGTCATACTTACTATTGGACATTTTCGCTGGGATAAGTCTGACTTTGTGAAGCATCTAGAAACACAATCGCCTTCAATTTTTATACTTCTTTAGGTCTTACTAAGCTTAGGACAAATTTTATGCTCTTTATGTAACCATTAAGATGATCTGGTTAACTATGTCAACCAAATTCCAGCTGCGGACAAAACACCAATTGTGGATCGGAATACCGACGATGGATTTAATACCAACGGCGGATCATTCTAGGTGGTAGGGATTACCTTGCAGTTTCCAACCTACTACTATCATTCTCTCTGAATTATCAGAGCTTGAATACCATTTTGCTCCACAACTTCATCTTTGTACTAATTCATGATACTCCCATAAACTTGGTACAACTACTTCGTTAACTTCTTAGCAACTTACCTACTTCGAATGAGCTTTAAGTTTATTATATCTTGTTGCTCCATACATCTTCTACACTAAACTTCTTTCTTATATCTGACGAAGAATAGTCTATGCTTGATCTATCCTCCAAATGGTGTGAATACTCCTTATATCTGGCTTCTTTCTTCAAGTAAGTCTTCGTCTTGATCTTTGGAACTCGTCACTCCCTTACACGAATTCCCATTCCTATCTAGGTCTATGACATCAAGTAATAACTGGGTGTTACATCATGCATTTGCACACCTAATTAACTTCATGTATAGATCTAGTCAATCAATAACATTCAAAAAGATCCTAAAGTCGATAAACAATAAAACATATACCCTGTATTATACATAGGTTTTGGATAATTTACAAACGTACTAGATGTACCAACGGTTTGCTCCACACCTATTTACAACTATTTTACAAGAACTTTTTGTTCTTGTGAGTATATCCTCACTTATTCCGACAAACCTTTCAAACTACAATACGCATTACCCTCTATGTACATTATTCAAGAACTCATCCCTTGGGATGTCATTTCTTTCTTACATTCATCTTCCTCTAGTGCTTCCTGGAGTTCCGTCCATGATGACGTGAAGTCCTACGACTGCCTTCTGGAGCGTAAGAGCATCCAGGAGGTATGTATTCTTGATTAGAAGTACCGAGACTGAGATTAGTCATTGAAAAATGACTAGAGTTGGCGTAATCCTCTATAGAATATTATGGGTTTTTCGGCAACGCTTCCTCATAGTAAGTTGGCTCCTTAGCTTTTTCTTGGATCCAGTCGTACAAATTGGTATAGTAGCTATCTGAATACTCTTCTAAGTTGATTGGATTGGTATCACCCCCATATGGTCCATAAGGCTCTCTATGGTTATAGTTGGTCTCTTCTCCGATACCTGTATCACAAGGTATAGGATTTCCTATGGTTCCACCTTGAGATTCTACTCCCCATTTATACTGGTTTTGCTCAGGGTTATTTGGAATAACTCCATTCCACTCCTGTTGTTCGGAGTTGTACTTGGCCCATAGGTCTTCAGGTGGCTTGAAGTCATTTTGGTAATAGGCATAATTTTCTGAGTTTGGATCATCAAATTCAGTTTCCTCAAACACTTCTCCTGAAGGTAGGTATTTGGGATGCCTAGCTTCTTTATCTAACTTCTTCCTACGTGCCATTGCTTTAGCAGGGTCAGTAAATTCCTCAATGACCGTATCCAGTTCCTGAACTAAAACTTGGTGAGTGTTATGGTAAGTGTTTAACAAAGACCGATAACGATCCATATACTCTACAGCTAGAGTAGGTTCAGCTTGGACTAGGGTAGAGTGATCTAACTCATGCTCTAGGTTTGAGGTTTCATGTGGTAAAATGGTATGAGTACTACCTTCTAGAGTTTGGGATTTCTATTCTCGGATCATGGTTATGGCTGCTGCTACGGCAATCTGATATGCAGATGCCATGCACCTTGCCTCTCCTGATAGCATTTCTCCCTTAAGTCCTAACTTCTTGGGTAACATGATCATGACACGGTATTTAGCTAATACCTGCCCATCATAGTAACTGTAAATCTTGACCAAAAGTCTCGATTCACATTCCAAACTCCATAGAAGTTGTCGGAGATTATCTTTCCAATCCCCTCCGTAGTCATTCAACGTCCTGTTCATCACTTGAACATTCCGGGGTGGATATCGAGGTGCCATGTGGAACTGTAGATAAGAAACTATCATCAGTTACATAGAGTTAAAACTCTTGGGTAATGATCTGATTTGCAATCATACTAAAGAATTATCGCACTAGTAACATAACAGGATTATTCTCAAGTGAATATCCCTCATATCACTAGAGAACTCTTTATTATTGCTAGGATGTGTCCTACAAGTTCTACCCATTTACCAGGTTTCCAACCTAAGGTCAAAGCATATGCTCTGATACCAACTGTGGTAACCCAGCATACCACTGCATGATGTAGTATACTATAGTCGTTGACATTACACCAATGAAACACCGTTCATTAGTATTACATCCCTCAGAATGGCATAACAGAAACACAGCGGGTCCAATACATGGCTAAAGGTTACACCTCACTCTTTACACAAGATCCAGAGAACACTTTAGGTTAAAGAGAGAGAAAGAACTTCTTACGGAGAAGAATCAAAGATAAACAATGCAAGAACTATTAAACTATTAAGACTAGTATTTTAACTAAGGGATTGGCATTGCTACTATTGCAATACACTATAGAATTAGGTTCTTTGGCTAGAGATTATATTCCTATCTAATCAGTAACTTCGTCTTCACTTGAGTTGATGTATATGTTGACTTCCTTGACTTCATTGAAGAGCTTTGGCTTTAGATGACGATTCCTGGAGTATAACTTGATGTAGATGTTGTCTATCCCGGCTTCATAGTCTAGCAAGGGTTAAGAAGATACTTTGAGTACGAGCGTACTCAACAAATTCACTAGAAAGGAGTGTTTGATGCACTAAAACTATAGCCACAGACCAAAGGTTGTAGGCAATGCAAGTTTTCATAAAACATTTCTTCAAAGGTTGCTTTTATTCTGAAAAGCTATGTCCATCAGCCTTCACGGGTTTACCAGAACTTTCATGGAGTTCCTTTCCCGCCGCGTTCACAGCTTCTTCCCGGAACATGGAGTAACAAGTTACAGTTCTTACACTCTGCAGAGGTGCGTTACTTTACCCATGAGAGATCAACTCTTTGTTGCACAACCGGGCAGCTTATTCCCGTCCACAATTCCATGATGTGGGGCCCAGAAGATGATCCAAGCCAATCACTGCCCCCTTCGCGACCTCGCATGCCTCCTTGGTGTACACCATGCCCACATAATGAATTACGGCAATGGTTTGTACAAACCATTAGATGCCAGAACTATCGTGGGCCGATGAGGGTTCCCACCCATATGTTGCATATCCTCTACGACCAATTAATATGCATGCTTCGAGGATAACATCCACGACCTTCACATCCGGCTTCATGCGAGAGGAAGAAGATACATCTGACTTCTCCATCCCATTCCAAATCTCATGGTTAACGCGTAATATACGATGCAAGAATCACTGGTGATATTAGTTGTTAAGTCCTAGGTGATATAGTTCTGAACAGTGGTATTCCAACTATCAGATTTACTAGATTAGCTGATCACCCTGGATCAGTAACCAATAGTTCACAATATTATAGAAAATAGTGTTTTCTGACCTTTTTCAAATGCAGGTGATTGCGGTGACCCAGCATACTACTGCATGATGTAGTACACTATAGTCGTTGACATAACACCAATGAAACACCATTCATTAGTATTACATCCCTCAGAGTAGTACAACAGAAACATAGCAGGTCCAAGACATGACTATAGGTTACAACTCAACTCTTTACACAAGATCCAGAGAACGCTCCAGGTTAACGAGAGAGAAATGAACTTCTTACAAAGAAGAACCAGAAATAAACAACTCCAAAAATTATAATACGATTAAGACTAATATCTTAACTAATGGTCTGGCATTGCTGCTATTGCAATACACTACAGAAATAGGTTCTATGGCTAGAGATTCTATGCTTATCTAATCAACAACTTCGTCTTCACTTGAGCTGATGTATATGTTGACTTTCTTGACTTCATAGAAGAGCTTGAGCTTTTGATGATGATTTCTAGAGCATACTTGATGTAGACTTCGTTTATACTGGCTTTAGAACCTAGCAAGGGTTAAGAAGATACTTTGAGTATGAGCGTACTCAGCAAGTCCACTAGAAAAGAAGTGTTTGATGCACTATATCTACAACCACAGACCATAGGTCGTAGGCAATGCAGGTTTTCGTAAACATTTCTTCAAAGGTTGCTTTTATTCTGAAAAGCTATGTCCGTCAGCCTTCACGGGTTTACCAGAACTTTCATGGAGTTCCTTTCCCGCCGCGTTCGCAGCTCCTTCCCGGAACAGGGAGTAACAAGTTACAGTTCTTACACTCTATAGAGGTGCGTCACTTTACCCATGAGAGATCTTAGCTTTGTTGCACATCCGGGCCACGAACCCGTTCACACTTCCTTGGTGTGAGGCCCAGACTAAGATCCAAGCCAATCACTGCCTTCTCCGCGACCCCTCATGTCTCTTTGGTGTACGCGAGCCCACCTACTGAATTACGACAATGGCAGTACAAACCGTTCAGATGTCGGAACTATCATGGGACGTTGAGGGCTCCCACCCATATGCTGCATATCCTCTACGAATTACCATAAATAATATGCACGCTACGAGTGATAACAGCCACGACCCGCACATCCAGCTCCATGCGAGACGGAAAAGATACAGCTGACTTCTTCGTCCCATTCCAAATCTCATGGTCAACGCGTAATATACGGCGCAAGAATCACTGGCGACATTGGTTGTTAAGTCCTAGATAATATGTTCCTTTACCACCGGAACTCTTATAGTAGGTTATTACCTCATGGTAAATAACCTATAATCTGTAGGGGTTCGTAGCATGGAAAACAAAAAATTTCTACCGCATACAAACAAACAAGCCAAGATCTATCTACTAGATTGTAGCAACGAGTCAATAGAATAACTCACCCTCAAAGATTCCAAAGTGTTTAACGAGAGCGGATTCTCGTGGATGATGTAGTCGTACTCTTGGCGATCTCAAGATCGTGTAGACGATCCTTCCGGCGCTGCATTCCGGCAACGGTCCGCAGTCATTCACACGTTCGGTACTCGATGAAGACCTTCCTCTCCCTTGTTCCAGCAGGCAGCGGAGGTTGTAGCACTCTCCTCGCGATTCCGGCAGCACGACGACATGGTACCGGAAGTAGAGGGGAGATCTCGGAGGGCTTCGCCTTAAGCCGGAGCGAGTATGGTGGACTATGAGAGAGGCCTTGGCGATCTAGGGTTTAGAGGCACCAAGGATAGAGGGCTAGGCCGGCGGCTAGGGCAAGGGGAAGGCCCCAACTCGGCGGCTACGCAAACCCTAGGGGCGGCGGCGACTTGGTGGAGGTCGGCGGCTAGGGCTAGGGTTTAGAGGAGAGAGGTGTGTACTAGAGGGGCACCCCTGCCCCTCCTTATATAGGTAGGAGGGCACCGGTTGGGAGGAGGGAGTCCTCCCCCAACTCGGCCTCCTTGGTCGGCGATGGAGGGAGGAGGACTTCCTCCCCGAGTAGGTTTCCTACTCTCCCTCCACCAAGCAAACTTGTTGTTTGACTTTTCAAATTGGCGTTTGACTTTTCAAACTAGGATTTGATTTATCCCTTTATTTTGCTCAGCGATGACACCTAGTACATGATGCAACCATTCCAACTTGTTATGACACATTCATGTACCCTTCCCCTCCGGAGTGCCAGACCTTCCGGACCCTTCTAGAACATTCCCGATGAAAACACCGGAATCATTCTCCAACTCCGACACAGGACTTTCCTTATGTGAATCTTATTCTCCGGACCATTCCGGATCTCCTCGTGATATCCTGGATCTCATACTAGACTCCGAACAACATTCGGTCTCTTACTCATCATTCCATAACTACTCAACAACATCGAATCCTTAAGTGTGTCTCCCTACGGTTCGTGAATTATGCGGACATGATCGAGACACTTCTCCGAACAATAACCAATAGAGAAATCTGGAAATTCATATGGTTCCCACATATTTCTACGATTACTTTGCGATCGAATGAACCACTTACATACGATTCCAATTTCCATTTGTCTCGCGATAGTTTACTTATTCGAGGTTTTGATCGTCGGTATCTCTGCATACCTAGTTCAACCTCGTTACTGATAAGTACTCTTTTCTCGTTCCCGTGATATGTGATCCCTTGTGAGCCAGTCACATGCTTGCAAGCCAATTGGATGACATTCCATCGAGAGGGACCAGAGTACATCTATCCGTCATATGGATGGACAAATCCCACTCTTGATCCATGTGTCTCAACCCATACTTTCCGAACACTCAATGCCACCTTTATAACCACCCAGTTACGGTGTGGTGTTTGATGTCATCAAAGCATCCTTCCGGTGATGGTGATAAGCATTATCTCATGGTTCAAGGAATTAGGTTACTATGTATGAGAAAGCATATAGCAATTGAACTATTAAAATGACTTGATCTTTATGCTACGCTTATCTATAGGAATATGTCCATCATACCATTCTCCTAACAATATGATCTTGTTATTAATAACATCTCAATGTTCATGATAGGGAAACCACAATCATTTATTAACCAACAAGCTAGTATTATGAAGAGGCTTTACTAGGGACTCTAATTTAGTTTACAAATCACACAAGTATTAATGTTTCCTTGTTAATACTGTTATAGCATGAATGTAAACATTTATCATAAATACAAAAATATAATAGTAACTACATTTATTATTGCCTCTAGGGCATATCTCCAACAGTCTCCCACTTGCACTTTAGTCAACTAATCTAGATTACATGGTAATATACCGAACACCCATGGCAGTTTGGTGTTGGTCATGTTTTTCCCTCGGGAGAGGTTTAGTCAACGGATCCGCCACATTCAGATCTGTGTGTACTTTACAAATCTTTATGTCACCATTTTGGACATGTTCTCGAATAGCGTGAAAACGTAGCTTGATGTGCTTCAGCTTCTTGTGTGACCTTGGTTATTGCGCATTGGCTATGGCGCCCATGTTATCACAGTAGATAGACATTGGGTCCAGCGCACTTGGAACCACACTGATCTCTGTAATGAACTCCTTCATCCATATTGCTTCTTGTGAAGCCTCCGAAGCAGCTATGTATTCCGATTCAGTTGAAGATCTCGCCACAACGCTTTGCTTTGCACTCCTCCAGCTAACTGCTGCACCATTCAAAGTAAATACGTATCCAGATTGAGATTTAGAATCATCCGGATCGGTGTTCCAACTAGCATCGGTGTAACCATTAACAACGAGTTGTTCATCACCTCCATAAGAAAGAACCATATCCTTAGTTCTTCTCAAGTACTTAAGGATGTTTTTTGACCGCTGTCTAATGATCCACTCCTGGATCACTTTGATATCTGCTAGTCAAACTAACAGCATATGCAATGTCGGGTCTAGTACATAGCATGGCATACATTAGAGATCTTATGGCTGAGGCATAGGGAGTCTTACTCATCCTTTCTCTATCTTCTGCCGTTGCTGGACTTTGAGTTTTACTCAAGGTCATATTGGGTAACATGGGCAAGAACCCTTTCTTGCTATCTTGCATTCCAAACCTCTTTAGAACTTTGTCCAAATATGTACTTTGTGACAATGATATTAGGCGTCTCGATCTATCTCTATAAATATTTATGCCTAATATGAAAGCTGCTTCGCCAAGATATTTCATTGAAAAACTATTATTCAAATATTCCTTGACACTATTAAGAAGGTCTACATCATTCCCAATCAACAATATGTCATCTACATATAGTATTAAGAATGCTACAGAGCTCCCAGTCACTTTCTTGTAAATACAAGATTCTCCATAAGTTTGTATAAAACCAAAACTTTTGATTACCTTATCAAAACGTTGATTCCAACTTCGGGATGCTTGCTTCAATCCATATATGGACCGTTGAAGTTTGCATACCTTGTTAGCATCTTTAGGATCGACAAAACCTTTGGGTTGCATCATATACAACTCTTCATCAATGTCTCCATTGAGGAACGCTATTTTGACATCCATCTGCCATATCTCATAATCATAATATGCAGCGATTGCTAACAAAATCCTCACAGACTTTAGCTTCGCTACTGGTGAGAAAGTCTCATCGTAGTCAACTCCTTGAATTTGTCGAAACCCTTTTGCGACAAGTCGAGCTTTATAGACCGTAACATTACCATCAGCATCTGTTTTCTTCTTGAAAATCCATTTGTTCTTGACAGCCTTCCGGCCATCCGGTAAGTCTACCAAAGTCCATACTTGGTTTTCGTACATGGATCCAATCTCGGATTTCATGGCTTCTTGCCATTTATTGGAATCTGGGCTCATCATCGCTTCCTCATATGTCGCAGGGTCATCGGTGTTGTCCACCAACATGACACTCATAACGGGATCATACCAATCAGGAGTGGTACGAGTTCTCGTTGACCTGCGAGGTTCTATAGCAACTTCAACCGAAGTTTCATGATCATCATCATTAGCTTCCTCTCTTATTGGTGCAGGCACCACAGGAACTTCTTTCGGTGATGTGTTATTCGCAAGTTCGAGAGAAGGTTCGACAACCTCGTCGAGTTCTACTTTCCTTCCAGTCACTTCTTTCGAGAGAAATTCCTTCTCTAGAAAGGATCCATTCTTGGCAACAAAGATTTTGCCTTCGAATCTATGATAGAAGGTATACCCAATAGTTTCCTTTGGGTATCCTATGAAGAAGCATTTTTCCGCTTTGGGTTCAAGCTTGTCCGGCTGTAACTTCTTTACATAGGCTTCGCAACCCCAAACTTTAAGGAACGACAATTTAGGTTTCTTCCCAAACCATAATTCATATGGTGTCGTTTCAACGGATTTAGATGGTGCCCTATTTAAAGTGAATGCGGGTGTTTCTAATGCATAACCCCAAAATGATAGCGGTAAATCTGTAAGTGACATCATAGAACGAACCATATCTAAGAGAGTTCGATTACGACGTTCGGACACACCATTACGATGTGGTGTTCCCGGCGGTGTCAATTGTGAAAGTATTCCGCATTTCTTCAAATGCTCGCCAAACTCGTAACTTAGATATTCACATCCACGATCAGAACTTAGAAATTTAATCTTCTTGTTACGTTGATTCTCCACCTCATTTTGAAATTCCTTAGACTTCTCGAAAGTTTCGGACTTATGTTTCATGAAATAGATATACCCATATCTACTCAAGTCATCCGTGAAGGTAAGAACATAACAATAACCACCGCGCGATGCTACACTCATCGGACCACACACATCGGTATGTATGATTTCCAATAAGTCCGTAGCTCGCTCCATCATACCAAAAAATGGAGTCTTAGTCATTTTACCCATCAGACATGCTTCGCATCTTTCAAGTGATTCGAAATCAAGTGATTCAAGAAGTCCATCGGAATGGAGTTTCTTCATACGCTTCACTCCAATGTGACCAAGACGACAGTGCCACATATTGGTCGAGTTATCGCTCAATTTCAAACGTTTAGCTTCAATGTTATTAATATGTGTATTTCCACTATAGAGATTCAATAAGAATAGACCATCTATCAAAGGTGCATGTGCATAAAACATATTACTCATATAAATTGAATATCATTTTTATTCTCGGACTTAAACAAGTAACTGTCTCGCAATAAACAAGATCCCGATATAATGTTCATGCTTAACGCAGGCACCAAATAACAATTATTTAAGTATAAAATTAATCCCGATGGTAGACGAAGAGGTAGCGTGCCGACTGCGATCACATCAACCTTTGATCCATTTCCTATGCGCGTCGTCACCTTGTTCTTCGCTAGCTTCCGTTTATTCTGCAGCACCTGTTTCGAGTTACAAATATGAGCAACCGAACCAGTATAAAATACCCAGGCACTACTACGAGTACTAGTGAGATACACATCAATAACATGTATATCGGATATACCTTTCTTCTTGATGTTGCCGTTCTTCAAATCTGCCAAGTACTTTGGGCAATTCCGCTTCCAGTGACCCTCTCCGTTGCAATAAAAGCACTCAGTATCAGGCTTAGGTCCAGCCTTGGTCTTCTTCGTCGGTGCGGCAACTTTCTTACCACCCTTCTTGAAGTGTCCCTTTTGCTTAGACTTGCCTTTCTTGAATTTGGTGGTCTTATTGACCATCAACACTTGGTGCTCTTTCTTGATCTCCACTTCTGCGGATTTTAACATGGAGAAGAGTTCTGGCAACTGCTTGTTCATGCTTTGCATATTGTAGTTCATCACAAAGTTCTTGTAACTTGGTGGTAGTGATTGGAGGACACGGTAAATTCCCAAAGCATTAGGAATCACTATACCCAAGCTTTGGAGTTTGTTTGCGTGCCCAGACATCTTAAGCACATGCTCACTGACGGAGCTGCCCTCTTCCATCTTGCAGTTAAAGAACTTTTCAGAAGCCTCATAGCTCTCAACTGCCGCGTGAGTCTCAAATATCAGTTTGAGTTCACGGACAATATCATGTGGGTCTGAATTCTCAAACCTTTTCTGAAGCTCCGATTCCAAACCATACAAGATAGCACACTGAACTGTGGAGTACTGATTCTTCCGAGTGAGGTAAGCATTCTTTACTTCATCGATAGCAGCAGCTGCAGGCGGGTCACCCAGCGGTGCATCCAGCACATAGGTCAAATTACCAGCATTGAGGACAATCCTCAAATTGCGGAACCAATCCGCGAAGTTGCTTCCATTGTTTTTCAACTTTTCTTTCTCTAGGAACGCATTAAAATTGATGGTAGGGGGCGCCATTGATCCACAACATATTTGCAATAATTTAGACTAAGTTTATGACAAATTGAGTTCTAATTAATAATTAAATTAATCTAGGTGAACTCCCACTCAAAACAATATCCCTCACATTGTTTTAGTGATCACACAAACCAAATCCACCACATCAAAACCGATCATCACGAGAGTTGATGTAGCTTCAATGGCGAACAATCGACATGTTCATCATATCTACTATATGATTCATGCTTTACCTTTCGGTGATCCGTGTTCCGAGACCATGTCTGTACATGCTAGGCTCGTCAAGATCAAACCTTAGCTTCCGCATGAGAAAATCTGGCTTGCTCATGTTGTATACACTTGCAGAATCTAACACACCTGATCATCACGTGGTGCTTCGAAACAACAAGCTTTAGCAACGGTGCTTACTAAGGATGAACACTTTAGAACTTGAAATTTATGTGCATGAAGGATCATCTTATAATGCTACCGTCGCTAACTAAGCAATACAAGATGCATAAAGGATTAACATCACATGCAATTCATAATATGTGATATGATATGGCCTTTCATCTTTGTGCTTCCGATCTCCATCTTCAAGCACGAACATGATCTCCATCATCACCGGCATAGCGTCAAGGTTAATGGCGCCGCTTCATGGTTGTCGTCCACCAGCTCCAACTATTACAACTACTTTGAATAGACACGCGGGTCTTTAACAGAAATTAAAGACAACCATATGGCTCCTGCCGGTTGCCAACTTACAATAAGGAACATTGCATACATCAAATATAATCACAATCATGGCCATATCACATCACATCACACCCCTGCAAAACAAAGTTAGACACCTCTAATTTCTTTGCATATTTTACGTGGTTTGGGGCTTTCAATAAGTGTCGATCTAACTTACGAATAAGAACCACAACGTTGATGTTTGAACTATCAAGTGCCTGTTGTAAATTGGATCTATACTATAATGGGAGAGACAGACACCCGCAAAGCCACTTATGCAATACAAGTTGCATGTTGAGCGTGGAGCAAGTCTCATGAACGATGTCATGTAAGGTTAGCCCGGGCTGCTTCATCCCATCATACTGCAAGATGCAAAGTACACAAGAAGCAATTGATAATAAAAGCACCACCACCGATAATGACCATGGTGTTCTACTCGTGCAACAGATCTACATATAGACACGGCTCTGATACCACTGTAGGGGTTAGTAGCATGGAAAACAAAAAAAATCTACCGCATACAAACAAACAAGCCAACATCTATCTACTAGATTGTCGCAACGAGTCAATAGAATAACTCACCCTCGAAGATTCCAAAGTGTTTAACGAGAGCGGATTCTCGTGGATGATGTAGTCGTACTCTTGCCGATCTCAAGATCGTGTAGACGATCCTTTCGGCGCTGCGTTCCGGCAGCGGTCCCGCAGTCGGTCACACGTTCGGTACTCGATGAAGACCTTCCTCTCCCTTGTTCCAGCAGGCAGCGGAGGTTGTAGCACTCTCCTCGCGATTTCGGCAGCACGACGGCGTGGTACCGGAAGTAGAGGGGAGATCTCGCAGGGCTTCGCCTTAAGCCGGAGCGAGTATGGTGGACTATGAGAGATGCCTTGGCGATCTAGAGTTTAGAGGCACCAAGGAGAGAGGGCTAGGCCGGCGGCTAGGGCAAGGGGAAGGCCCCAACTCGGCGGCTAGGCAAACCCTAGGGGCGGCCGCGACTTGGTGGAGGCCGGCGGCTAGGGCTAGGGTTTAGAGGAGAGAGGTGTGTACTAGAGGGGCACCCCTGCCCCTCCTTATATAGGTGGGAGGGTGCCGGTTGGGAGGATGGAGTCCTCCCCCAACTCGGCCTCCTTGGCCGGCGGTGGAGGGAGGAGGACTTCCTCCCCAAGTAGGTTTCCTACTCTCCCTCCACCAAGCAAACTTGTCGTTTGACTTTTCAAATTGGTGTTTGACTTTTCAAACTAGGATTTGATTTATCCCTTTATTTTGCTCAGCGATGACACCTAGTACATGATGCAACCATTCCAACTTGTTATGACACATTCATGTACCCTTCCCCTCCGGAGTGCCGGACCTTCCGGACCCTTCTAGAACATTCCCGATGAAAACACCAGAATCATTCTCCAACTCTGAAACAGGACTTTCCTTATATGAATCTTATTCTCCGGACCATTCCGGATCCCATCCGAGACTCCGAACAACATTCGGTTACTCATCATTCCATAACTACTCAACAACATCGAATCCTTAAGTGTGTCTCCCTACGGTTCATGAATTATGTGGACATGATCGAGACACTTCTCCGAATAATAACCAATAGAGGAATCTGGAAATTCATATGGTTCCCACATATTTCTACGATTACTTTGCGATCGAATGAACCACTTACATACGATACCAATTTCCCTTTGTCTCACGATAGTTTACTTATCCGAGGTTTTGATCGTCGGTATCTCTGCATACCTAGTTCAACCTCGTTACTGATAAGTACTCTTTTCTCGTTCCCGTGATATGTGATCCCTTGTGAGCCAGTCACATGCTTGCAAGCCAATTGGATGACATTCCACCGAGAGGGCCCAGAGTACATCTATCTGTCATATGTATGGACAAATCCCACTCTTGATCCATGTGTCTCAACCCATACTTTCCAAACACTCAATGCCAACTTTATAACCACCCAGTTACGGTGTGGTGTTTGATGTCATCAAAGCATCCTTCCGGTGATGGTGATAAGCATGATCTCATGGTCGAAGGAATTAGGTTACTATGTATGAGAAAGCATATAGCAATTGAACTATTAAAATGACTTGATCTTTATGCTAGGCTTATCTATAGGAGTATGTCCATCATACCATTCTCCTAACGATATGATCTTGTTGTTAATAACATCTCAATTGTCATGATAGGTAAACCACAATCATTTATTAACCAACAGGCTAGTATTATGAAGAGGCTTTACTAGGGACTCTAATTTAGTTTACAAATCACACAAGTATTAATGTTTCCTTGTTAATACTGTTATAGCATGAATGTACACATTTATCATAAATACAAAGATATAATAATAACTACATTTATTATTGCCTCTAGGGCATATCTCCAACATAATCATATTATTATGAAAATAGTGTGTTCTGACCTTTTTCAAATGCAGGTGATGACAACACTGGATTTGCAAAATACTTTACAAAAAATAATCAAAGGACATGAGCAAGTGTGAACTTGCCTTTTGTGATTGCAAGATTATGCACTCACGGTCTTCAAGACAATATAAGATCCAATAGCTTAAATCTGCATCATTGGTCCAGTAAGGACTAATGTTTAAAGAAGAAAGATGCTTTTATGCATAAGTAATGTAGTGCAAGTTGATAAACGCGAATCCCAAGAATAATGTTGTTCTAGGGCTTGGATACTGGAAATGGTTTCTTTGGAATGTGTTGCCCTTTTAGATTACGTTTCACACATGTGCTTCTTATTAAGGCTTGTGAGTGTGTGTGAAACAACATGTATCTATATAATAATAAAATACACACATATGGAATTCTATTCACGGTTGCTTACATCTTAATTGTTTATCTTCAAGTTTTACTTTACAAGTAATGTCACTTATAAAGAATTAAAGTATTAATAATCTTATTATGCAAGTAAAGTATAAAGTAAAGTGTTAACTATTGATTGTCATATGTTGATTGAAGTGGCAAAATGAATAACTTTTGAAGAAAATCTTATTCAACTAAGTAGAAGCATTTAAGCTTTTAAGTTAACCTTATGATGTGTTCTTTCTAGTTATAGTCTTTAAGTCAAAAAGAATTGCATTTACTGGAATAATAAAATTAGTAGTATTTGAGACTTATCTATTTTGGTTTTTAACTGGGTTGATTTGGTATTAAGATGCTTTATAAATTAATTATAATAGACCAAAGTTAACTATAAAGCATATAATGAAGTCTTTAGCATTATACTTAAATCTTGGTAACTATAAGTAATTTCAAGAATGTAGATAGACTTAGGGTGTATTACTTATGATACTTGTATCTTGTTTACTTTATATTGTTTCCTTAGAGTTACTTGAGAATGGTATTACTTTTATTTGGTAGTGGTTTCTTTACATTATAAATGTATTAAGGGATTTATCTCCCAATAAGGGTGTGGTTAAGGTTTGTGAATAAATAAACAATATTATTTACTACTTATGAATTCACTTATAGTGTTTTGATTTGTTTATAATCTTGTGGTTAAAGAAAAGGAATAGGTTTTATTTCACTACAAATTATTCTTTGAGATTTTATATTAAATAAGAATCCTTTTATAAAATAATCTGTATTTATGGTTGAGAGATAATTTAATAAAATTGTATTTAAAATGTGTTGGACCAATTTGACTTTAAATTATAAATATTCAAGACTAATACTATTTATTAGACTTTAATTAGTTAATTTTAGAATTATTAACAAATTTTATTTACCTTTATATGAATTATTAATTAAGGAAATAGGTTTAAATTCAAGTTATGAAAGTGTTTAACTTTTTATTTAACTCAAAAGTGGAATACCACATTTTTAACATGTAGTTATTATTTTTGTGATCATTTTGGTATATTACATTTATTTTTGTGATTTATAAATAATAAGATATGATTTTTTTAATAAAGTTTATTACTTCATAAATACTTAATAAATAATAAATATTTAATTAAGAGGAATAATAATGCATGATTATAGTTTTAAACTCTAATTCTTATTTTTCTAAGATTTTTATTATTTTATTTGTATTTTTAACATTTACCATTATTAAAATATTAATTATCAAAGTTTTATTACTTATAAAACCTTTATTAAATAATATTTATTTAAATAATCATCATAATAATATTTGATAATAGTTTTAAGTTGTAGATTTTATTTTTCTGAATATTTTCATATGTTATAAGTATTTTTCTGATTTATAAAACAAAAGTAATTAATGAAACAAGATTTAATCATTTTATTGTATTGGAATTAATATTGTTTTATTAA
Source organism: Avena atlantica (assembly GCA_910589765.1). Lineage (NCBI taxonomy): Eukaryota > Viridiplantae > Streptophyta > Magnoliopsida > Poales > Poaceae > Avena > Avena atlantica. The sequence goes on along the minus strand of OU342734.1, from coordinate 416,077,716 downwards.
ATTCCTGAACAGTAAATACTTTTATTACTTAGATAGGGTATACCCCAATTCACAGACAGGTGGGCTCAGGGCCACGTTGGCGTGCCACGCTGGCGTGGACCAGTCAACATGGTGGACTTGGTCAAGGATGACGCCGACGTGACCTCACGATGACGTCATACGAACGGATCCTCTCATATCGAATTGGATTTCGGTGATCGAGCGAGGCTGTGGGTAGGTGGTTTGGATGCGGAAGAGTTCGCTGGTTCGAACTGTGGCCGCACCACTCAAAAATGGTCACTGGAACCTTGGCTCCGGCGAGCCCAGACGGCAGCGAGCAAACGCCCAAGTGGCAAAGTCGACAGAGAGGTTTAGAGATGAATCGGAGAGGTTCGCGAGTTCAGGTAGCTCACCAAGATTCGGAAGAGCGTGTTGAAGAGGGCGGAGGAGGTTTAATACGGTGGTAATCAACGATGAACGACAACGTCTGGCGGCGGTAGACGCTTCGATCCCGTCGATTGGGGTTGCGCAGGCTTGCGCGATTTGTCGAAGATGAACAAGAAGAGCACGACGAGCACGTTGGTGTCCTCCGTTGGTCCTAGGGTGGACGGTAACGGTGAGGTGGATGATCTCCGGCGAGCTTGGTTTACAGTGGATAAGGGAAAACGAGGAAGAAAAGGGATTAGGGTTCGTTCTCTGCGGTTACGGGGTCCTTATAGTCTCAAAGAGCGGTGGCTCACATCATAGGGCACGGCGGTCATCACGGCGACAGCGGACGGCTCCGGCGGCGCCACGCAGCTATTGCTCCCCGACGGCCTTCTGTCTAAACGAAGAAGAAAGGAAGAAAAGGAATGAAGGGGTACTGGGCCGATGTTGGGCTGGAGTGGGCTGCAGCGAAGTGAGCGGTGGAGTTTGGTTGTGACCTGCGGGCGTCGAATAGAGAGAAGAGGAAATGGGTTGTGGGCCACGTTTAGTGTTTCCTCTGTTTTTTCCTGGTTTTATTCCTTTTTCATTTTCTGTTTGTTTTCAGGTTTGTATTTTTATATTTGGTTTGAACTTTCCTTTTTGGAATTTTATTTGCTCAATACTTGCAGCAACAATAAAGTTATTAAAAATCCATTTGTGAACTTTTATTATGTATTGTGATATTTTCTTTATTTCCTTTATATATATATTCTTTTCTATAATATTGTTTTCACTTTTATTTGGATTAATTAAGTTTTAAAATGTTTAATAATATTCATAGGGTTTATTTATATGTATTTAATCACATAGTATAGGGTAGGATGATTTATAATATTGGATCCCCACTTATTCTATGCTCATATGGGATGAGTGGTTAGAGAAATGAATTAAAGACTTTGTCCAATGATTATAAATAGAATATTTATGAGATGTTGATGAGAAAACTTATTAATAAGTTTAGAGTTCTCAATTGTAATTACTCACCCTAGGGTTTAAGATACTTACTATACTTCTTTTCTTTTGTTGATGTGAATAAAGATTAATGGCTAAATATATTGTGTTTAGGTTTGAGATCAGAATGATGTTATCGGGAATGTCTCATGAAAAGGATTTGGTAAAGATAACTACTAAGCACATATGGTTATGATAATTAGAAATGATAAAGATGTGCTTAAGTGTTTTGATATAGGAAATTATTCCTATAAAGCATTGTGAAAATAAAATGATTTATCCAACAGATGAGATGGATATTAATCTTGGTTATAGATTTAGGGTTTAGTGTTTACCAAGAATTCCTATCCTCCATAATTCATAACTCTTGACTTCTACTAAAATAATTCCTTTCCTAGATATACTACTTCTTTATATCCAATGTTGCTCTAGTATCATCTTGATCATACTATTTGGTCTCTACTTAACTCCAGTATCTAACATTCCAACCTCACATTATATTAATGTGATTTGTAATGACTAATCTAGGATAATATATCTATACTATGGTTCAATCATGTTTTATCCACCAGTGTCACTTATACATGGTATAAGCATTCAATATTGGTGAATAAGGCATGATCATTATAATCCTTTGATCCTTTATGGTTTAGGTTTCTAGTTGGATAATCAAGGCTTCATCAATACAACATTACAGTTGTATTATAATCATCTTCTGTTTAGCTCTATTGGATTAAGAGATATAATTCATTGACTATACCTACTTGATCCAATAGGACTACTCCTGGTAACTTATTTTCAGACTGCATTCTTGTAATCTTCTTTGTTACCATATTGATTTGATTTCCTCCAATCACTCCCATCCTATAGATGACATCTAGAACTAGCATCACTATTTACCTCTTCTGACTTCTTTCTTTATAAGCCTTAAGTGAATGCTATAATAAGGACAAGAGTTGATAGGTCAAGAATTGATAGGTTAAGAATTGGTAAATCAATAGTTGATTACTCAATATTAATGAACAACAAATATAAGGATAGGATTCAATAGAGATGATAAGGATTGGTATGGAAAGAAAGATATATGGTGAATGATCTTAACTTTGGTTTCTTTCCTACTCAATCTCACTAGAGAGTTAAACTTAGGTAATTCCATGATACTCATGGTATAAGTAGATGAGATTAAAATATGGTTATTACATTCTTATTATTTGTGTTATATTTATAATTTGGTATTCATGATTGATTATAATGAATACTATGATATGATCACCTGAGGATCAAATATAAATCATTAAGTAATGTATTAGGGTTTAATTTTATTCCATTTGATCTACCCTTAGATCAAATCATGTTTACCCAAAATAAGGTTTTAGCAAAGGTCATATTGAAACTTATCGCAGTCAACTTGATGATCTACTTCAATTCCATCAAGTTGAGAGAAGCTTCAATCTCTTTGACAAGTTTTTATTTAAAAGCGCGAAAATTATTCGGATTTTCTATGCATGAATGCAATGCACACATCTGTGTTCAGCTTATTTCTAAGCTCTAATTCTAGGATGTTATAGACTCTCCCCCTTAAAATAAACTTCGTCCTCGAAGTTCGCACTCTCATGTTTCAGAGTAAGGAATTGTCATGCATTGATTATGATAGGCCTCAACTCCATGGTAACCTCAATAGGAATAATGGTAATATCCCATATCCAAATCTTTCCCTTGAATCCTCATCATGCTCAACAATCTTTAACTTAGTGTCTCCAATACTCCAAAAATAAAATTTATTTTAGTCCCTTAGGTATACATCCTTATGACAAAATCCTCAATCTAGGGTCTCTTCTTTAGTTCATTCCTTAATTAGGTATCCTAATCCAATTCCCTTACTTGATCATCGAACTTCCTTACTATATTACGTAAGATATAGGAAGTCTCACTAAAAATAGGTTTTAAATTTTATTAGTAAATAGTGTGATCAAAATACTAACCTCTGATTTGTCATTATATGAGTTGTACTGGTAATCCTTCCGAATATTGGTTTTGAACCCATTTAGTCCAAACCCAATGGATTTTATTATTTTTTTAAACATGTCAAATTAGATATGTTTTATTCCTTCTTAAGGATTTCTTAAGAGTTGTTTCCTTTAGAATTGGTCTGTTAAGACCATTATGTGTTATTACTTCAAACTTTTACCTTATTAAGCTTTAGACAATCTATTATTATCACCTTAATTACTTCTGCAACTTCCTTATATTAATTTCTTTAAGGTTTGAGTACTGCTACCTTGAAGTACACTTCGATCTTTCATCCAGACATACTTCCAAAAATACTTCAATAGTAATGATTCCTTTTAACCTTATGAAAATAAGGCTTAAGTTATCATAGGTTAGTATTTCTTATCCAACCTTTACTTATAATGTTTACTCTCCCCCTTAGGGTTTACTAATAGTCTTCAAACTATATGTTTAGTATTTATTGGTTTAATAATTAGAATATTGGTCTCTATTCATCTTATACTTTACCTAATTAGGTCTTATGAAAGATTGTACGGTGTATCCACACAATTGTGGATCTCCGAAGCGAATCTTTCAGCATTATTTGTCTTACTTACTATTCAGACATTTTCTCTTTGATACACCTGACTTTGCGAAGCGTTTTAGAAATTTGTCGCTTAATATTTTATACTCCTTTAGGTCTTACTTGGCTTAGGCCAAGTTTTATGCTCTTTATGCAACTTTTAAGATGATCTGGTTGACTATGTCAACCAACACCGGCTATGGACAATATACCAACTATGGATCAAATACCAGCTGCGGACTATCCTAGGTTGTATGATTTACCCTATGGTTTCCGACATACCTCTCGTATTCTCTCTGAATTGTCAGAGCTTGAATACCATTTTGGTTTCAAAGCTACTTCTTTGTATTTATTCATGATACTTCCATGAACTTGCATAATTACTCCATTGACTTCTTAGCAAAATTACCTATTTTGATTGAACTTTTAAGTTCATCACTTCTTGTTGCTGACTAATAATGATCTGAACTTAATCCATCTTTCAAATTGCGTTGATACTCCTTATACTTGGCTTCATTCTTCAAGTAAGTCTTCATCTTGGTCTTCGGAACTCGTCACTCCTTTACACGAATTCCCATTCCTATCTAGGTCTATAACATCAAGTAGTAACTGGATGTTGCAACATGCATTTGCACATCAAGTCAAACTTCATGTACAGATCTAGTCAATCAATAAGATCCAAGAAAAACAAATAAATCCAGGTGTGGTACATATAACACACAATATTCTAAACCCGGAATATAGTAGTTGAGTATAGTATCTCTAGAATTCAGGCTTAGTTGTGTAGTATATGACACCTCCTCGTATAGGTTTTCATTGTGATACTTAGCACATAGGTCAAACTATACTTTGTCTCAATATTTACCCTAATTGCTCAATTGCAATAAGATAAATTTAAGCAAAGTGGTCTCAATTTGGTCTTGTCTAGCCTTTAGTCTCACTTTTAGAATGATTAACTATTTTCAACCATTCTTTATTCGTAAACTAGCCTCACATTATCTCTCCAAATGACTAATCAGATTTTATTTGCTTACTTAAACCAAATATTATTGGAAATTTCTAGAACCTATGACTTCTATCATAGTTCTACCAAGTTATCTACTTACTCTACCTAACGATAATTTACTAATTCCTTATTATAATTATACTCTCATCATGGTTTCGGAGCTAATCTCACCATGATCTTATCATGTTTTACCTGTACATTATGATTTAAGAGTTAATCTAGCCATGATAACTTCACTTCACATTACTCTATTATTCAGTCTTAACATAATTTTACTTCATCGCATAAAATTCTCAAGTGAATCCCACATGATTACTACTCACTACATCAACATTTATCCTAATGATATTCATCATGTTGTCTTTGGTTACCAACTGACACTAAGATTTTATTGTTCTTACTTAAAATCTAGGATTAGGCTACACTATTAAGACTACTTCAATTGATGTCTTGCCCTTTCCTACGACATCTTGCTGGTTTATGTCTCCCTCGGAAGACACTAAAGAGCACTATACTTGAGAAAAGATAAATAATTACTCCTAAGAAAGAACGACTTAAACATCTGACTTAAGTGTGACAAAATTATCCTCAAGTGGATACTCATCACAAGTCATATGAATATTTGGTTTAGATAAGATGGCTCCTATAGTCACTATCCAACCTACAGATCTTCCTAAAAGGTTTTCAATCCTAAGGTCAAAGCATATGCTCTGATACCAACTGCGATGACCCAGCGTACCACTGCATGATGTAGTACACTATAGTCGTTGACATAACACCAATGAAACACCGTTCACTAGTATTACATCCCTCAGAGTAGTACAACAGAAACTTAGCAGGTCCAAGACATGACTATAGATTACAACTCAACTCTTTACACAAGATCCAGAGAACACTCTAGGTTAACGAGAGAGAAAGAAACTTCTTACAAAGAAGAATCAGAAAAAACAACTCCAAAAATTATAATACTATTAAGACTAATATCTTAAATAATGGTCTGGCATTGATGCTATTGCAATACACTACAGAAATAGGTTCTATGGCAAGAGATTCTATGCTTATCTAATCAACAACTTCGTCTTCACTTGAGCTGATGTATATGTTGACTTTCTTGACTTCATTGAAGAGCTTGAGCTTTTGATGATGATTTCTAGAACATACTTGATGTAGACATCGTTTATACTGGCTTTAGAACCTAGCAAGGGTTAAGAAGATACTTTGAGTACGAGCGTACTCAGCAAGTCCACTAGAAAAGAAGTGTTTGATGCACTATATCTACAGCCACAGACCATAGGTCGTAGGCAATGCAGGTTTTCGTAAACATTTCTTCAAAGGTTGCTTTTATTCTGAAAAGCTATGTCCGTCAGCCTTCACGGGTTTACCAGAACTTTCATGGAGTTCCTTTCCCGCCGCGTTCGCAGCTCCTTCCCGGAACAGGGAGTAACAAGTTACAGTTCTTACACTCTACAGAGGTGCGTCACTTTACCCATGAGAGATCTTAGCTTTGTTGCACATCCGGGCCGCGAACCCGTTCACACTTCCTTGGTGTGAAGCCCAGACTAATATCCAAGCCAATCACTGCCTTCTCCGTGACCCGCATGTCTCTTTGGTGTACGCGAGCCCACCTATTGAATTACGGCAATGGCAGTACAGACCGTTCAGATGCCAGAACTATCATGGGTCGTTGAGGGCTCCCACCCATATGCTGCATATCCTCTACGAATTACCATAAATAATATGCATGCTACGAGTGATAACAGCCACGACCCGCACATCCAGCTCCATGCGAGAGGGAAAAGATATAGCTGACTTCTTCGTCCCATTCCAAATTTCATGGTCAATGCGTAATATACGGCGCAAGAATCACTGGTGACATTGGTTGTTAAGTCCTAGATAATATGTTCCTTTACCACCGGAACTCTTATAGTAGGTTATTACCTCATGGTAAATAACCTATAATCATATTATTATGAAAATAGTGTTTTCTGACCTTTTTCAAATGGAGGTGATGACAACACTGGATTTGCAAAATACTTTACAGAAAATAATCAAAGGACATGAGCAAGTGTGAACTTGCCTTTTGTGATTGCAAGATTATGCACTCACGGTCTTCAAGACACTATAAGATCCAATAGCTGAAATCTACATCATTGGTCCGGTAAGGACTAATGTTTAAAGAAGCAAGATGCTTTTATGCATAAGTAATGTAATGCAAGTTGATAAACGCGAATCTCGAGAATAATGTTGTTCTAGGGATTGGATACTGGAAATGGTTTCTTTGGAATTTGTTGCCCTTTTAGATTACGTTTCACATATGTGCTTCTTATTAAGGCTTGTGAGTGTGTGTGAAACAACATGTATCTATATAATAATAAAATACACACATATGGAATTATATTCATGGTTGCTTACATCTTAATTGTTTATCTTCAAGTTTTACTTTACAAGTGATGTCACTTATAAAGAATTTAAGTATTAATAATCTTATTATACAAGTAAAGTATAAAGTAAAGTGTTAACTATTAATTGTCATATGTTGATTGAAGTGGCAAAATGAATAACTTTTGAAGAAAATCTTATTCAACTAAGTAGAAGCATTTAAGCTTTTAAGTTAACCTTATGAGGTGGTCTTTCTAGTTATAGTCTTTAAGTCAGAAAGAATTGCCTTTACTGGAATAATAAAATTAGTAGTATTTGAAACTTATCTATTTTGTTTTTTAACTGGGTTGGTTTGGTATTAAGATGCTTTATAAATTAATTATAACAGACCAAAGTTAACTATAAAGCATATAATAAAGTCTTTAGCATTATACTTAAAGCTTGGTAACTATAAGTAATTTCAAGAATGTAGATAGACTTAGGGTGTATTACTTATGATACTTGTATCTTGTTTACTTTATATTGTTTCCTTAGAGTTACTTGAGAATGTATTACTTTTATTTGGTAGTGGTTTCTTTATATTATAAATGTATTAAGGGATTTATCTCCCAATAAGGGTGTGTTTAAGGTTTGTGAATAAATAAACAATATTATTTACTACTTATGAATTCACTTATAGTGTTTTGATTTGTTTATAATCTTGTGGTTAAAGTAAAGGAATAGGTTTTATTTCACTACAAATTATTCTTTGAGATTTTATATTAAATAAGAATCCTTTTATAAAATAATCTGTATTTATGGTTGAGAGATAATTTAATAAAATTATATTTAAAATGTGTTGGACCAATTTGACTTTAATTATAAATATTCAAGACTAATACTATTTATTAGACTTTAATTAATTAATTTTAGAATTATTAACAAATTTTATTTACCTTTATATGAATTATTAATTAAGCAAATAGGTTTAAATTCAAGTTATGAAAGTGTTTAACATTTTTTTAACTCAAAAGTGTAATACCACATTTTTAACATGTAGTTATTATTTTTGTGATCATTTTGGTATATTACATTTATTTTTGTGATTTATAAATAATAAGATATGAATTTTTAATAAGGTTTATTACTTCATAAATACTTAATAAATAATAAATATTTAATTAAGAGGAATAATAATGCATGATTATAGTTTTAAACTCTAATTCTTATTTTTCTAAGATTTTTAGTATTTTATTTGTATTTTAACATTTACCATTATTAAAATATTAATTATCAAAGTTCTATTACTTATAAAACCTTTATTAAATAATATTTATTTAAATAATCATCATAATCATATTTGATAATAGTTTTAAGTTGTAGATTTTATTTTTCTAAATATGTTCATATATTATAAGTATTTTTCTGATTTATAAAACAAAAGTTATTATAATCATTTTATTGTATTGGAATTAATATTGTTTTATTTAATTACTGAACAGTAAATACTTTTATTACTTAGACAGGGTATACCCCAAGTCATAGACAGGTGGGCTCAGGGCCACGTTGGCGTGCCACGCTGGCATGGACCAGTCAACAGGGTGGACTTGGTCAAGGATGACACCGACGTGACCTCACGATGACGTCATACGAACGGATCCTCTCAGATCGATTTCGATTTCGGTGATTTGGTGATCGTGCGAGGCTGTGGGTAGGTGGTTTGGATGCGGAAGAGTTCGCTGGTTCGAACTGTGTCCGCACCACTAAAAAATGGTCACCGGAACCTTGGCTCCGGCGAGCCCAAACGGCGGTGAGCAAACGCCCAAGTGGCAAAGTCAACAGACAGGTTTAGAGATGAATCGGAGAGGTTCGCGAGTTCAGGTAGCTCACCAAGATTCGTAAGAGCGTGTTAAAGAGGGCGGAGGAGGTTTAAGACGGTGGCAATCGACGATGAACGGCGGCGTCTGGCGGCGGTAGACGCTTCGATCCCGTCGATTGGGGTTGCGCCGGCTTGCGCGATTTGTCGAAGATGAACAAGAAGAGCACGACGAGCATGTTGGTGTCCTCCGTTGGTCCTAGGGTGGTCGGGAACGGCGAGGTGGATGATCTCCGGCGAGCATGGTTTATAGTGGATAAGGGGAAACGAGGAAGAAAGGGATTAGGGTTCATTCTCTACGGTTACGGGGTCCTTATAGGCTCAAAGAGCGGTGGCTCGCATCTTAGGGCACGGCGGTCATCACGGCGACGGCGGACGGCTCCGGCGGCGCCATGCAGCTACTGCTCCCCGACGGCCTTCTGTCTGAACGAAGAAGAAAGGAAGAAAAGGAATGAAGGGGTACTGGGCCGATGTTGGGCTGGAGTGGGCTGCATGAAGGGTTTCGCGGCATAGTAAATCAAAATTTTCTACGGAGCGAACAGAGGGAAAGCCAAGATATAATCTAGGAGATGCAAACAATGAGAGAGATTGGATTAGATCTTCATACCCTTGAAGATTCGCACAGCGGAACGTTCGTCGGAACATGGGTGATGTAGTCGTACTCGCTTCTCCTCCTCGCGATCCGATCCGATCTAGCACCACAAGTGGCGGTGCCTCCGTGAGATGCACACGTGCAGCACCTCTACGTCTCCTCCTTCCTCGGACCAGCAAGTTTGGTGGTGAGATAGATTGGATCTACAACACGACGGCGTGGTGTATATGGTGAAGAATTTCTGCAGCAGGGCTTCGCCTACAAACAGTCGGGAGGGAGAGAGGAAAGCTAGCAAGGCGGCTAGGGTTTGGAGGAGAGGTGTAGGGGTTTGGTGCGCCCCACCCCTCTTTATATAGAGGGGGGGCGCAGCCCTAGCCCCTCCCCCAATCCCAAAGGATAAGGAGTGGGGGGCATGGACTCTCCCCTCTTCTAGAAACCCTATCTCTAGTTTAAACGATTTAAACTCTCTAGGATCGGCTGGGCCCTATGGGGTCTTGTGCCCCTGGCCCAATGCGGCCAGGACACTCCCTCATAGGCCCATGCCCCCTCCCGGAAGGTGGGGCCACGTTGGTCCCCTTCCGGAAGGTTCTAGAAGCTTCCGGTACAATACCGATTAACCTGGAACAATTCCGAACTCCAAAAACTGCACTGCCTTATATGAATCTTATTCTCCGGACCATTCCGGAACCTCTCGTGATGTCCCGGATCCCATCCGAGACTCCGAACAAAAATTCATAAACCAATTATCCAATCTATCCTAGCGTCGAGATACGTTAAGTGTGTGACCCTGCGGGTTCGAGAATATGCAGACATGATCTTCTATCAATAATCAACAGCGGGGTCTGGGCACCCATATTGACTCCCACACATTCATCGATGATCATATCGGATGAACCACGATGCCAGGATTCAAACAATCCCATATATATATTCCCTTCGTCTCGCGATATTTTACTTGCCCGAGATTCGATCGTTGGTACCGTCATACCTAGTTCAATCTCGTTCACAGCAAGTACTTTAATCGTTCCGTAATCCGATATCACTTTGTGATTAACTCCTTAACCACATGCTTGCAAGCGGTGTTGATATTGATTACCGAGTGGGCCCGAAGTATATCTCTCCGACTTGGGAGGGACAAATTCCATCTCGATACATACAACCCAACAGATACTTTCCGATCACCTGAGAGACACCTTTATGATCACCCTCTCATAGGATGACGTTTGATGACCTCAAAGCTTTCTTCCGATACCAGGGAGTTGTATTATCTCATGGTCTAAGGAATACAATATTTGACATAAGAAAAGCTTCGCAAAGACGAACACGATGACACGATCTAATTGCTTTGCTTAGTTTGGGTCTGTCCATCATATCATTCTCCAATGAAATGATCTCATTATCAATTGACAACTCATGTCTATGGTTAGGAAACCTTAACCATAATTGATCAATGAGCTAGTCCATAGAGGCGTACCAGGGACACGGTGTTGTTCACAAACCACATAAGTATTAATGTTTCCGCTTAATACAATTCTAGCATGGAATATAAACTTTATCATGAACATGAATTATAATAATAACATCTTTATTATTGCCTCTAGGGCATAATTCCAACAGTCTCCCACTTGCACTAGAGTCAATAATCTAGTTTACATCTGGTAACAATCTCACACCCATGGCACTGAGGTGTTGATCATGTTTTACACGTGGAAGAGGTTTAGTCAATGGATCTGCGACATTCAGATCTGTATGTACTTTGCTAATCTTCAGATCTCCATCTGCAATATAATCTCGGATTATATGAAACTTGCGGTTGATATGCTTGGTCTTTGGATGATATCTTGGTTCCTTAGCTGTGACCTGCGGGCGTCGAATAGAGAGAAGAGGAAATGGGTTGTGGGCCAGGTTTAGTGTTTCCTCTGTTTTTTCCTGGTTTTATTCCTTTTTCATTTTCTGTTTGTTTTCAGGTTTGTATTTTTATATTTGGTTTGAACTTTTCTTTTTGGAATTTTATTTGCTGAATACTTGCATCAACAATAAAGTTATTAAAAAACCATTTGTGAACTTTTATTATGTATTGTGATATTTTCTTTATTTCCTTTATATATATTCTTTTCTATAACATTGTTTTCACTTTTATTTGGAGTAATTAAGTTTTAAAATGTTTAATAATATTCATAGGGTTTATTTATATGTATTTAATCACATAGTATAGGGTAGGATGATTTATAATATTGGATCCCCACTTATTCCATGCTCATATGGGATGAGTGGTTAGAGAAATGAATTAAAGACTTTGTCTAGTGATTATAGATAGAATATTTATGAGATGTTGATGAGAAAACCTATTAATAAGTTTAGAGTTCTCAATTGTAATTACTCACCCTAGGGTTTAAGATACTTACTATACTTCTTTTCTTTTGTTGATGTGAATAAAGATTAATGGCTAAATATATTGTCTTTAGGTTTGAGATCAGAATGATGTTATCTGGAATGTCTCATGAAAAGGATTTGGTAAATATAACTCCTAAGCACATATGGTTATGATAATTATAAATGATAAAGATGTGCTTAAGTGTTTTGATATAGGAAATTATTCCTATAAAGCATTGTGAAAATAAAATGATTTATCCAATAGATGAGATGGATATTAAGCTTGGTTATAGATTTAGGGTTTAGTGTTTACCAAGAATTCCTATCCTCCATAATTCATAACTCTTGACTTCTACTAAAAGAATTCCTTTCCTAGATATACTACTTCTTTATATTCAATGTTGCTCTAGTATCATATTTATCATACTATTTGGTCTCTACTTAACTCCAGTATCTAACATTCCAACCTCACTTTATATTAATGTGATTTGTAATGACTAATCTAGGATAATATATCTATACTATGGTTCAATCATGTTTTATCCACCAATGTCACTTATACGTGGTATAAGCATTCAATATTGGTGAACAAGGCATGATCATTATAATACTTTGATCCTTTACGGTTTAGGTTTCCAGTTGGATAATCAAGGCTTCATCAATACAACATTACAGTTATAGTATAATCATGTTTTGTTTAGCTCTATTGGATTAAGAGATATAATTCATTGACTATACCTACTTGATCCAATAGGACTACTCCTGGTAACTTATTTTCAGACTGCATTATTGTAATCTTCTTTGTTACCATATTGATTTGATTTCCTCTAATCACTCCCATCCCATAGATAACATCTAGAACTAGCATCATTATTTACCTCTTCTGACTTCTTTCTTTATAAGCCTTAAGTGAATGCTATAATAAGGACAAGAGTTGATAGGTCAAGAATTGATAGGTTAAGAATTGATGAATCAATAGTTGATTACTCAATATTGATGAACAACAAATATAAGGATATGATTCAATAGAGATGATAAGGATTGGTATGGAAAGAAAGATATATGGTGAATGATCTTAACTTTGGTTTCTTTCCTACTCAATCTCACTAGAGAGTTAAAGTTAGGTAATTCCATGATACTCATGGTATAAGTAGATGAGATTAAAATATAGTTGTTACATTCTTATTATTTGTGTTATATTTATAATTTGGTATTCACGAGTGATTATAATGAATACTATGATATGATCACCTAAGGATCAAATATAAATCACTAAATAATGTATTACGGTTTAATTTTATTCCATTTGATCTACCCTTAGATCAAATCATGTTTACCCAAAATAAGGTTTTAGCAAAGGTCATATTGAAACTTATCGCAGTCAACTTGATGATCTACTTCAATTCCATCAAGTTGAGAGAAGCTTCAATCTCTTTGACAAGTTTTTATTTAAAAGCGCGAAACTTATTCGGATTTTCTATGCATTAATGCAATGCACACATCTGTGTTCAGCTTATTTCTAAGCTCTAATGCTGGGATGTTACAGTGATGACAACACTGGATTTCTAAAATACTTTATAGAAAATAAACAAAGGACATGAGCAAGTGTGAACTTGCCTTTTGTGATTGCAAGATTATGCACTCACGGTCTTCAAGATAATATAAGATCCAAAATCTGAAATCATCATCATTGGTCCGGTAAGGACTAATGTTTAAAGAAGCAATATGTTCTTATGCATAAGTAATGTGATGCACGTTATAAACGCGAATCCCGGGGATAACGTGGTTCTAGGGTTTGAATTCCGGAAATTGTTACTTTAGAATGTGTTGTCTTTTTAGATAATTTCCACACTTGTGCTTCTTGTTAGGGCTTGTGAGTGTGTGTGAACAACACATAGTTATGCAGCAATAAAATATACACCTATGAAATGTTATCCAAGATTGCTTATATAAGAGTTCTTTTTTGAAGTGGCAAAAAGAGTAACATTTGAAGAAAAGATTTCTTTTCTAAGGTCTAAACAATCTTTGTGATTAGTTAGTGGTAGTCGATGTTATTTGTGCTTGCTAGAATAGTTTGGGCTTGAGATGCTTTATGACTTAACTATATCAGACCAAAGTTAACTATAAAACATCTAATATTGTTTATAGTATTTTATTTAGAGTCTTGTGGACTAAAGTTAACTTTAAAACATAGATAGTTTGAAAGTATAATGCTTATAACATTTGTACTTTGTGTACTTGGTAATGTTGCCTTAAGGTTACTTAAGAATGGTTATAATTTTCTTTGATGTGATGGTTTTCTTGATTTTATAAGGGAATAATATTACTTATCCCTTTTATGGACGAGTGGTTTTAGTTTGTAAATCATGGAGTTATGTTACTTAATTGCTTATGAGTTCACTATAGTGTTTTAGTATGTTAATAAACTTGTGATTAAAGTAAAGGAAATAAGTTTTTATTTAACTACAATTTGTTCTTGATGATTCTATATTTGATAAGAATTCTCTTTAGAAAATATTATACACCTAAGGTTGAGGAGAATTCAATAAAATTGTAATTAAAATGTGTTTAAACTATTTGGACTTCATATTATTGATGTTGAAGACTAATACTATTTATTAGACTCAATTGGTTAATTTAGACATATTAGCAGTTTTTATTTACCTTGATATGAATTATCAATTAAATAAATAAGTTCAAATTTGGGTTATTAAAGTATTTGAATTTTTATTTAACTAAAAAATGGAATATTATATTTTTAATATGTAGATATTCTTTTTGTGATCATTTTGGTATATTATATTTATTTTTATGATTTATAAATAATAAGATATGATTTTTATAAGATTTAATTCTTTATAAATACTTAATAAATAATAAATATTTAAGTAAGTGAAATAATAATGCATGATTATAGTTTTAAGTTATAGTCTTTATTTTCTAAGCTTTTTGGTATTTTATTCATATTTCTAATATTTACCATTATTGGAATATGAATTATCTTAGTTTGATTTCTTTTATAATTCTTATTAAATCATAATTATTTAAATAATCATCAAAATATTAGTTGATAATAAGTTTAAGTTGTAGATTTTATTTTTCTACAAATTTTCATATATTATACACATTTTTCTGAATCATAAATCAAAAGTTATTAATTAAACAAGATTTAATTATTTATTTGATTTCTGGAATATTAATAATTAAGTTTATAACATTTTATTTATTTCTTAAACAGGAACTAACTTTTTACACCACACTCACAGCTAGCGTAAGTCACTGACCAATGGGCCTATGTCCACCTCAGCTCACACGTTAAAGACCGACTGATTGGCTACCCCAGACAATGACATATGAGCCCTAGGTCATGTCACATGCCACGTGAGACAAATACCAGTTTAAACAGGGTACTAGGTCCAGGGTGGCATCGGCGTGACGTAGCTATGGCGTCAGCACCACCACCGCCGTCAGTGGGTGGTCGTCGACGATGATCCACGCTGCCTAAGCAAACGAAACTAACCTAGTTCGAATCCGCGCAACGCACTGAACCCTACGGTGGCGCCGCCGCTCGAAAATAGTCATCGGATAGCAACCGACGACGAGCTCAGGCGGCAGTGCTTGCGGTTGATTATGGTGGCGTGGATTTAGGAAGCAAACAAAGCATCGACGCATGCTAGGAGACTCAGTGATTCACCAGGACGCGATGGTGTTCTTGATTTGGTGAGGCGCGGTTGGAGACGACGGCGAGGTCGACGGACAGCTTCGGGAACCGAGGGTGCGATTGGTTCGATTCACGCCTCCTCCGCAGGTGCAAGTTGGGGCAATCGAACGAGAAGAGCACTGCAGCCTCCATCGTGGTCTTATTTGGCTGAGGCGAGCACAGAATCGCCGGCTCCGGCTCACCTCTGAGCTAGGGTGCTCGGCATGGTTGGGAAAACAAGGTAGAGAGGGTTTTAGAGGGGGGAAATGAGGATGAGGACGAGCAGAGACGTCGCGGTGGCCTCCTTATCCTCTCCTGGCGATGGCGGCGTTGATCTTGGCGCAAGGACGACGATGACGACATCGGGCAGCGGCGAACTCCTCCAGCGAGATGCCTGTGTGCGTGAGGATGACGACGACATGACTTTTGTAGAAAACCCCTGGCGTTTCTTTCTTCTCAACCCACGATCCTTCCCTGGCCCCACTCGTCAGTCACAGGAAAGAATGAGCTGGGCTGGTTGTTGGGCTATTGTGGGCTGCACATGGGCGTCAGATAAGGTAAAAGGAGTTGGGCCAAGGCCAGGTCTTGTTTTTTATTTGTTTTCTATTTTTCTATTTTCTGTTTTCCTTTTCAGTTTTGTATATAATCTTTAATTTGAACTTTTCTTTGTAGAATTTATTTGCTAGATAATTGTAGTAATACTAAAATATATTTAGTATCATTTGTGAGCTTTTATTATATAATATTTTTATATTTCTTTTATTTTCTCAATTTGAACCCCTTTTAATATTTTGTAGAAGCTTTCCTTACTATTTTTCTTTCCTCTTTTAACCATGGTTTTATTGAATGATATATTCTTATTTGTTTATATAACTTAACTCTAGTTGGCTCATAGTTTGAATAGAAATTTTTATATGTATAATGATCCTATATCATTATTTGATGCATGAAATATAAAAGACATTGATATGGTTATTACTACTTCCATTGACTTGGAAAATGACCATGGATATATTCCATTATGATAAACAAAGAAGTTTAGGGTTCTTAACTTACTTATATTTCTTTGTTGATGTGAGAAAAGATTTAATAACTAAGCATATTGTCTTCTATTTGTGATATTTGATGACATAACCCTTTTAAAATAGAAAGTTACATCTAAAATGTTTTATAGCAAGGAATTGGTAATTATACTCTTAAGCACATATAATTATGATGGTTGGAATTGACAGAGATGTGCTTATGTGATTTGCTATAGGGAGATATTACTATAAAGTGTTATAGATATAAAATGATGGATCAATTCCCTGAATGGACATTATACTTGGTTTAAGATTTAGAGTTGGTTGTTTAACAAGAATGTCTAACTTTCCATTCCTCACCATCCTTGACCTTTAATTAAGGAATTTTTTCCTAGATATAATACTTCTTCCTATCCATCATCATCGTTAGTATGATGAGCTTTACTTCACAAGAATGTTCTTATTCACCTTTTATTCTTCTAAACTCATGGATGAATCCAATGAGCTTAACATTGAAGCTTTTATAGTTTCCTTATATTTATTCTGAATTATATTCACTACTCTACTATTGATAACCTTCCATCCAACAAGTAGTTCCTTCAAGATCCACTCATAATCTTCCTTAATCATCCATCACTAATATTTCTTCATCAGATGTATGTATGTATCCAACTATCTTTCTCTAAGGCTTACTATCCTTTAAGATGAATAACACTTCTTCCATAACCCTATGCTAAACTACCTTTAATTGAATAATATCATCCTACATTTACTTTACTCCAATAACTCTCACTCCAACCTTACATTATATTAATGTAGCTAGTAATGTTTACTCTAGGATAACTTATCTCTATTAGGGTTTCAATCATGTTCTACCCATCAATGTCACTTATACATGATATAAGCATTCAATCTTGGTGAATAATGCATGATTATTATAATCTTTTGATCCTTTATGATTTAGGTTTCCAGTTGGCTAATCAAGGCTTCATCAATACAACATTACAGTTGTATTATAATTATCTTATGTTTAGCTCTATTGGATTAAGAGATATAATTCATTAAGTGTATCTACTTGATCCAATAGGACTACTCCTGGTAACTATCTTCAGACTTTATCCTTGTAACCTTCTTTACTACCATATGATTGGGTAATATAAATAATTCTTCTATCTATCTAGGAGGATTTAACTCAATCATATATCCTATTGATTGGATCTTTTCAATCATTCCTATCCAATAGATGACATCTGAAACTAGCATCACTATTTACCTCTTCTTACTTCCTTCTTTATAAGCCTTAAGTGAATGTTGTAATAAGAACAAGAGTTGATAGGTCAAGAACTGATAGATTAAGAATTGGTGAATTAATAGTTGATTACTCAATATTGATGAACAACAATTATAGGGATAGGATTCAATAAAGATGATAAGGATTGATATGGAAAGAAAGATATATGGTGAATGATCTTGACTTAGTCTCTTTCCAACTCAAACTCATTAAAGAGTTAAGGTTAGGTATTACTATGATACTCATAGTAAGAATAGATAAGAATAAGATAGGTCAGGGTTAGTCATTACATTTATATTGCTTCAGTTTGTAATCTTAACTTGGCACTTATGAATTGTTGTGCTGAATATGATGATAGAATCCCTTAAGGACCAGATATTAATTATTTAAACATTGTATTATGAGTAACATTTTATTATATCTGGTCTACCCTTAGATCAAGTCATATTTACCCAAATAGGGTTTTAGCAAAGGTCATATTGAAACTTATCACAGTCAACTTGATGATCTACTTCAATTCCATCAAGTTGAGAGAATCTTCAATCACTTTGACAAGTTTTGTTTAAAAGCGCGAAAAATATTCAGATTTTCTATGCATGAATGCAATGCACACATCTGGGTTCAACTTATTTCTAAGCTCTAATGCTGGGATGTTACAGTAATATATCCCCTTTTGCCCGCAAAAAAAATGTCAATGAAGAATTCATGGTTAATACTAGTAAAAAACATATAGCCTTAAAGGGACCATGCTATCGACTTCGCCTAAGGCCCTCTAGAATATAGAGCCGGCCCTGAATGAAGGTCCTCCTTTGGTGTCGATGGCGAGCGGGTGATATCAATGTCTCATTGACCGGGGGTGTTTTCATCTCTACATATGATGGTGTGCTCTTGGGCTTTTCTTCTTCAGAGTTATTTCTTCTAGTCTTCCGTCTACGATTAATCGGATTGGCGGTTCAGATCTTTGTCTAATCAAGTTCGAGGCTCTATGTAGTGATCGGTGAAAGGATAGAGAGAGTACCCTATAGAGGTGAATATATTTCTAGTATAATTTTCCCATTTTCACAAGTTTTATACTTTGTGGATAAATAAAGTATGCCTTACAACTAGATGAAATAACCTATATGCATTATTTTCTTCATGACCTTTTGAAACTTAGAGAATAGCATTTCCGCTAGGTGTTTAAAAATCGGATTCAAGGGCCTTTGTGTTTGGTGAGGACAGTGGTGTCCTTACCCTTTATTCTCCTTCTCTGCTTGATCTTCTTAAAGAAAATCTAGTCGCACTCGTTTGAAAAACAAGCCTCAAGCAAGGCATCATCTTTGGTCGCTTTGGTCTGTTGAACACGAGACGCATCCATCTCCTCCTCTGGGTGCTCTGATGTCTCCACTCATCCTGCTGTGATCCATGTGACACCATCTTTCTCCTTGACGATGATTATATTAAATAAAGCGCGTGGAAAAGGACGATAAATCGAACATTCCGAAGATCCACAGCTGAATTGTCAGCACTCGAAGAAATGCAGAACCGCCAGACACGTTCGCTAGTGGGCGGGTGCACGCCTTCATCCATTCCCCGTTCCTTTCTTTACTCGTTCCTCGGGCAGGCCCCATGTGATCGATCCCGAATCGACCCAGCCCAACCAGATCCGCACACGCGTGCACCAGCACCACCACTCCACTCCGCCTCTCGCTTCTTCCTCCTCCCCTCCACCTCCAGTGGCGCGGCGCCGACCGGTGCCCCGGACCCGGAGACGAGACTGGAGAGCGCCCCCTCCGTGCGATCTCCGGTCCCGATTCCCGCCGCGCCATAGGTACGAACGAACCAACACATCCCTCCCCCTCTTCTCAGGGCGAAGAAACCTTGCTGTCATTCCATCTGCTCAGGGCGACAACCATGGAGAGCTCGAAGCTGATTTGCGACACCAAGCTGAGCAAAACGTTGGATGCGGATACGGTGGGTTTGGCCTAAGAAAAAGAAAGGCCACTAGCCAAAAAAATAATAAATAAAAAACACACGTCCATAATTAAAAGATATATATACTATAACAGCTATGCACCCTAGCAGACAGAACACGGTGACCACGGTGTTGCGCGTGGGCTTCACTAGTTCTTTTTAGATAGTAGAGAAGTAGAGATGAGGTTGTCAATAATAGCAGGACATGCTTGTTTTTATTTTACTACTCTTTTAGTTTCCTTTCGTTAAATGACAGTGTTCAAGTGTTTAATAATCATTTTTATACATCTCAAACTAAGAATGTGTACTTGGATGTTAACTCACGGTACTTTGCAAGTAAAAATAGGATTATGTATGTTCATATATATATTTTTCAAACGGGAGTTCATATATTTATATATGTGTGCCTTAAGGGCCATGTCGTCGACTTCACCCTAGGGCCCTCCAAAACATAGAGCCGGCCCTGACCTCTCCATGTACAAGGAAGGTCCTTCTTTGGTGCCGGTATCGAGCGAGTGAGATCAATGTCTCATTGACTAGGAGTGTGTTTCATCTCATGTGATGGTGTGCTCTTGGGATTTTCTTCTTCGTAGTTATTTTTTCTAGGCTTCCATCTATGATTAATCGGATTGTTGGTTCAGATCTTTGTCTAGTCAAGTTCGCAAACTCTGTGTAATGATCGGTGAAAGGATGGGGAGAGTACCCTACAGAGGTGAATATATTTCTACAATTTCCCATTTTCCCAAGTTTTATACTTAGAGAATATGATTTCTTTTAAGCAACCGGCTTTGCCTTTTCATAAAAGATAGAGGGAATACCGCAATCCAAACGTACAGAGCGGCATGTTTTAATTAAGGTGTAAACATACCAAAAACACCAAACATAGAGAATATGATTTTCTCTAGGTGTTTAAAAATCGGATTCAATTCAAGGGCCTTTGTGTTTGGTGAGGACAGTGTTGTCCTTACCCTTTATTCTCCTTCTTTGCTTGATCTTCTTAAAGAAAATCTAGTCGCACTCAAGTTTGAAAAACAAGGCCTCAAGCAAGGCATCACCGGTGGTCGCTTTGGTTTGTTGAACACGAGACGCATCCATCTCCTCCTCTGGGTGCTCCGACGTCTCCACTCATCCTGCTGTGATCCATGTGACACCATCTTTCTCCTTGACGATGATTATATTAAATAAAGCGCGTGGAAAAGGACGATAAATCGAACATTCCGAAGATCTACAGCTGAATTGTCAGCACTCGAAGAAATGCAGAACCGCCAGACACGTTCGCTAGTGGGCGGGTGCACGCCTTCATCCATTCCCCGTTCCTTTCTTTACTCGTTCCTCGGGCAGGCCCCATGTGATCGATCCCGAATCGACCCAGCCCAACCAGATCCGCACACGCGTGCACCAGCACCACCACTCCACTCCGCCTCTCGCTTCTTCCTCCTCCCCTCCACCTCCAGTGGCGCGGCGCCGACCGGTGCCCCGGACCCGGAGACGAGACTGGAGAGCGCCCCCTCCGTGCGATCTCCAGTCCCGATTCCCGCCGCGCCATAGGTACGAACAAACCAGCACATCCCTCCCCCTCTTCTCAGGGCGAAGAAACCTTGCTGTCATTCCATCTGCTCAGGGCGACAACCATGGAGAGCTCGAAGCTGATTTGCGACAGCAAGCTGAGCAAAACGTTGGATGCGGATACAGTGGGTTTGGCCTAAGAAAAAAAAAGGCCACTGGCCAAAAAAATAATAAATAAAAAACACACGTCCATAATTAAAAGATATATATACTATAACAGCTATGCACCCTAGCAGACAGAACACGGTGACCACGGTGTTGCGCGTGGGCTTCACTAGTTCTTTTTAGATAGTAGAGAAGTAGAGATGAGGTTGTCAATAATAGCAGGACATGCTTGTTTTTATTTTACTACTCTTTTAGTTTCCTTTCGTTAAATGATAGTGTTCAAGTGTTTAATAATCATTTTTATACATCTCAAACTAAGAATGTGTGCTTGGATGTTAACTCACGGTACTTTGCAAGTAAAAATAGGATTATGTATGTTCATATATATATTTTTTAAACGGGAGTTCATATATTTATATATGTGTGCCTTAAGGGCCATGTCGTCGACTTCACCCTAGGGCCCTCCAAAACATAGAGCCGGCCCTGACCTCTCCATGGACAAGGAAGGTCCTTCTTTGGTGCCGGTATCGAGTGAGTGAGATCAATGTCTCATTGACTAGGAGTGTGTTTCATCTCATGTGATGGTGTGCTCTTGGGATTTTCTTCTTCATAGTTATTTTTTCTAGGCTTCCATCTATGATTAATCGGATTGTTGGTTCAGATCTTTGTCTAGTCAAGTTCGCAAACTCTATGTAATGATCGGTGAAAGGATGGGGAGAGTACCCTACAGAGGTGAATATATTTCTACAATTTCCCATTTTCGCAAGTTTTATACTTAGAGAATATGATTTCTTTTAAGCAACCGGCTTTGCCTTTTCATAAAAGATAGAGGGAATACCGCAATCCAAACATACAGAGCGGCATGTTTTAATTAAGGTGTAAACATACCAAAAACACCAAACATAGAGAATATGATTTTCTCTAGGTGTTTAAAAATCGGATTCAATTCAAGGGCCTTTGTGTTTGGTGAGGACAGTGTTGTCCTTACCCTTTATTCTCCTTCTTTGCTTGATCTTCTTAAAGAAAATCTAGTCGCACTCAAGTTTGAAAAACAAGGCCTCAAGCAAGGCATCACCGGTGGTCGCTTTGGTTTGTTGAACACGAGACGCATCCATCTCCTCCTCTGGGTGCTTCGACGTCTCCACTCGCCCTGCTGCGATCCATGTGACACCATCTTTCTCCTAGACGATGATTTTATTAATTAAAGCGCGTGGAAAAGGACGATAAATCGAACATTCCGAAGATCCATAGCTGAATTGTCAGCACTCGAAGAAATGCAGAACCGCCAGACACGTTCGCTAGTGGGCGGGTGCACGCCTTCATCCATTCCACGTTCCTTTCTTTACTCGTTCCTCGGGCAGGCCCCATGTGATCGATCCCGAATCGACCCAGCCCAACCAGATCCGCACACGCGTGCACCAGCACCACCACTCCACTCCGCCTCTCGCTTCTTCCTCCTCCCCTCCACCTCCAGTGGAGCGGCGCCGACCGGTGCCCCGGACCCGGAGACGAGACTGGAGAGCGCCCCCTCCGTGCGATCTCCGGTCCCGATTCCCGCCGCGCCATAGGTACGAACGAACCAGCACATCCCTCCCCCTCTTCTCAGGGCGAAGAAACCTTGCGAAGAAACCTTGCTGTCATTCCATCTGCTTAGGGCGACAACCATGGAGAGCTCGAAGCTGATTTGCGACAGCAAGCTGAGCAAAACGTTGGATGCGGATACGGTGGGTTTGGCCTAAGAAAAAGAAAGGCCACTGGCCAAAAAAAAACACGTCCATAATTAAAAGATATATATACTATAACAGCTATGCACGCTAGCAGACAGAACACGGTGACCACGGTGTTGCGCGTGGGCTTCACTAGTTCTTTTTAGATAGTAGAGAAGTAGAGATGAGGTTGTCAATAATAGCAGGACATGCTTGTTTTCATTTTACTACTCTTTTAGTTTCCTTTCGTTAAATGAAAGTGTTCAAGTGTTTAATAATCATTTTTATACATCTCAAACTAAGAATGTGTGCTTGGATGTTAACTCACGGTACTTTGCAAGTAAAAATAGGATTATGTATGTTCATATATATATTTTTTAAACGGGAGTTCATATATTTATATATGTGTGCCTTAAGGGCCATGTCGTCGACTTCACCCTAGGGCCCTCCAAAACATAGAGCCGGCCCTGACCTCTCCATGGACAAGGAAGGTCCTTCTTTGGTGCCGGTATCGAGCGAGTGAGATCAATGTCTCATTGACTAGGAGTGTGTTTCATCTCATGTGATGGTGTGCTCTTGTGTAGCATCCCAGTTGTCTAACACCTGTAATGCTACTTGATCTAGTAATAAAAGGGCCACTTCCTACATATAATTGTTGCATCATCATCATATCATGCTCATGTCATCATGCCACCTTGCATTTGAGCATCATACAAAAACCCTTTTTGTTTTGGTTCTTATCTCATATGCATTAATATTTGTATTTGCCTCTTGATATTGTATTTGGTTCTTGATATATTGTTAAATGCCCAAGTTGATTTGGGGGCATATCTCTTATGGATTCCACCACCCTTTCTTTCACCACTCTATGTTCCACCATCCAATTAATATGAGCTTGCATTTTATTGAGTGACTCTAGCTCATGTTGGTTGGGTGGATCTCTCTCCACTTCTTTTGCTTGCCCTTACTCCAGCTTTGGGAGGATGCAAATAAACAAATGCCAAGGAAGTTATTTTGTTTTCACAAGATTAAACAAGGCATTAAATATATTGCATGGGCCATGCAACCACCACCCCTTGTTTCCTTTTCTTCCTTTTGCTTGTTCTAGTTGCTCTTGTTTTTGATCTTGCTTGGTTTTGCTAGGTGCATGTTAGCACCATGATCTAAACCCTAATCAACACCCCCTTAGCTAAACCCTACCCCTCTCTCTCTAATCCTTTAGCTAAGTTTCCTCTATCACCATACCCCCCATACCCCACACCGAGCCTACCATCTACCCCAAACCCTAGCTCTCTCTAACCGAACCCACCCCCTCTCCTTTCTCTCTCTCTGCCTGGTCTGCCCCACCCCGAGTTCCCTCCTCCCTGGCCCTACCTGGCAGCCTCTCCCCCCAGCCTCCCCACCTAGCTACCCCCTGCCTAGGCCGGTCACGTGAGGGAGGAGAAAAGGTGGCACCGAGGCCACCTTTTCCCATCTTCCCCTCCCTCACGCCAACCACCTCACGCCTCCGCCCTTATCTACATCCCACAGCCTCCCCTGCATCCCCAGATCTGCCCCAGGGCTCGCCCTTCCTCCCTGCTTCCTCTCCACCACCGTCGCCGACCAACCTCTCGGCCTCCACCACCCCCGACGATCCAGGAGGCGCAGGCGGGAGAGAGCGTGTCGGCAAGGTCGCGGAGGACCTCTACGTTGCCCCCGTACCCAGCAGCGAGGAGAAGCCCCCAATAACCCTGCACGTCGACGACGCCATGAAACCCTAGCACCGGCCGCCGTCTGCCTCGTCGCCGATCAAGCGCGCCCCTGCCCGAACCATCTACACCGGCACACTCGCGGTGAGCGTCCCCTTCCCCTAGACATCATCGAAGTCGTCGTGGGTTCCTGTAGACGCCGGACCAGACGTCGAGCACCCTCGGTGCAATCGCCGTCTGCTAACACCGCAAGCTCCCGCGACGCCCTGAACCCTAACTAAGCCGCTGCCTCCCTCCTAGCATCTACCCAAGCCCAGCGCAGCGGCAGCCGCCCTCTGCGCGCCAGCCCGAGGCCCGCGTTCGACTCCCCGCCCCGCTCTGCACGCGCGCGTCGCACGCGTCTGTCCGCGAGCGGGCGGAGGAGAGGCACAGTACCGCGGGCGCACGTTTTGCAATAACCCCCCCTGCACTTTCTTTTCCTCCACCCGCGGTCCCTCGGAGCCCCACTGTCAGCGTCGGTGGACGTTTTCTAAAAAGGCTCCCGAGGTTCCTACGTCTCAACCC
Organism: Avena atlantica; assembly: GCA_910589765.1. NCBI lineage: Eukaryota > Viridiplantae > Streptophyta > Magnoliopsida > Poales > Poaceae > Avena > Avena atlantica. The sequence goes on along the minus strand of OU342734.1, from coordinate 416,051,949 downwards.
GCGGTCCCCCTCCTCGTCACGTGGCCAGCCCACTCCCTCTCGCTGTCGCGTGGGCCCGCGCGAGCACCGGGTCCACCGAGCAGAGGCTGCGGCTAGTTTCTGCTGCGGTGAGAAAAACCGCAGCTGTGCAACGTTTCAGCTGGGCCCAGTCAGCACCCTGGCCCACTTGGCAGCGACAGCGGCTAGCTCCCTCCGAGTATAAAGAGTATTTGTTTTTCTCTGTTGTCTGTGTTATTTCAAATCTTCGCAAATTTAATTCAAATTCAAAAATTCAAATTCTGTTTTGATATAACTTTTAAACTACAAACTCAAATAATACATATAATATATGTTTTTGAATCAGAAAAATATGAGGATTTCAAATATGCCATTCAAAATATAATTTGAGCACTTTAAAAATTCAAATTGATTTAAACTACATTAAAATGCCATTATCTTAATTATTTAATAACTTTAGTTCTATAACTCCAAATTAAACAAATGATATGTCTAAAATGATCAACTCGACGACACCTTTCTGTTTATGCTATCCATGACTTCAATTGCAGCATGCATAATGTAAATATATAGTATACAGCAACTAATATGACAATAAAATGGGAGCAAAACCCCATAAAAAGGTTATTTCTTGTGTTCTACACCTCACCCATGCCATGCTACTTTATTGCCATGCAACTTGTGCATCATTCATCATGGCATGATTGTTTGCTTGACGCATTTTATTCCTATGCTTGTACACTTTATTTATGTTGGCCCTTGTTTGTTTGGTTCTTCTTCGGATAGACTCTGAGCAGGGGATATATCAAGAGAACCAGGAGCACTACCCAGATCCGTATCTCGCTTCAACTGAGTTGCCAGGCAAGCACTACCACATGCTTGCATACATACAGTACCTATTGCCTCTATCTTATTCTTGCATCATTGAGTCGCGATTGCATAGCCTTTACTTTTAAACCCCACCAAGCTTGTTCCTCCATCCCATGAGCCATTACTACAGGAGTTGTGTGAGCCATGCGAGTCGTAGAACAGCATGTGTAGGGTATGTGAGAGTCTGATGGATAACGAGGTACCTAAACAACTTAACCTGAATAGTAATGGGATAACTAATGAAAGTGGCACCGGTGAGCAACATCTGCTATTTGGTTCTTCCTGCTCACTTGTGTCCCGTAAGACCCCGAGTACTTGATTCCTGTTCCAAGATTATTCGCGCTATCCACATCCGGGAGGCTTATGGGACCCCCCTGAGCCAGAGCTTGATTCAGTCTTATTTCTTGGGGCCACAAACTAGTTTGAGGTTTTATTTACTATCCTGTACTTATGCCATGCTACTGTTTATTTACGATTGTGCGAGGAGCACACTGTACTGTTTAGGTAAGCGGAATTTTTATCGCGGTATCGACAATCCCAGTTTTGGGTTCCCAGTCGTTTACAGCCATTGTCGCAAACCTCGGGTCCGTCTCAGAGTCAGCTAACTTCGTTGCGGGTGTACTCCAAGGGGTGGCCCCCTGAAATATTTCTGAATCCTGTGATTGCTTTGTCGTGAAGGCCTCGTTGGGTTTTGATTTGGTTTTTCCGAGGTTGATCGAGTGTGTGTTGCTATTTGTGCACCCCTGCAGGGTAAAACTTTCTGAAAGCCGTGTCCGCGGTTATGGACGACTTGGAGCACAGTTTCTCGACCATAGACAAGCATAACTAAAGCACCGCTTTAACTTGACTAAATAACTGACTAGTAAATAGTGCCACACTCATGAAAAGGTTAATAAAATTGCCAACGGATGGGGGGTTGTTCGTCCGCTTCCTCGTTGGTAAGCGAGGAGGAGGATGGATCTGTGGGATTACTGTTATAACTGTTGTCATTAATTCACGGACATCCGTCTATCTTTGGTTAGACGGATGGTTAGCGATTATCTATAGATCTGTTAGGGTTTATCTTTCGCTGCAATTGCGTCACCCCAGGTTGTGTCTCCTTTAGAGGCATTAAGACTTGCTGAGTACCCTTAGGGTCTCACACGATAAATTATTGGTTCAGATGGACAGGTACACTCGCAGGACGGATACTGGGTGGAAGAGGCTGATGATGTGGGCAACGATCGTTCGGTGTAGAGATTCCGGGCACGGGGATCCGTGAGATCTGTGGGCGGGATGTGCTTATTTCTGTGGCATCTTATGCCGATTTGCTTCTTTTCCGTACTCGGACTTGTTTTGTCGCTTCCGCTTGATACTCTGATGTGTGATGTATGAGGAAATATCCTAAAATATTATATCTATCTAGGTCATTTGAATCTTGCCGTATGGCGTTGCTATATTTCCTTTCTTTCTAGATGGAATGGCTCTGATGTACTTTTGTATGGTGGCTTGCATATATACCCATTTGTGTATGTAGTTGATCCCTTCGCCTGCCGATTATGCCGCCCGTACAGGTCCCGATAAATTGAAAGTGGTTGGGACGACCGAAAGGTCTATCCGTGAGTGGCTTTTGGGCCCCACCGTATTATTTCAACCACTACCGTTCGTCCAGGCTTGTATCTAGGAGCGTAATTCACCGAGGTAGTTACATCTTGGGATTTTCTTCTTCATAGTTATTTTTTCTAGGCTTCCATCTATGATTAATCGGATTGTTGGTTCAGATCTTTGTCTAGTCAAGTTCGCAAACTCTGTGTAATGATCGGTGAAAGGATGGGGAGAGTACCCTACAGAGGTGAATATATTTCTACAATTTCCCATTTTCGCAAGTTTTATACTTAGAGAATATGATTTCTTTTAAGCAACCGGATTTGCCTTTTCATAAAAGATAGAGGGAATACCGCAATCCAAACGTACAGAGCGACATGTTTTAATTAAGGTGTAAACATACCAAAAACACCAAACATAGAGAATATGATTTTCTCTAGGTGTTTAAAAATCGGATTCAATTCAAGGGCCTTTGTGTTTGGTGAGGACAGTGTTGTCCTTACCCTTTATTCTCCTTCTTTGCTTGATCTTCTTAAAGAAAATCTAGTCGCACTCAAGTTTGAAAAACAAGGCCTCAAGCAAGGCATCACCGGTGGTCGCTTTGGTTTGTTGAACACGAGACGCATCCATCTCCTCCTCTGGGTGCTCCGACGTCTTCACTCGCCCTGCTGCGATCCATGTGACACCATCTTTCTCCTAGACGATGATTATTATTAATTAAAGCGCGTGGAAAAGGACGATAAATCGAACATTCCGAAGATCCACAGCTGAATTGTCAGCACTCCAAGAAATGCAGAACCGCCAGACACGTTCGCTAGTGGGCGGGTACACGCCTTCATCCATTCCCCGTTCCTTTCTTTACTCGTTCCTCGGGCAGGCCCCATGTGATCGATCCCGAATCGACCCAGCCCAACCAGATCCGCACACGCGTGCACCAGCACCACCACTCCACTCCGCCTCTCGCTTCCTCCTCCTCCCCTCCACCTCCAGTGGCGCGGCGCCGACCGGTGCCCCGGACCCGGAGACGAGACTGGAGAGCGCCCCCTCCGTGCGATCTCCGGTCCCGATTCCCGCCGCGCCATAGGTACGAACGAACCAGCACATCCCTCCCCCTCTTCCCCTCCCCTCCCCTTCGGTACCCTTCACGCTCACCAATCTCCTGGGGCTGTACGTACGGGGCTTTGCTTTCCCTTGTTTATTTGTCTTTCCTGAGATCTGGGGTACCACTGGGATTAGCCCCCGCGTCAGAATCACCGAAATTTGCTAGGGTTCGATTTCTCCCTGTTGTGTAATTTGAGCTGCGGACATCAGTTTTGAGGTAGTTATATGAGTTTGTGTGTGTGTGTGATTAGTCATTAATTAAACTCAAAATTAAACTCGAATAATTGTAGTTCTGCCTGTGACACCGGGCTCACCATGTAGAGTTCTAGACCCCCACCGCACGCACACGTAGAAGATGTGATTAGTTGATCCTGAACCTGCTTGATCGTTCAAGGCTCTAATAGGAACTCAGTTGCATTAATTGTTTACTTGTTCATAATTATCCAGGACCTTCTGAAGCCGTTCTCTCGCCTGAAAGCACTAGAATTCGGTGTTGTGGATTGAACCAATACGATACGTCGCTCTGACTAGGCTTTGTTTAGTTTGTCGCTATGTGGTAATCCATGTCTTTACTCCATCAGTATATCTCCAACTGTGATTATTGGATGTTGAAAGTTCACCTTAAAGCGACTGTGGGTATATTTTTGGTGTGCTCCCCGGTATTTAGCTCGACCTGAATATCGGGGAACACACAAAAATTACACTCGATTCAAAGAGGGCCTAATGTGTCTTCATCAGTATATCTCCAACTGTGATTAGTGGATGTTGAAAGTTCACCTTGCTTAAAGCGGACTGTGGGTATGTTTTCTGTGTGCTCCCCGGCATTTAGCTTGAGCTGAATATAGGGGAACACACAAAAATTACACTCAGTTCAAAAAGGGCCTAATGTGTATTGGTAGTTATTTCATGTGTCATTGCATAGTGAGATAATTTTGTTTGAATCCCAAGAACAGACATTAAAACTTTTATATAGCTTGCATGGATCTTGGCTACTCATCTAAATATCTATTGGTGTCTGCTACTACCTATCTGTGCTGGTATTAACTGTTGTACTCATGATAGCTACTTTCTTATGTTAGGTGCACCACTGAAGGCAGGAAATTTTGTACATTGGAACTAGCATTAGACCCTACATGATAAGAAAGCATGGCACCAGGAAGCAAGGCGGAGCAAAAAGCAGCATTAGATGCTGGGGCATGGATGTTCAATGTTGTCACTTCTGTTGGCATAATCATGGTCAACAAGGCCTTAATGGCTACACATGGGTTTAGCTTTGGTAAGAATAGAATGCCACACTTTGTGTTTATCTGTAGAACATCTGGTATCGCTAGAATCTCAAACCAAACTGCCCCCAGCTGTGCTCCCCACCAACTATATAATGGCGTATCACAATGATCAAACTAGGACAGCACGTGTATATCCTTATCTCAATTCTGTTGACTTCTATATCTATTTTTGTCAATGGAAGCTATTATGGCATTTATCATGGAACATTTGAACTGGTTGAACTTGCCAATTTACAATCTTGGACCCCATGGAACATTACTGGCTGAACTTGGGGCAGGATACATATATCCTTATCTGAATTTGTATGGAATTTAATTCTGTAAAATATTGTGAAATTTACTGATGAACATTAGACTGGTTGAACTTGCAAATTTACAAATTGAGAGGCGTCAAATTTCCAATAAATCAGAGAGTGATTTTGACCTGAGTTCTAGTGGAGTTGTAGTGATGAGATTGATCGAGTTTATGGGAGCACTAAAAAGAATGTTTGTAAGCTACTATATGTGTACATTGTGTTTCAGATTATAATATGTGCAGGAATTTAGTAGAAGTTCTTATTTAGGGGCTGATGACCAGAAGTTCATAAATGGATATGTGTATTGTGTTGATGATTCTTTTTCTTGCCAATAATATTGTGTACTATTATATTTTGTTGGTACAGCTACAACATTGACTGGGCTGCATTTTGCAACCACCACTTTGATGACATTGATGATGAAATGGTTAGGATACGTTCAGCCATCTCATTTACCTCTGTCGGAACTAGTAAAGTTTGTCTTCTTCGCAAACCTATCAATTGTTGGGATGAATGTTAGCTTGATGTGGAATTCGGTTGGCTTCTATCAGGTAAAATCTGCAAGTCCTGTTTTGCTCAATTTATGAATTTATAAATGTAGTTTATATACTTATTTGTTTCCACCATTTCCTGTCTTCAGATTGCGAAGCTATCTATTATTCCACTTCTATGCATTATGGAGGTCCTATTCGAGAATTTCCGTTACTCGAGGGATACAAAGCTTAGTATAGTGGTTGTCCTTGTAGGTGTGGGAGTGTGTACAGTTTCTGATGTTAGTGTAAATGCACAAGGATTGATAGCTGCCGTAATAGCAGTGTGCGGCACTGCATTGCAACAGCATGTAAGTATTGAGTATGTCAGTTAATTTATTTTATTCTGTTGGTGGGCATCAATTTATAACATATCAACATCTGACGCATATTTTATTTCTTCCTATACTTCAGTCTCTGTAGTGTTCAGGCTTTAATTTGTTCTCTTGTTAAACTGCAACCTTTGTTCATTAAGGTCCTCGTACAACACAAAAATTGACCACATTGGTTGTGCCTTAGTACTAGACTGGGTCTGTATGACATTGATATCCAACGTAAAGCTTGCATTTGAAAGCCTAGGTTATTGTGCATATTTTATTACCTTATTTCACTTAGCTGAAGCTCTTGATGGTTCTCTGATGTCTCTTTCATAGCATTTTCTTTGACTCTCTGTGTTTCAAGGGAGACTAACATATACAGAAAATTTTCTTTGACTGCGTTTCAAGGGAGACTAACATATGCAGAAAAATTGTCCAATTAGTGCGTAAAAAACAGTAAGTAGCTAGTAAATAGTAAAGGTTCTATTCATTTATCGCTTCTTGCCAAAGAAGTTTTATCCTGAACCCCAGATTTTTTGCATGTTTTCAGAACTTATCTTTTTTGTGTACTCGTATTAAATTATTTTTCTTATCCTTTATTTTGCAGTATGTCAATTACCTTCAACGGAAGTACTCGCTCAACTCGCTCAAACTATTGGGTCATACTGCACCAGCTCAAGCAGCTTCGCTGTTGATATTAGGCCCATTCGTGGACTTCTGGCTGACCAGGAATAGAATCGACACTTTCCAGTACACCAGCATAGTGACGGTATGTAACCAACTGAAGAATATATATGGCATCATAATGCTTGCCAACATTCCATGAGTATACGACGGTGCAGTGATCAGAAAAAACATCATATAAAAATCAGTTGTTGTTGCGCTCGTTTGCTTTTAAAATTTGAGTATGGCATAATTCTGAATCACTATCTTTGGCACCCATAAAACACAGGTAGTTGATTGCATGATTAAGGTTGTGTAGTTATAGAAGGATCTAGTTGTCTGCAAAGTTAGCTACGTAGTATTTTTTATAGAACAAATCTGTGTTGGCTGTGTTATACTTTGAGCTTTTGAAGACATGAATGGCTGATCTTTGTTTTGTATCAGTTATTCTACTCATGTTTTGCTTTTGGACATCATAATTTTTGTTCCCGACTGACTCTTTTTCTTCCACCCACATTTCAGTTCTTCATTGTGCTGTCATGCGTGATTGCGGTCGGAACCAATCTCAGCCAGTTCATATGCATCGGGAGATTCACCGCCGTCACGTTCCAAGTGATCGGCCACATGAAGACTATCCTCGTGCTAACCCTGGGATTCCTGTTCTTTGGGAAAGAAGGCCTGAATTTCCACGTCGCGGTCGGGATGGTCCTCGCCGTGGTTGGGATGATATGGTACAGCAGCGCATCTTCGAAACCCGGAGGCAAGGAGCGGCAGGGTGTGCCCAGCGAGAAGGGTCAGAAGTCGTCGTCGTCATCAGAGTCAGAACTGGACGATAAAGTATGAGATGAGGGAAGCCTCTGAAGTTCTTGTTAGAATCATCTATTTATACACGGTTTCCCCGTCTTGTATCGAATTAAATTAACTCCTCTTTGTACACGGTTCCTTGGAGGAATGTTTCTACAGAGTTGGTAGAGGTGTAGGGCACAGCAGCAGAAAGCGAGAGTTTACGGAATTTCTCAGGAAATACTCCCTACATAGGCCACGTGGGCAGACGTTTTCGGTTTTAACACTTGGTAATTACAATCACTGTCGTAATTTTTGACCATTTGCACCTTGCTTGCCAGGCATAGTCGTTACTACTCGTTACTACTGTAGATGGGAGTAGTGTGCCCTGCCCACTGGTAGCGGAGACTGAACACAAGCTGTAAACTGCAACTGAAGGGACACTGACAGCGAGCACCAGCTGTGGCTGCCGAGCGCTCATTGATGATTCAACTGCACTGCATCAGCATTCCAGCGTAAGCCGAGTAGTGTCAGTGGAGTTGTGCGTGAGCAGATCGGACCCGACCACCGCGCCGCTGCACAGCTGCACTATGAGCTTCCTTCCGTGCCACTCCGTGCGCTGGACGCACGCGACATTGCGGTCGGCGGCCGATGAGTGATGGTTTGGTACTCCCTCAGTTTGCACTAGTATTTGTATGACTTCGATAGTCGGCTCTTTTTAGGTTTTGTTTGGTACTCTTTCCGTTTAAAAATATAAGATGTTTTAGTTAGTGAAGCTAATATATTTAGACACAGTTTAGTGTGTAGGTTTAAATAAATCTATATACTAAAAGATGTTTAGATATATTTATTTTACAAATCTAAAACATTTTATAATTCTAAACGGAGGGAGTACAATATAAGATGTTTTAGTTTCTGTGAAGTCAATGTATGTAGATATTTTCAGTGTGTAGATTCAGAGTAAACTTATATACTTAAAAGTGTTTAAATATATTCTTTTCACAAAAGGTAAAACATCTTATATTATAGAATGAAGGGAGTAGTATTTGTGGGATTACGAGAGATAATCCCTAGTAAACACCAAATCCTCAAGTACTCCAAATAGCAAGTTTGGTTCTAGAGTACTGGACTAACTCAATCCCCGCTAATCCCTACCTTTCTCAAAGTCTTGGGTATCTCCGGTGTTCTACGCGAATGGTCAACCTTTTTTTGTGTGGCTGCTCTTCCGTGAAATAGGAGTCACTTGCTTGGGTAGGAGTGATGATTGCGACATCGATAAACATTTTTGACGACAACCTTCGCTCTAGGCACTGCATGTGTGTAGTCCGTGCGGATAACCAGGTTGGTTGTGTGTGTCCTTGAGCCGGTCGTGTTCCACAATGGTCTGTGAGGAAGTCTATATCAATTTTAGGCCGATTTCTCACTTATCAACTGCTCAATTATCTCTTACTTTCTAATAAAATTGAGGTTGTATTGCCTTTTTTTTAAAGTCAATCATGTGCAAGTTACCATTTGAGACTATAAGAGAATTGCCTACCTAAGATATTTACAGAATAGTTTTATTTATACTCGAACCATGCACTGATTGAACAATATCGTTTGCCATTAATTAAATCTATATACTAAAAGTTTTATTACCTTAACCATACAAGGCTTTAGTTTTTGTATGCTTTCCTTTAGGTGCATCCTAAAAATGGGTAAGTCAGAGCATATCATATATACCGTTAAATATAAGTTATATGTACATCATATTTTTCTCTATTCCTATTGTCATGTGATACTGAAAACTTTTATCATTGACTGTTTCTCGCTGATTTGAATGTCCTTAATACTAAGAAAGGTGTAGACATCCAGGTTTTCTGAAGAACACTATTGTTATATATCTTAAAAGCCTTCGATATATATTTTTGCATTGCCCAAGTCTTGTAACTCCATTTAATAGAGCTATGGATGTACCACCTCTGGTGTGCAACTGGATATTGATGTGTTAGAAGAATATCTACTTTCCTTTTGGAGGTACTTATTGTTTATTTTGACAACTCCGTCACAAGCATCTTGCACTACAATGACTTGAAAACTGGTCTGGTTCAGCGAGTTGAAAACGGTCTTTTTGAATGTCAAGAACATTAGACAACATTACTACATGGACTATGAATTTTTCAATAGTAAAAATACCATCCTTGTATGATAATTGTAGGTGAGAATCTGCTTCATGGACCGCCTTCGCAAGTTTTTCAGTTGATGTTTTCTCAGAGCACCTTTCTGTATGGACATGCAAATTATTTATGTTTACTGGTTTACATGAAGGAATTGCCAACAGAGCTGTTTGATAACAGGGAGGACGATAGCATGCCATCGGCCCCGAAGAGGATATCGTTCTTGGTCGTGTTTTGTGTGGCACAGGGCAGACGCGGGACTGGCGGTGTTGCTGTGGGGGAAGATGTCGATTGTGAAGAGGATGCAAGTTTGGGTGGTATATTTTTCTTAATCGTCCGATTGTGGTCGGTGTTGACAAGGATGGACGCAAGCTGCTAGAGAAACAAGGTGAAGATGAGTACGAGGAAGTTTGACTGTCGCATTTGTGTTCTATTTTGTTCCTTTGTAGTGCTCGGATCTGAACTTCATGGCTATAAATATCTGCAACATCAAGGTCTGGCCAATCATTTTACTCATTTGTTCGGAAATCTACTCCTTTTGCTTATTCTTGATGACCTGCTGGAATTTTCTCTTGTTATAAGTTATAACAGATATCCTGATGCATACCTGGTTTGATAACTACCAATAGGATTGTGATGCGTGTGAAATATGGATTGCCTTACTTTAATTCTTGTATTGGAGCTTTCAGAAAGAGTGATGTGTGTGAAATATGGATTATAAGGCGACGATAACCTTTTCATTCTCATATTATAGAGAAGGTGTTATTCATAGCTCTACAATTCTACAATGTTTCTTAAGATTTCTCTTGGTCAAAGCCTGCTGATGCATGTGGTGAGCTTGGCTTGTGAGGTCGCCTCATAAAGGGGAGACTTTATGAACGAATCAGTTGTTTCTTCAGACTTACCCCAAGTGTCTCCATGGAGACAATGGCGTAAATGATCAACATGATCTAGCTGTAAATTTATTTATTAGTCGATACATATGCGAGACTCCAATGTTATGTAGTTCATTATCGCCACTTATATAATCGCAAGCATCATATTGTTTCATCATATATTTATGATTTTGCGTAGGATAAAATAATATATGTTCATGCACGTGCACCACTACTAGTGTAGACTAAAGAAACAACGGAGGCGTTGTGGAACAAAGTTTTCCGAACGTTGTGCTTAGTTGTGCAGAAATGCGAGTAATAAGACGATAACGACTAAAATAAAAATATTTGGGTAGGGGTACTCCTGTTCCTGCATACTTTTAAAAAACAAAAACATAATGAAGTAAAAAATATTAAAAATATATTTTTATGTAGAGGCAGCACGTATGTATGTGAATGGTTTTTGGCGTAGCGAAACTCGAAACTATTTAGGTTAGACAAAAATGACATAGTTTTGGATGAATAGTACAAGGAACCGCTAAGTTACAATCTTTTCTATAACTTAATATCCAAATAACTATATAACTTAACAGTACGGTAAATATACTTACACGCATCCTAAAATTTGCGTTAACGAGTGTAATTGGTTGGACAAGTAACGTTTGATGGAAACGTTAGAGCCATGGTGAAGTCAGATACGGAGAATGTCAGGAAAGCGGAAATTTAAGGGTAGCGATGGTGATTTTTGTTCTTGTGGCGACAGAGAACTGGCTGCGTGATCTGGGACTCATTGCAGCGACTATTGGTGCGGAAAGACAACACAGGGGAAGTTCTCAGTCTTATCTTGCAGGGTGAAAATCCATGGTCTGGCCTTAACTGGTTGTGCCTGACAATGACCTTGTTGAAGGCATTGTTTTGTGAGCGAGGACTTTCTCCAGGGTGAAAACCTATGATCTTTGATCGGGCAACGACGGCACTTGGACACTGTTTCCTTCTTGAAGGAGTTTTTATTGGAGTGGAGGACTACTGATGTTGTTCTGATGGTGTCAGTGTCGTTGCTTTGAGAATTAGTTCTCTATCGCGGGTTTTTTATAATTCTTTTTTATGGGCTATATGCATCCATAGGGCCGTTAGGACATGCATTGTTGCAGAGGCTGGATGTAATTGGTATCCCTGTGATATTAATATATACTCTTTTAAAAAAAACTATGATGGGATAATGGGATAGCATGTCAGTCACATAGAAGAGTATGACATCTTTGATTTGTAGATTAAAAAGCCTACAAAGAAAAAGGAGTTGATTGTAAACAAACTTCGGTTAACAAGGAGGAGGATCTGGATATGGATGATGCAGACCGAAAAGAAAAAGAGATGCAGATGCGGTAAGTACTATGGCGCTGCTTCCACAAGGTATTATAGCAACGATGGCAGGTGTTTGCGATGGCAATATTCTATGAGAGGAAAGGAAGTTTTTCTCAAAGCGTTTGCACAAATTATGCATGTGTTTACGACAACAATATTTAAGATTTCAAAATATATATTTAAAGGAATTACTAATGCTATTTCACAACTATGGTGGGGTGATGATGATGACCACAAGAGAATACAGTGGGTAGCTTGGTGAAAAATGTGTATAGCAAAAGAAAGAGGAGAAATGGGTTTACGTGATCTACACACTTTTAATATGGCAATGCTAGCTAAAGTATTATGCATCTTTTGCTAGCTGATGACTCATTATTGACGTGGAGCACTTCGTCGGGAAACCCCAAGAGCAAGGTGTGAAGCAGCACATCAGCAAGTCTTTCCTTAGTAAGAAACCAAGGTTATCAAACCAATAGGAGGAAGGAAACGTCTCAAAGGTGTTGCAAGTAACGTGCAAACCTGCACAACACAAACTCAATACTTTGCCCCAATGAACAGTGAGGTTGTCAATCTCACCGGTTGCTGTAACAAAGGATTAACTGTATGATGTGGAAGGTGATGATGGTTTGCAGCAAGTAAACAAGTAACAAAGGAAGATGTATCAATGGTAAAGATTGGACTGGGGTCCATAGTTCATTAGAGGTGCTCTCCTTAGATAAATAATATGGCATGAAGGGTAAACAAATTACAGCAGGGCAATTTACAGGAACTGAGCAAGGCATAACAATGCAATACTAGACAAAAAGATCCTATGAGAATCGATTGGGCAATACAACAATATACATAGACCGCCATCCAACTGCATCTATGACTAGAAGTCCACCTTTGGGTTATCATCCGAACCCCCTCCGGTATTAAGTTGCAAGCAACAGACAACTGCTTTAAGCAAAGTGTGTAAGGTAAACAATCCACTTGTTCCATGAACAAGAGACTGTTGTTTTCTCCCTAGTGGAAACAATACATCTACAACCGAAGAGATTTCTGTCACTTCCCTTGGAAACTAGAGGCATGAACCCACTATCGAGCATAAATACCCCCTCTTGGAGTCCCTAGCAACTACTTGGCCAAGATAGCTACTAACAACGGAGAGCATGCAAGATCACAAATAACACAGACATGATAGAATCAATAAGACAAAACCATTAACCAATCTGACATAGTAATCTCAATATCCATCGGATCCCCGCAAATACAACATGCATGATTACAAATAGATTAGATCTTGATCATGAACGGAGCTCACAAGATCTATACATGAAAGCACAAGGAGGATATACAACCATATAGCTACTACATGGACTCGTAGTCCAAGGTGGAACTACTCACACTTCATACCAAAGGCTGGCATGATGAAGAAGAAGGCCTCCGAGATGATATCTCCTCTGGCAGGGTGCCGGGAAGAGCTTTAGATCCCCCGATCTAGGGACGATGGTGGCGGCGGCTACAGACGGTTTCGTGGAATATTGATCGGGTACTTAGGGTTTCGGCATCGGGGCTTATTATAGGCGAAGAGGCGAGGCAGGGCTACGCCAGGAGGCCCACACCCTGCCCAGGCGCGGGCCTACCTAGGCCGCGCCTTGGGGGTTTGTGTGGCCACCCTCTGGCGCCCCTCCGTCTCATACTCCGGCTTCGTGGTGCCCACGGTAAAATATTGACTTTGGCTTTTGTCCCGTCCAATTCCGATAATATTGATTTTTTGCCTTTCTGGAACCAAAAACAAGAAAACAAGCAGCTGGCAGTGTGGCAACTTGTTAATAGGTTACACCAGAAAGAATATAAAAACACCTCAAAGTGTGGATAAAGCAAAGTAGATAGTAAACAAGCATGAAACATCAAAAATTATAGATACGTTTTCGACGTATCACTAGCCTCCACTTATATGAGTAAGCTCTACTCATGCATCCAACTCCTAAGAAACCAAGTTATTCCAAAGTGTCCACTATAAATTCCTATGCATTGTGTGTTACACCATTCCAAGTATACTTGTTTTATCTATCTTCCAATTAAAAAGTTATTTCGTTATGTGAAAATTTAATGATTAAAGCTCTCATGAACTTGATGGCACACTATTTTTCTTGCCCCTAATAAACTTGAACCATTGTATCATCTATGTTGTATATGCTTGCACTTATACATTGGAATTAGCAGAACCATGCTATCATGGGGAACGCTTTCAACATTGCACTTGTACTTTGTAGACAATTGATATCATGCTCTTTTGTATATGGATGTCGCCGGTGTGAAATCTATGGTGTGTTAGAGAAACGCCTGGGCCGCTAGCCTAAGCCATGCCTAATCATGGTGGCAACTTGCAGCATCAATATAGTAAGAAATATATGAAGCTTTCTTCTTATAAAAAAAGAGAGACATATTGAAAAGAGGAAATAGAGAAAAAGCACCATTTTCCCATGGTAAATAAGAAGATTGCTGAGATGCTCATTGTCTGCTTGCCTTGTCATTTTGATTATGGGATAGCTCATGCATCATGTGCAAGGGGTACCTCGTTGGCGGTTCTCTGTGATACACATGTACTTATTATGACAAGAACTTACAAGTGACTAGAGTTGAGTAGCATGAGGAGTGGCCCTCGTATTCAAGGGACATGAGATTGCCAACTTATACTTTGTCAAGCATATACTCCATAGTTTGTTCACTTTAACCATAATCACTTCAAGATGCTTATGATAGGGGCAATGAGGGCTGAAAGCTAACAAGTACCATCATTTTTGGAAGCTCTTTATGAAACTTGAAATCCCTTCTTCCCTTTGTGAAGGTCCTTTATTCCACCATTATATTGAGTCTCCACCTTCTATCCTTAGGCACCAGTTAAGAGAGCATAGTTGTCATTCTTAGTTCTATGTGCATTTTCCCAAAACTTATTGATTGATGCATATTGTTGATATTGCTTACTCATGAACTATTTGTATCTAGTCACTCTTATGAACTTTGAAGGTGTCCTATGCATCTATTTGCTACTCCATGGGGGACAAGCTGAATGCCACTATGCCATGTTTTCTGTATGTGAAACAAACAAATGTTTTTCAATGCATGTTATTCAAGATCTTTGTTTGTAACCTTTCATGTTGCATGCATAGTTACTTTGTCTTACTGTTAGAACTCCATCTTTCATGACCATGTTTAGAGTTCTTTGGTCCCAGCTTTCAATGCTTGCAAATGGTTTGATGGTGCATGCCACCTTAAAAATTATTCTTTTTATCACTCACCTACTCGAGGACGAGCAGGAGTTAAGCTTGGGGATGCTTGATACGTCATAAACGTATCTATAATTTTTGATGTTCCATGCTTGTTTAGTATCAACTTTGCTTTGCTTTGTCTATACTTTGAGGTATTTTTATACACTTTCTAGAACTAACCTATTGACAAGATGCCATTGTGTCAGTTGCCTGTTTTCTGCTGTTTTTGGTTTCAGAAAGCTAAAAAATGAATATTCTCGGAATTGGACGGGACAAAAGCCAAAGTTCATATTTTTCCTTGAGCGATACGGAAAATCGATAACGAGACAGAGGAGGACACCAGGGTGTGCACACCCTAGGTGGGCGTGGGCTCACCCTAGGCCGCGTCCATAGGAGGTGTGGGCCCCCTGGCCCTCCATCGACCTTGCCTCCTTCGCCTATAAGAAGCCCCCGACTCAGAAACCCTAAAGAATCGACCAGAAAGCCACGAAAAGTTCCGCAGCGCCGCCGCCACCGAAGGGGAGATTCGGGGGACAGAAAGTGTCTGTTCTGGCACCCTGTCAGGACGGGAAAGTGGCTCCGAATCCATCTCCATCGATCTCCATCGTCATCTTCATCACCGTTGCTGATTGATGGCTCAGTTGATGTGGAGCCTGTTGGGAACCCCAAGAGCAAGGTGTGAAGCAGCACAACAGCAAGTCTTCCCTCGGTAAGAAACTAAGGTTATTGAACCAATAGGAGGAAGGAAACGTCACACAAGTGTTGCAAGCAACGTGGAAACCTACACAACACAAACTCAATACTTTGCCCCAACTAACAGTGAGGTTGTCAATCTCACTGGTTGCTGTAACAAAGGATTAAATGTATGGTGTGGAAGATAATGGTTTGCAGCAAGTAAACAGGTAACAGTGGAAGATGTATCAATGGTAAAGATTGGACCGGGGTCCATAGTTCACTAGAGGTGCTCTCCTTAGATAAAGAACATGGCATGAAGGATACACAAATTATAGCAGGGTAATTGATTGGAACTGAGCAAGGCATAATAATGCAATACCAGAGAAAAAGATCCTATGAGATTCGATTGGGCAATACAACAATATACATAGACCGCCATACAACTGCATCTATGACTAGAAGTCCACCTTCAGGTTATCATCCGAACCCCCTCCAGTATTTTTTTTGGACTCCAGTATTAAGTTGCAAGCAACAGACAACTGCTTTAAGCAAAGTGTGTAAGGTAAACAATCCACTTGTTCCATGAACAAGAGACTGTTGTTTTCTCCCTAGTGGAAACAATACATCTACAACCGAAGAGATTTCTGTCACTTCCCTTGGAAACTAGAGGCATGAACCCACTATCGAGCATAAATACCCCCTCTTGGAGTCACTAGCAACTACTTGGCCAAGATAGCTACTAACAACGGAGAGCATGCAAGATCACAAACAACACAGACATGATAGAATCAAATAGACAAAACCATTAATCAATCTAATATAGTAATCTCAATATCCATCGGATCCCCGCAAACACAACATGCATGATTACAAACAGATTAGATCTTGATCATGAACGGAGCTCATAAGATCTATACATGAAAGCATAAGGAGGAGATACAACCATCTAGCTACTACATGGACCCGTAGTCAAAGGTGGAACTACTCACGCTTCATACCGTAGGCTGGCATGATGAAGAATAAGGCCTCCGGGATGATCTCCCCTCCGGCAGGGTGCTAGGAAGAACATCAGATCCCCCTGATCTAGGGACGATGGTGGCGGCGGTTACAGAAGGTTTCATGGAGTTGTGATCGGGTGCCTAGGGTTTATGCATCGGGGGCTTCTTATTGGCGAAGAGGCGAGGCTGGGAGGCGACCGAAGGGCCCACGCCCTACCCAGGCGTGTGGTGGGCCCACCCGCGCCTAGGGGGTGTGGTGGACCTGGCTCGCCTCTCCGTCTCTCCTCTGGACTTCGTGACGCCCACGATAAAATATTGACTTTGGCTTTTGTCTCGTCCAATTCCGAGAATATTGATTTTCTTCCTTTCTGGAACCAAAAACAGAAGAAAATAGGCAACATGCACTGTGGCAACTTGTTAATAGGTTAGTTCCAGAAAAAATATAAAACACCTCAAAGTGTAGATAAATCAAAGCAAAGTAGATACTAAACAAGCATGGAACATCAAAAATTATAGATACGTTTTCAACGTATCACTGATTCCCATGATGAGGAGGGAGTAGTTCTTCCTCGAGGCTAAGGGCTCTACTGGTAGCTATGTGTTCATCTCTCTCCCTATGCATGATCTTGTTGTGGTCATGAGCTTTGTAATCAAGTAGATCTACCTTGCTACTCAAGTGCTATAATAGATCTATGCTCTCCTCATGTGTGTGAAAGTGACAGCGTGCACGCCATGATGACACTTAGGCTAGAGTCTACATAAATACTCATCGTGCTTTAATAGATTTATGCTTTTCCCCACGTGTGTGAAAGTGACAGCGTGCACGCCGTGTGTGGCACTTAAGCTAGACTACATATATATTTGCTATGAGTTATATTTGGAGTTAGATGTCTCTATAAAATTGTGGTGTTTGTTGGAACCATCTAGCGCTCAAGGTGATAGTGTGGGGTTATCTAGATTGGGAAAGGCGGACTTTAAGGAGTGTTGTTATAGCCCTACCATGGATTACAGTGTCCAACCGGAGAGTAGTTAAGAGTAGTATCATTAAGAGAAAATATTTATGAGAGAGTGTTCACTAGTAAAAGTATGATCCCTAGGCCTTGTTTCTAAATATTGAAACACCGTTTGCATCTAGATCTGTTGCATGTTTGCTTGCTTCCATCGTTTTGCCTTTAGTCTTTTCCTCATCGTCAAGCTATTTTCTGGCACCGTTACCACTTATATTTCACTATCTCTTCGCCGAATAGTGCACCTATACACCTGACGAGTGTATTGGGTGTGTTGGGGATACAAGAGACTTCTTGTATCTTGATTGCAGGGTTGCTTGAGAGGGATACCTTTGACCACTTCCTCTCTGAGTTCGATAAACCTTGGGCAATCCACTTAAGGGAAACTTGCTGCTGCTCTACAAACCTCTGCACTTAGAGGTCCAACAACTGTCTACAAGAATAGAAGTGCGTAGACATCACACCATGGAGAAGAGGGTATAGGTCAATGACGATTTTGCAAAAGAAAACCTCCCAAACATATGCCTACCCTAATTAACCATCTAGTTTTCTGACCACGGGTCCTGCAGATAGCCACAACGGCACATACATCACTACATCGATATCGCCAGCGATGACCGCGCGTGACGCTCTGACGTGTCTTCAATAACCGTAAATTTGTATTAGCGAGTTTCAATGATTAAATTGATTTCCTAGGTCAATTCCAATTACTAATGATGACTTTAAGTCAAAATACAAAAGCATTTCTTAAGAAAAAGTATAAAAATTAGTATCCTTGATAGCTGCTTAGGTGTGGCTGCTGAAATAAATGTACATGGTTTCTAGAAAGACTATATTTGGTTGTCACATTTTAACCAAGGTAAAATCATAGTGAAAAAACCTGTAATATACACTTGCCAGGTGATATGAGAATGCTTTCCAGATAAACTACACTAGATTGGCAGGTTGAAGTCATCAAGAAAATTAAAAGATACGCTTGCAAGCTAACGTATGAATTCTTGCCAGATAAAATACATATAATTGGCACATAAATACACACGGCTCTCAGATAAAATATACGAGGCGTTTTTCGTTGAAAAAATGACAAACTTGCTGGCTTGTCTACATGTGGTTACCGAGATAAAAAAGACACGATTGACCAGTTCTAAAATATATTATTTGCTTAGAAAAAAGGAGCTACCTTGTTAATTTTGAACACAACAAAAAATATATTAATATAGCTACCAGATTGTTTAAATACACTTATAAGATGTTTTCGACATAGCTACCAAGTTCTTAAGAGATAGCTACCAGATTATTTTTACAAAGAGCTAAACACTGGTCTAGGCAGTGAAGAAGGTGAGATGGATGCATCTCTACTACTAATAACAGAGCAAACAATATCTTCTCTAAACGTATCCCACAAAATGCACACAAGCCAATTACCATCACATGATTAGGTCCACTACACTAAATATAAGGGCTAGAAGAAATCTGGTGTGTACTTAGTAATTTAACTTGACGAGTTAAATCCATGGTTAGTCATCGTACATGCTTAGCAAGTTTAATACGGTAACTGTATAATGAAAATACGAGTTTACAGTCATTAAAGACGCGTCGAAATTTCACTCGTGGTCACTGGGCCAGTTGTAGAGATGTATTTGATGGCATGGTGAGCTAGGACCCACTGTCAGACTACTTAATATATAGTTAAAAAATAACCACATATGTGAGGGCTTTTTTATAAAACCATCGTCTTCTCCAAACACTGCTGATAGAATTAGTACTAAAAGTGGAGTGGCTCCATCGCCAGTTGGAGCTGGTTAGAGGAAACGACAAACCGGTGAGCAGTGACCTGGTCTCGAGAAACAAAGAGAGAGAGGGCAGAAGCTCTGCGGTGGCCAAGAGACACTGTGGCAGGTGAGTACCATGGATTGGGATCTCAAGATGCTGGTTTCCTAGGACCCGGCCGAGCTGGAGCACGAAGTGACATGGTTATACCCTACGGGTACGTGACTTTAGGATACCTGGTCCAGCCCAAGGAAGGCCCACAGTAGATATACACTGGCCCATGAAGATTTTCGGGTGGCCAAGGCCCATGACGCCTTCGGATCCTTGGAGAACAAGACTAGCGGAGATAGGAAATTCAAAGGGGTAAAACCCTAGAACTTGTAACCGACTAGGACTATGCCCGGGACCTGCCTAAGTCTATATAAATGCCAGGAGGGCACGTCCTAGATCTCTCAACTCATACTTTCGCACACGCATCCACGCCAGATCGAATCTGCGCACCCTGTAACCTTCGGTTCCGCCGTAATCAAGAGCAGACAAGCAGGAGTAGGGTTTTCCCTCCGGGGGCCTGAACCTGGGTAAATCTCGTGTCCCCTGGTTGCTTGTCTGTTAACCGTGCCATGATCTCCAGCATCCCCATCTTCTCCAAAACCCAAGTCCATAACAATGGGCATTGACGAGATTAAACCTCGTCAATTGGCGCCGTCTGTGGGAATTGGGGCTGCTGATTGTGCGGTCGTGACGGTTCCGACCCGATCGATCTACAACTCAGCGGCGACGGAGAATCACCTCCTCTTCGGCGCTTTCGACTTCACCGCCCACTCGCCGGCCACCATGAAGGATTTCGAGCCCGTAGGCGACGGACTCGAAATTTTGTTCGGGAGATTCTGCTTCCAGGTGGGACAAACTGGCACCATCCGCCTTCCTGAGCGGGTGCCTGTGCCGTCAATCAGGCCCGCTTCGTGGGCTCCACACCCCGTGCTACGCACGTCACCATCGACAGATGAGTTCTACAGTAGCAGCTGCTGCAACTCCGATCTGTGCGATCCACCTTCGTATGAAGGGACCTACGGTTCCGGATCGGAAAGCTGCGGCAGCAGCCGACCAATCTGCAAGCGCTATCTGTGCGCCGCAGTCATCCAAACCGACGAGGAAACGCCTAACCCGCCGCCCAATCGAAACGGCGAAAACGGCGAAAACATAAGAAGCCAGTCCCTCCCACCCAACAGGGAAAGCAACGGCCACGTCATCCAACTTAGCAAAGAAGGATGGGTCCAGGCTCGCCGTGCCGTCGCAGGCGACATCGTCTTACCTGCAGACGCCTCACGTGACCTACTGATGGCATACCACTACCTCCTCATCGAGGAGCACAAGAAACAAGTCAAGATGCAGGAGACACTCGACAAACGCAAGCAAGCAGCCTCCGAGTCCAGCGCGCGATGAGCTGCGCTCTGTGCCATAGCACCCGGCTCTAGCACAAACGGAAACCAGGGAAATAAGCACCGCCTCTCGGGTGGAAAACATGGATCCCAAGGAGCGGCGTGATGTGACCCGAACTCTCCACACATCGTTCATGGATATGGATGCCGACGGCAACATCATCCCGAAGACGCCACAAGCTGCGATCATGGCAGCCACTGCGTATCTTGTGGCTCACCCACCTCCGGAAGGTGATCCGAAAAGGGCCATGCATAGGTCCGCACTTACCGGACTAGGACTAATCGGAGCTGCGCTCCACGAAGATGCTCCTGCGGAGCCGAAGAAGAAAGCTCCGGCCAGGCGCGACCGGAGCCCCACGCCCTCATCCGAAGAGGAAGAGGAGCACGATCTTCCTCGAAGGAAGAAGAGCTCGCACCGCCATAAACGCGACTACGACGCCAGAGACAAGCTTACACAGCGCAAGATCGACAAAGCACGCGCTAAACGCGTCTACTCGTCCGAATCTGAGATGGATGAAGACGAAGGAGAACTCTGCGGAGCTCGATGCTTCAGCGGATCCGTTCGACGAACACAGATGCCACGCAACTTCAAGCTTCCTTCGGATACTCCGAAGTTCAACGGCACGCAAGATCCAAATTCCTGGCTCAGTGACCATCTGCCATCCGTCAAGCTTCATGGAGGCAACAAAGAAACCGACATGCAATGCCTTCAGGTGCAGCTGACAGGCGCGGCGCGAGTCTGGCTCAGCAGCCTATCATCAGGATCCATCCGAAGCTGGGAGGAGCTTGCTTACAGCTTCATCCGAAATTTCAAAGGCACTAGCAAGAGGCCCGCATCAATCGAAGAATTGTGAGCCTGCACTCAAAGAACGGGTGAATCTATTTGCTCGTACATACTACGATGGTCTACGACCAAGAACTCCGCAGCACACATCTCCGAAGAGCGGGCCATCGACGCATTCAGGGACGGCGTCAAGCGCCCAGACTTCAAGGAGGAACTTGGGCGTGTAAAGCCCAAGACACTCGACCACCTCATGGAAATCGCCAACAGTTGGGCAGACGGCGAAGATTGCATCCAGCGAGCACAATCAGATGAAGAGGACGACTACGGCCGAAGACGCGAACGCCGCAGCAAGAGGAGATCGCGCGTCTACGAGGACCACGACGGACCCGACATGGTCGCGGCCGGCTACGCCGACCGCCGTAACGACAACAGCCGCAATAGCGGAGGATACCGCAACGGAAACTTCCGCGACAACGGACGACCAACGCAGTCGTGGCAACGTCGCGACCGCGACAACGGACCTTCAGCATTCGACAAACTTTCGGGTCCATGCACCATCCACTTCTACATCGACAAACATGATGGCAAAAAGAAAGCCAGACACATGCTCAAGGACTGCCGCGAGTTCCAGAAACTCAGCGAAGGCATGGTGCAGATGAGGCAACAAGCTCCAATTCATGCGTTCGGAAACGCACCTGCGCCAGGTGAAATAGCACACGGAGCTCCTCCACCGCCGCCTATTGGAGGCCCAAATCAACCAGTTGCACCAGCGCAAAACAACGCCGGGGTCCCATACCCCCCACCAAAGGGAGCACTAAATATGATCCAGAAGGGACGCCCCACAAACAGGGTGCAGAAGAAAATCACCCGACAAATCAACTTGGCCGTGGCAACTCCACCCGCAATCCCTGAGTACCTCAGCGGATCGGAGTCCTGCATCACATTCACTCGCGCGGATCACCCTTGCCAGATCCCTCGCCCAGGTCATGCTGCCCTGGTGCTGGAAGCGCAGATCGGAGGCTTCGAGATGAGTCGCGTCTTCATGGACGGTGGCAGCGGCATCAACCTAATGTTCGCAAGCACCCTAGCGGCTATGCGGATCCCGCAATGCAGCCTGGAACAATCAGACACAACGTTCCACAGCATTGTCCCAGGGAAGGGCATATTCCCCCTGGGCAAAATAGGGCTCGACATCATCTTCGGGAAGCCGGACAACTTTCGACAGGAGCGCCTAGAATTCGAAGTGGTGGACTGGCCATCGCAATACCACGCCATCCTGGGGCGTGTAGCATTCGCAAGATTCCTGGCCGTCCCACACTACACATACCTACTACTCAAGATGCCAGGACCAAGGGGCGTCATCACAATCCACGGAAGCTTCACCCGATCGGACCAATGCGACAGGGATTTCAACAAAATCTCCCAGTCTTTCGGCATGCAAGACGAGCTTGTAAGGCTCCGCGAGGTGACGGACAATGGGCTACCCCCAGTCACAAGGCAAAACGCACCTGACATGTCCTTCGACTCCACCATCAACACCAAGAAAGTGCAGGTCCATCCGACGGACGCCTCCAAGACGGCGCTGATCGCTAATGACCTCAGCACCGCATAGGAAGGCGCGCTCGTCGAATTCCTCGGTGAGCGCTGGGAAATCTTCGCCTGATGTCCTGCGGACATGCCAGGAGTTCCCAGGGAATTCGCCGAGCACGCACTCAATGTCTTTCCAGACACCAAGCCAGTCAAGCAGTCCATCCGAAGACTGCCAGAGCCACGAGCCGAAGCTATCGGCATGGAAATCAATAGACTGCTCGCTGCAGACTTCATCAGGGAAATCAAAGAAAGCGAGTGGCTGGCAAACACGGTGATGGTCCCGAAAAAGGACACGGACATCCTGCGGATGTGCGTAGACTTCACGTCACTAAACAAACACTGCCCAAAGGACCACTTCCCTCTTCCTCGGATCGACCAGATCATCGATTCGACTGCAGGTTGTGAGAAACTCTCCTTCCTCGACGCCTACTCAGGCTATAACCAGATTCGACTCAAGGTCGAAGATCAAGAGAAAATGGCGTTCATCACACCGTTCGGAGTATACTGCTACAACACAATGCCCTTCGGGCTAATGAACGCGGGTGCCACGTACCAGCGATGCATGCAGGCCTGCCTCAAGGACCAGATCGGTTGCAACGTCCAAGTCTATGTCGACGACATAGTAATAAAAACCAAGGAGGCAAGGACACTTATCGACTATCTCCGCGAGACGTTTGACAACCTTGATCGCTACAGGATCAAACTCAATCTAGAAAAGTGCGCTTTCGGCGTCCCCTCGGGTCAGCTACTCGGGTACTTCATCTCTCAACGAGGGATCGAGGTGAACCCGAAGAAAATCAAAGCCATCATGACAATGGAGAAGCCGAAAACCCTCAAGGGCGTTCAACAGGTCGCAGGGAGAATAGCGGCACTAAGCAGGTTCATCAGCCGCATGGGCGAGAAGGCCCTACCATTCTACTAGCTGCTGCGCAAGGCAGACAAGTTCGAATGGACACCAGAAGCCAACGACGCATTCGAAAGCCTCAAGTGGCTCCTCTCCACCTCGCCCGTTTTGGTCACGCCAAAGGAGCGCGAGCCCCTGCTGCTGTACATAGCAGCCACACACCAGGTGGTCAGCACCGTACTCGTGGTCGAACGACCCGAAGAAGGCAAGACCCACGGGGTCCAGCGCCCAATTTACTACCTCAGCGAGGTACTCACTCCAACAAAACAGCGGTACCCGCACTACCAGAAGCTAGCCTACAGCATGTTCATGACGGCTCGACGACTGAGCCACTACTTCCAGGAGCATCAGGTGATGGTCGTCAACGAGGCACCCCTAAACAGCATCCTGAATAACCCAGAAGCCACAGGACGTGTGGCCCTGTGGGGCATTGAACTATCACCCTTGGACATCGTCTACGAGAAGCGACACGCAATCAAATCTCAAGTCCTTCCGGACTTCCTGGTACACTGGATGGAGCTGCAGCTGCCTGACACTCCAGACATGTCGCAGTCCTGGACAATGCATTTCGACGGCTCCAAGCGTGAAGCCGGAGCAGGGGCAGGAGTCATACTGACCTCCCCACAAGGTGACAAGATGAAGTACGTTCTTCGGATGAAATTCAGAGCCTCCAACAACGAGGCCGAATACGAAGCCCTCATCCATGGCATGAGATGGCAAAAATATGCGGCGCAACGCGCCTGGTCATCTACGGTGACTCCAACCTTGTCGTACAGCAGACGATGAATGAGTGTGACGCACACGCCGAAAACATGATCGCGTACCGCGCGCTATACAACGCACTCGAAGGAGAATTCGACGGCTGCGAACTTCGGCATGTTGGAAGAGAGAGCAACGAGGAGGCTGATAGACTCGCCAACATTGGCTCCACTTGTGCAAAGGTACCACCAGGTGTGTTCCTCGAACAGATCTGCGTGCCATCCATCAAGCGGAAATTCCCCAAGGGATCACCCGAAGAAGCAGAACACTCGGGGGCTATGCTACCCGAAGGTCATGAAGGACCCGAAAAGTTGGATACCAAAGTTGCCATGGTCAAACTGATGCAGGTCATGGCAGTCGAAGAAACTTGGACACATCCATACCTCCAGTTCCTGATAAACAGAGAATTGCCTGACAGCCCGACAGATGCCCGGCGCATATCTCGTCGGTCAAAAGCCTTCACCATCATCAATGGCGAACTGTACAAACGCAGCATCACGGGTGTACTACAACGGTGCGTCACCATCGACGACGACAAAGCATACTCCAAGACATTCACGAGGGCATATGCGGCCACCACGCAGGCAGCCGCTCCCTCGTCGCCAAAGCTCTGCGAGCAGGATTCTACTGGCCAACGGCCATGAGCGACGCGAAGGACATCGTCCGAAGATGCAACGGGTGCCAACGGTTTGCCGACAAACCGCACGCACCTGGGTCCGAACTTAGACCCATACCCATAGCTTGGCCTTTTGCCCAATGGGGCCTCGACATGATCGGCAAACTGCCAAAGTCCTCGAAAGGGGGACACGTCTTCCTCCTGGTCGCAGTCGACAAATTCACCAAGTGGATCGAGGCCATGCCAGTCACCAACCAGAAGGGCAAAACCGCCGTCAAATTCTTCGAATCCATCGTCTACAGGTTTGGCGTACTGCACAACATCATCACCGACAACGGATCGAACTTCATCTCCGAAGAATTCCAGGACTTCTGCGAAGGCCTCGGGATCAATATCACGTATGCCTTAGTGGCACACCCGCAAACAAACGGGCAAGTGGAAAAGGCCAACGACCTAATCGGCGCCGGCATCAAGAAGCGCCTCATGAGCTCACTCGAGCACAAAGCTGGAAACTGGACGAAAGAGCTACCGTCTGTCCTGTGGAGCTTACGGACTACGCCAAACAGCTCCACCGGCTACACACCGTTCTTCATGGTGCACGGAGCTGAGGCCGTGCTACCAGCCGAAGTATGCCACCAGGCTCCACGAGTCGTCGCTTATAGCAAAGCCGAATCCACGGTTGCACTCGAAGATGCCGTCGACACGCTCGACGAAGCACGGGATATAGCAGCAGCTAGATCAGCGGTGTACCAGCAAAGTATCCGCAACTACCACAGCCGTCGGCTGCGCCCAAGGTCCTTCATCAAAGGAGACCTCGTCTTACGGCTCAAGCAAAAGCGACCGAATAAATTCGAGTCACCATGGGAAGGACCCTATGTCATCACCGAAGTCATCCCAGGTGGCGCCTATCGCCTCAAGCACGTGGAGTCTGGAGTCGCATACTCCAACCCATGGAACATCTCGCACCTGCGACGATTCTACCCGTAGCAACCTACCCCCCTTTTTACTTTCAATAAGGCTTTCAGCTAAGGCTACTCAGCCGAACCATGTACCTCCTCCATTACGATATAATTAAAGCTAAGTGTCTCGCCCCCAACCTTCGGTTGACTATTTTTCTGCAACTTTACTATATGCTACAAACGCACTCGGGGGCTCCCCCCACCTCACAATTTCATCGACTGAGGACCAAACGTGTACACTTGAGTAGCTGACCACGTCAGGAAAACGAAAAGGACACGTACTCAATCAGAGCACTGCGTGCTCACAAACAAGAAAACTTTTACAACAAAGGGCACAAATACGCCCAGCCGAAATATACAAATTTTACATCTATCTGTTCATTTTCAGGTCCTACCTATTATGAAGAATAACCTGAGCACGCTGCTCAAACAAATCTACAATCTGTTCGGCATACTGCCTTACAGCCGCGTAATGCGGATGCATGTTCCACTCGCCACCATCCGGTCGAAGAGGCTGCCCAGATGCCACAGCAGCCAAATCTACGTCAGGGCGGTGCACCCTCACAAGAGACAAGGCAGCCTTCACTCCTGCCACGAGCAGCTGCCGCACCAGCTCCTTGACATTGCTGGCACTCCGAAACTTCGACAGAATACCTGCAAGGGTCGTCAGCACGGCATCCAAAGGAAACATGACGTGCAGCACCGAGGATAGTGATGTCTGCACCCGGCGGAGCACCCGCGAAACTTGATAAACACGATCCTGCACCGTCGCCAGAACCATGGAGCGATCGCGGTCCATCCAGAAGAAGCCGCCGGCCTCCATGTCCTGTTGAGTCAAGCAATTGACCCGAACAGCGACACGCTCCTTTTCTTCCCTCGGAGCAAGATTGGCGCCTGCGACAATCGCACAAAACAAGAATAAGTCTAGCAGGCTCACCCGAAGAACTAAGCTACAGCCCGAAACAAGGATCAACTTACATTGCAGCTGCTCGGACAGGCGACCCAGCTCCGCCATCAAGTACTCCTCTTTGGCTGCACCACGATCTGCCTTGGATTTCCAAACGTCGGCGCGACCACGCAACCCGAGCAATTCCCTCTCCAAGCTACGCACGCGATCTCGAAGGAAAGCGAGCTGCGAGGAGTCATCCAACGATGGTCGCAAGGGCCTTGCGGATGAGGGGTAAACTGGGTCAGCACCCGAAGGAACCTATAAGCAACAGGAAAAAAGAAGGCACACAGACATTTCAGCCAAGAATAGAGAACAACTCTAAGGAATTCATTAAATATATCAGGCCACTACGTGGCGCAAGGATGGTACTACAAAAGATATTTACAACAAAAGTAGACTACATACTACCCTACGTCTACTATGCCTAAGGTGCAGGACACTGAGTCGCCTGAGAGCCAGACTGCCTAGCTTTGGCCTCGCCCTGCTGCCGCAGTGCGTACTCAGACAGCAAGTCAATGAGCTTGGGCCCATATCGTCTGCAGCGAGCGGAGTAGGCAGCGAAGGCTACCTCAGATCCATCCGCAGCCGTCGGCATCCGAGAAGTGATCTGGGGCAAGTCCAGCTCCACCCCAGCCGCCATGGCCATCGCCAGCCCGACGAACGCGTCGATGCCCTTCTGCTTGCGCTTGTACACCGCAGGCGTTTCGGCTGACAGAGCCTCTGCCAGGGCATCCACATCTTCAAGGGTTGCGCCCTTCGGGAAGATCTCCTGGTAGAAGCGACCAATGACCTCTTTCGCCTTGGCAAGGGAGTTGACGATGGTGCCGCTGGTCCCAACCGCAGATGAGGACTTCTTTGTTTTCCCCATGGCGCTACGGCGGTGGTGGTGATGCCAACGCAGAAAGAACGAAGGAAATGTGGAAGGAAAGCTCAGCGTGCAGCAAGAATCGCTCAAGAACAAGGAGGCAGTGAACAGATGAACTAGTGCGGTGAAAAACAAACCACGATTTCACCAAGGATTATAACAGCGAAGACGACGCACGCTGGCCGTCCATCGAGAAGACCTAACGCCAACGGTAGATCTGGCCGTACACGTGTCAACACCACAACGAACCGTCATTACCACGCCGTCCACTACGCGTGGAAATCGAGGAGACGCCGTAATCATCTCCACGCCGCGCGTGACTGGTCAATTCAAAGTCAGAAAGTGGGACCCACGCTTCGTTCAGTCAACTCATCTTTGGGGTAGCAGACGCTTGAGGTCATCAATCGTCAGCACTGACGTCATCAAAAGCTATACTAGCACCAACTTCGGCTCCACAGCTAAGAGTACTCAGTCTTATCTACGATTCGACTAAATACTCGGGGGCTAATCCTATCAGGAGCGCTGGCCGCGCACCCGACAGACAAATGAGGACAAAATTACTTTCTCTGAGTCCTATGTCGAGTCTACGACTCCACTACGGACTCGGGGGCTACTCCCATAGGGAGGATGGATTTAAGCATCCGAAAATTTTCGAGTCCTTCGGACTTAACGACTGAAACAACGCTTGAACTAAAGTCTCTGTTCGAGTCTATGACTCGAGCAGACACTTGGGGGCTACTCCCATAGGGAGCGCTGGTCGCGCACCCTATGAAATCTTCGACTGCGATCTTCCGGATCCGCACGCAAAAACTTTTTGGCAACTCTGCCCCAACAAAATGCTAAGTGAGTGACAATCTCCTTGGCCACCCGAAGCACCTCCGAGGTGATAAATGTTCGGATGCTACGTCTACGATGCAAAGATAAGACCTGCGGATATCATCTGATGGCCTGGCAACGCACCTGACTGCGCTCTGCTAGTATGAATCCGTACCAGCAGGTACGATGAAAATCCTGACGGACGCGTTGGGTACACCGATTAAAACCACTGGAATTCCACACCTCTAAGTCCTCCGCGGCCTGAGTCGAATTACGCCAGCATATGTTCCAGGTCCGGGTTGAGGGACCCGAACCTGAAGAAGATCGTGTCGTTTCGTCCTAAGACAGTTAACTGACCCTGATCCGTCGGGTGAGTTAGGCACACGCATCAACAATCCCTACACACATATACTATTAATATATAGCTGTACCCGAAAGATGGAAGAGTCCTCAGCCGAATCTACGATTCGACTGATCACTCGGGGGCTACTGACATGGTTATACCCTACGGGTACGTGACTTCAGGATACCTGGTCCAGCCCAAGGAAGGCCCACAGTAGATATACACTGGCCCATGAAGATTTTCGGGTGGCCAAGGCCCATGACGCCTTCGGATCCTTGGAGAACAAGACTAGCGGAGATAGGAAATTCAAAGGGGTAAAACCCTAGAACTTGTAACCGACTAGGACTATGCCCGGGACCTGCCTAAGTCTATATAAAGGCTAGGAGGGCACGTCCTAGATCTCTCAACTCATACTTTCGCACACGCATCCACGCCAGATCGAATCTGTGCACCCTGTAACCTTCGGTTCCGCCGTAATCAAGAGCAGACAAGCAGGAGTAGGGTTTTCCCTCCGGGGGCCTGAACCTGGGTAAATCTCGTGTCCCCTGGTTGCTTGTCTGTTAACCGTGCCATGATATCCAACATCCCCATCTTCTCCAAAACCCAAGTCCATAACAATGGGCATTGACGAGATTAAACCTCGTCACGAAGCGATGCCCGCCCTCGCCGCTCCCGCGCCCGTGGTGGCCGCCTTGAGCATTGTGGCCGCGCGCGGCCCGCCGAGCTGCCCGGAGTGCTCTATCGACCCGAAGCTTGGCGGGCTTGGGGAGTTCGGCCAGGCGTCGGACGGCCCAACGAAGGAGCCAACGACGAAGGGTTGTCCGGTCGTGTCGGTATCGACCGCGCTGGTGGTGCCGTTCGCGAGTCCACTGAAGCGGTCGCGCCCTGGGGTCGGAGGCGGTTCGGGATACTGTCCGTCGTGCGCCATGGACGACTGCAAGGCCAACCTGAGCAGGTGCCGTGACTACCATCGCCGGGAGGGCGGGGGCTCCGGTAGATTGAGGCGATGGACTCTCGGTGCAGGACTGGGTCGCGGAGGGGCGAAGCCAACGATGAGAGAACCTTCGGCATGTCACCCTCGAGTTCCCCTACCTTGTCGCTCATGTCGCTGCTCCCCGTCGGCCTGCACTATCACGCCGTCGTCGCCTTGCCCTCCGATGCGCCGACAATTCCCACACATAATCTCCCTCCCTGTCGAGTATGACACCCTCCCGTGCCTTCTGCACCGAGAACGTAATCGTCGTCCAGAGAATGTTGCCGCTAACATCCCTCACCGTCCCGTCGACCTAGACATCCCCACGGGAAACCACCATGTCCTCTAGAACTGCCTTGCTCTTCTGATTCGTTCTGCAAATGGAATTGAAGTGGGGACTTTTCTACAGCCCGCGATGCATTTGTATTCCTCCGCTCCGGCATTTAGCCGCCAGTTCGTCGATCTCGTGTACCACCTTGCCCTGGACCTCCTCGTCTGCTTCGTCATCATCCCGTGTCCCTCCCGAGCCTCCTCGCTGTGTCGCCTCGATTTGGTCGTCGTCGCCATCGACAGAGACGTCGCCCACGAGCATCAATGCCTCCGGTGGCCAGCCCCATGTGTTCCTGGTGAGGTTCATTGCTCCTGCACCTCCCCTCTCCCTCCATCCTTCTTCATGTCGTGCCCGTGTGTCGCTTTCGTCGCCGTCCACCGCGGTGCCTCACCGCCCATTTGTACATCGACATGATTCATTTGACCTGGCCAACTAAGGCCATACATGATACTCGTTGATCCCCTGGCCAGCTTTGTCCTACTCGTCCAAATGAGCAACTCTGTTACAATATTAACTCAAACAGGGAGGAGAAGATGATGGTTTTGCAAAAAGGTCCTCATATATGTGGTTATTTTTTATCTATATGGTAAGTAGCCTGACAGTGGGTCCCCAGCTTGCCACGTCATTAAATACATCTCTACAACTCGCCCAGTGACCGTGAGTGAAGCTTCGACGCATCTTTAGTGACCGTAAACTCGTATTTCCATTATATAGTTATAGTATTGAATTTGCTTAACAAGTTCAATGACTAACCATAGATTTAACTCTTAACTTGACTGACCGCACTCCACCGTCAGAGGAAAAGATGTAACTCCCGTCTGCTGAAAACGCCGGCGTCCCCAAATTATGGCAACCTATCCCTATCTCTACTTATATGTTCATCTAACGCTCCAGGTCTATTGGCTCTCCCCCCATAATTAACGCCTTCGATCGCCTCCAGCACGACACCGACGTGCACATCCCTCCAACAGACTCACGTGAGTCCACTGCCCATGTCCTCGGCCACGCCTACAACCGGTCTCCATCTCGCGTCATGTCGCCCTTGACCGTCACCGCCGCCGCTCTGCGCCGATGCACCGCGCTGCCGTTCTTCCCGCGACGCCCTGCCTTCGTTGGAGCCGTGCACCCGCCGTCCTGCTTCCGGACCAGCGCGTCGCCGTTCTTCCACACTGCTATCCCCTCCCTGCTCAACACTGAAACTACCTCGACAATTACTCTTCCTACCGACGCCGGGGACGCAGATGTTTTCATCGTCCTCCCTGCAGTCGTGTAAGCACACGCCTCCGAGGTGCATCTAGCTGGAGGCGGATGCTGTGATTCCACCCCTCGATGCCTCCTGTCCAATGGCACGACTGGAGCAGCTACCAAGCCTGTTGCTCCTGATATATAAAGAAGTAAGTACTTTCTTTATATCCCCTCTAAGATTACTATGTTATGAGAAAGTATTCCACACCAGTCTTTTGCGGTAAGACTAACATCTCAGACACTGTTCTTAGCTGGCACTGAGGTCGAGTAACAGGTTACTGG
Organism: Avena atlantica; assembly: GCA_910589765.1. Lineage (NCBI taxonomy): Eukaryota > Viridiplantae > Streptophyta > Magnoliopsida > Poales > Poaceae > Avena > Avena atlantica. Next base: position 416,019,570 of record OU342734.1, on the reverse strand, counting down.
TTATGGGCACTCTGTTTCTATTTTATTTCAGGTCTAGGTTCTAGAAAAATCTGAAACATTTTGCATGGATGGATATAAGTAACCATGGCGTGTAAACTTATACCACACAGCATCCAAGAAAGAAGGTTTCCTGGTTGATCATAAAAGAATTTAGGATTAGTGAAGATGCAAAATAAATATGGCCTTTTCCTCAAGAGATATGATTGATAATTCTATCATACTGTACAAGTATTTTCTTAAGTGTATTATACTCAACTTTAAGATAATCTAAGTTAAAGCAAGAGATATTAGATTGTATAGTGATGTACGTGTCAATATCATCACGTGAAGATAGATCTACATTATAAATTGGCATGTAGTCCTTACAGATATAATTGCCAATCTCATAAGTTATTGCCAATGATTTTAAGAGTCTATTTTCAAGAAACCGGTATTGCTAATACAAATTGAGAGAAGATTGTTGAATACTTTTCAGAGGGCGGCATCTATTGATCCAATTCTAGGTATAGTAGCATTTTTTTGAGACACGTGCATCACATTGGGGATCAAGGATGAGGTGGCCGAAATAGATAGGGGCAAGTATTTGCATGCCTTATTGTTGGGAGTATGTCATTATTAGTGAAACATAAAAATGTAATTATGAAAACCATGGCTATGGGTTTGGTCGATTGTTTCCCGTGCAAATATCCACTCTCGAATATATAGCCAACACAACTTTTGTCTTATCTAAACGAAGAAATAATACATGTGCCATGCATGTACCGAACTACACAAGATGAAGCGATGAAGTGCGAAAAAACATGTTTTTTGTGGTAGTAAATATAGCATTGATCACAGTAGTATTTATATAAACCAAGGTTCGCAGGCGATGCCCTCCACCTAAAATTTTAGTTTATATTTCTATAAAATTTTAGTTTAGCTATCTTATTCATAAATGTGATTTGGTTGTGTTGATTTGCACACAGAACATCGATCATTTGTGCGTTGCACGTGCAAACTTACTAGTCATGTCAAATGGAATTTCTCCTCACCAAATTGAAGTGTGAGCTTAGCATCTTTCAGATGACAGTCCCTGCAGTAGCTACAAAAGGTCTTCCCAAAATAATAGGCTCGCTCTTTTCAAAAACCAGCGATAGGTTCCCCACTCTTCTTTGATCCTTCTAAGGGCCGAGTGGCAGCCTCAACTATTAGTTAATTCAATAAGAGAAAAAAGGTGATTGGGACTTTATTTCGTTGCCCAAACGAATCCCATTCAATCGTTTACTCATGAAATGAGTCTGTTGCAAAGTTCAAGGCCTAAGACGATTCCAAATAGAAAAACTTCAATCTAGTTTTCAACAATTAAAGACCCAGATCACGAAATTGCATTCGATAGAGTTAGAGACGCATCAATTTGCGTCAAAGGTCAGATACGTCGTAAATGTATCTATAATTTTTTATGTTACATGCTTGTTTAAGTATCCACTTTGCTTTACTTTGTCTATACTTTGAGGTGTTTTTATACGTTTTCTGGTACTAACCTATTAACATGATGCCACAATGCCAGTTGCCTGTTTTCTTCTGTTTTTGGTTCCAGAAAAGGTAGAAAATCAATACTCTTGGAATTGGACGGGACAAAAGCCAAAGTCATTATTTTACCAGGCACGACACGGAACCACAAAGCAGAGGTGGAGGAGGACACCAGGGTGGCCACACCCTAGGTGGGAGCGGGCTAGCCCTGTTGGCGCCCGCAGGGGGTGTGGGCCCCCTGGCCCTCCACCGACCTTGCCTCCTTTGCCTATAAGAAGCCTCCAACCCAAAAATCCTAAATCATCGACCAGAAAGCCACGAAAAGTTTCGCGGCGCCGCCTCCACCGAAGGAGAGATTCGAGGGACAGGAAGTCTCTGTTTCGGCACCCTGCCGGGAAGGGGAAGTGCCCCCGGAGCCATCTTCATCGCCGTTGCTGATTCCCATGATGATGAGGGAGTAGTTCTTCCTCGAGGATAAGGGCTCTACCGATAACTATGTGTTCATCTCTCTCTCTCTCTCTATGCATGATCTTGTTGTGGTCATGAGCTTTGTAATCAAGTAGATCTACCTTGCTACTCAAGTGCTTCAATAGATCTCTGCTCTCCCCATGTGTGTGAAATTGACAGCATGTGCGTCGTGGTGGCACTTAGGCTAGAGTTTATAAATACTTGTCATGAGTATATTTTGAGTTGGTTGTCTTTATGAAATTGTGGTGTTTGTTGGAACCATCTAGCGCTCAAGGTGACAGTGTGGGGTTATCTAGATGGGGAAGGCAGACTTTGAGGTGTGCTGTTATAGCCCTACCATGGATTAGAGTGTCCAACCGGAGAGTAGTCAGGGTAGAATGATGAAGAGAATATATTTATATGAGAGAGTGTTCACTAGTGAAAGTATGATCCCTAGGCCTTGTTTCTAAACATTGAAACAACGTTTGCAACTAGATTTGTTGCATGTTGAAGGGTTTCGCGGCATAGTAAATCAAAGTTTTCTACGGATGCGAACAGAGGGAAGCCAAAATCTAATCTAGGAGATGCAAACAACGAGAGAGATTGGATTAGATCTTCATACCCTTGAAGATTCGCACAGCGAAACGTTCGTCGGAACGTGGGTGATGTAGTCGTACTCGCTTCTCCTCCTCGTGATCCGATCCGATCTAGCACCACAAGTGGCGATGCCTCCGTGAGATGCACACGTGCAGCACCTCGACGTCTCCTCCTTCCTTGGTCCAGCAAGTATGATGGAGAGATGGGTTGGATCTACAACGCGACGGCGCGGTGCAATTGGTGGAGAGTTTCTACAGTAGGGCTTCGCCTACACACAGTCGGGAGGGAGAGAGAGAGGAGGGCAGCAGGGCGGCTAGGGTTGAGGAGGAGGTGTGTGGGGGTGGTGCGCCCCAGCCCTCTATATATAGAGGGGTGGGCGCCAGCCCTAACCCCTCCCCCAAGCCCAAAACCGGCGGCCAAAGGAGGAGGAGTGGGGGGCAAGGAAACCCCCCCTTCTAGAAGCTCCAATTAGGGTTTATCCCTTCTTGGACGGCTGGGCCCTATGGGGCCTTGTGCCCCTGGCCCAATGCGGCCAGGGCACTCCCTCATAGGCCCATGCCCCCTCCCGGAAGGTGGGGCCACGTTGGTCCCCTTCCGGAAGGTTCTAGAAGCTTCTGGTACAATACCGATTAACCCGGAACAATTCCGAACTCCAAAAACTGCACTGCCTTATATGAATCTTATTCTCCGGACCATTCCGGAACCTCTCGTGATGTCTCGGATCCCATCCAAGACTCCGAACAAAAACTCATAAACCAATTATCCAATCTATCCTATTGTCGAGACATGTTAAGTGTGTGACCCTTCGGGTTCGAGAATATGCAGACATGATCTTCTATCAATAATCAACAGCAGGGTCTGGAAACCCATATTGACTCCCACAAATTCATCGATGATCATATCGGATGAACCACGATGCCAGGATTCAATCAATCCCATATATATTCCCTTCGTCTCGCGATATTTTACTTTGCCCGAGATTTGATCTTCGGTACCGTCATACCTAGTTCAATCTCGTTCACAGCAAGTACTTTACTCGTTCCGTAATCCGATATCACTTTGTGATTAACTCCTTAACCACATGCTTGAAAGCGGTGTTGATATCGATTACCGAGTGGGCCCGAAGTATATCTCTCCGACTTGGGAGGGACAAATCCCATCTCGATACATACAACCCAACAGATACTTTCCGATCACCTGAGAGACACCTTTATGATCACCCTCTCATAGGATGACGCTTGATGACCTCAAAGCTTTCTTCCGATACCAGGGAGTTGTATTATCTCATGGTCTAAGGAATACAATATTTGACATAAGAAAAGCTTCGCAAAGATGAACACGATGACACGATCTAATTGCTTCGCTTAGTTTGGGTTTGTCCATCATATCATTCTCCCAATGATATGATCTCATTATTAATTGACAACTCATGTCCATGGTTAGGAAACCTTAACCATCATTAATCAATGAGCTAGTCCATAGAGGCGTACTAGGGACACGGTGTTGTTCACAAACCACACAAGTATTAAAGTTTCCGCTTAATACAATTCTAGCATGGAATATAAACATTATCATGAACAAGAATTATAATAATAACTTCTTTATTATTGCCTCTAGGGCATAATTCCAACAGTCTCCCACTTGCACTAGAGTCAATAATCTAGTTTACATTTGGTAACAATCTCACACCCATGACACTGAGGTGCTGATCATGTTTTACACGTGGAAGAGGTTTAGTCAATGGATCTGCGACATTCAGATCTGTATGTACTTTGCTAATCTTCAGATCTCCATCTGCTATATAATCTCGGATTATATGAAACTTGTGGTTGATATGTTTGGTCTTTGGATGATATCTTGGTTCCTTAGCGAGTGCTATGGCGCCAGTGTTGTCACACAATATCTCCAGTGGGTCCAATGCACTTGGAATCACGCCAAGCTCAGTGATGAAGTTCCTGATCCAAACTCCTTCACTTGACGCTTCTGCAGCAGCCATGTATTCCGCTTCTACTGTAGATCCCGTGATCACGCTTTGCTTGCAGCTTCTCCAGCTCATAGCTCCTCCATTCAAAATATATACGTATCCTGTCTGAGATTTAGAATCATCCTTGTCGGTGTCAAAACTAGCGTCGACGTAACCTTTTACGACGAGCTGTTCTTCACCCCCATAGACTAAGAACATTTCTTTAGTCCTATTTAGGTACTTTAGGATGTTCTTCACGGTTGTCCAGTGTTCCACTCCTGGATCACTTTGATATCTGCTCGTCAAACTAAGAGCATTGGATACATCCGGTCTAGTACACAACATGGCATACATGATAGAACCTATGGCCGAGGCATAAGGCACTTTGCTCATAGCTTCCCTATTATTTACCGTAGCTAGACACTGAGCCTTGCTCAATATCTTACCTGACAACATAGGCACTGAACCTTTCTTTGCCTTATCCATTCTAAACCTTTTCGGAACCTTGTCTAGGTATGTACTATGGCTTAAAGCTATCAGGCGTCTTTGTCTATCTCTATAGATTTTGATGCCCAATATATAAGCAGCTTCACCTAGGTCTTTCATTGAAAAACACTTGTTCAAATAACTCTTCACATCGTTAAGCATGTTAATGTCATTTCCAATAATCAATATGTCATCCACATATAGTACCAGAAATGTCACCGAGCTCCCACTCACTTTCTTGTAGATACAAGCTTCGTAGCAATTTGGAACAAATCCAAAGCTCTTGATCACTTGATCAAAACAAAGGTTCCAACTTCGAGATGCTTGCTTCAGTCCATAAATGGAATGCTGAAGTTTGCATACTTTATCAGCATCCTTAGGATCGAAAAAAACTTCGGGTTGCATCATATACAACTCTTCATCAATGTTGCCATTGAGGAAAGCAGTCTTGACATCCATCTGCCATATTTCATAATCATGAAACGCAGCAATTGCTAATAAAATCCGAATGGACTTAAACATCGCTACGGGAGAGAAAGTCTCATCGTAGTCAACACCTTGAACTTGTCGAAAACCTTTCGCGACAAGCCGTGCCTTATATACGGTAACATTACCATCCGCGTCCGTTTTATTCTTGAAGATCCATTTGCACTCAACGGCCTTTCGGTCACTAGGAGGGCCCACCAAAGTCCATACTTGGTTTTCGCTCATGGATCCCAATTTGGATTTCATGGCTTCTAGCCATTTCTCAGAGTCTGGGCTCATCATCGCTTCCTCATAATTCATAGGTTCACTGTCTTCTACCAACAAGACAGTCAAGACAGGGTTGCCGTACCACTAAGGAGGGGCACGCGACCTTGTCGACCTGCGACGTTCAGTAGCAGCATCGTCCGAAGCTTCATGATCCTTGTCATTAGCTTCCTCTATCGTTGGTGCAGGCGGCACTAGAACAATTTCAGGTGCTGCGCTACTCTCCAATTCAAGAGAAGGTTCAATAACCTCGTCTAGCTCTACTTTCCTCCCACTCACTTCTTTCGAGAGAAACTCCTTCTCAAGAAAGGAACCGTTCTTTGCGACAAACACTTTGCCTTCGGTTCTGTGATAGAAGGTATACCCAATAGTTTCCTTAGGGTATCCTATGAAGACGCATTTCTCCACTTTGGGTTCGAGCTTGTCCGGCATCAACTTCTTGACGTAAGCTTCGCATCCCCAAACTTTAAGAAACGACAACTTAGGTTTAGCACCAAACCACAGTTCATACGGTGTCGTCTCAACGGACTTAGATGGTGCCCTATTTAAAGTGAATGCAGCGGTTTCTAATGCATAACCCCAAAATGATAACGGCAAATCAGTAAGAGACATCATCGATCGGACCATATCTAATAGGGTTCAGTTCCGGCGTTCAGACACACCATTGCGCTGTGGTGTTCGGGTGGCGTGAGTTTCGAAACGATTCCGCTTGCTTTAAGATGCATGAGAAAATCATAACTCAAATATTCACCTCCACAATCGGATCGTAGAAACTTAGTCTTTCTGTTACGATGGTTCTCCACTTCATTCTGAAATTCCTTGAACTTTTCAAATGTTTCAGATTTATGTTTCATTAAATAGATATACCCATATCTACTTAAGTCATCGGTAAAAGTGAGAAAATAGCGATATCCATCGCGCGTCGAAACACTCATCGGTCTGCATACATCGGTATGTATGATTTCCAACAAGTCCGTTGCTCGCTCCATCATACCGGAGAACGGGGTTTTGATCATCTTGCCCATGAGGCATGGTTCGCATGTGTCAAATGATTCAAAATCAAGAGACTCCAAAAGTCCATCAGAATGGAGTTTCTTCATGCGCTCTACACCAATATGACCTAGACGACAGTGCCACAAATAAGTAGTATTATCACTATATACTTTGCATCTCTTAGCCTCAATGTTATGGATGTGTGTTTCATCCCTTTCGAGATTTAGAAGAAATAAACCATTCACAATAGGTGCATGACCATAAAAGATGTTACTCATATAAATAGAACAACCATTATTCTCCGATTTAAATGAATAACCGTCTTGCAATAAACAAGATCCAGAAATAATGTTCATGCTCAATGCTGGCACATAATAACATTTATTGAGGTTTAAAACTAATCCCGAAGGTAAAACTAAGGAGAGCGTGCCGACGGCCATCACATCAACTCTTGATCCATTGCCAACACGCATCGTCACCTCATCCCTCGCAAGCCGCCGTCTATTCCGTAGCTCCTGTTTCGATTTACAAATATTAGCAACTGAACCAGTATCAAATACCCAGGCACTACAACGAGGGCTAGTAAGGAAAACATCAATAACATGTATATCAAATATACCTTTGATGGTGCCAGCCTTCTTGTCCGCTAAGTACTTCGGACAGTTGCGCTTCCAGTGACCCTTGTCCTTGCAATAGAAGCACTCAGTGTCCGGCTTAGGACCAGACCTGACCTTCTTCTCTGCAGGGGCAACGCGCTTGCCGCCGCCTTTCTTGAAGGGCTTCTTTGCACCCTTACCTTTCTTGAAGGTGGGGGGATTGTTGACCATCAACACATGATTATCCTTTTTGATGTCCACCTCCGCAGCCTTCAGCTTTGCGAAGAGCTCGGTGATCGTATCAGTGGAACCAATCTGATTGTGAGTTACTACAAAACTTTTGTAGCTGGGAGGGAGTGATTGCAGAACCCTGTCAATCTTGAGCTCCTCTGGAATCTTGCAGTCCAGTTGCTCAAGGCGTTGAGTGTAGCCCGACATCTTAATGGCGTGCTCACTAACGGAACTCCCTTCCTCCATCTTGCAGTTAAAGAACTTCTCAGAGATCTCATATCTCTTAGAACGTGCTTGAGTCTGAAACATGGTTTTCAGCTCCTCGAGAATATCAAAGGGCACGGGATAGTCTTCAAAACGATTTTGAAGGTCCGATTCCATAGCAAACAACATGGTGCTCTTAATCACACCATAATCATCTTTGCGTGACTGATAGACAGCTTTCTCATCAGTCGGCGCAGTAGCAGCAGGGGCGTCACCTAACGCATTCTCAAGGACATAGTCCTTTTGACCGCCAGAGAGAATGATTCTCAGATTGCAGAACCAGTTGGTGAAGTTAGACCCATTGTTTTTAAGCTTTTCCTTCTCAGCAAAAACGTTGAAGTTGAAGTTGGACTTAGCCATTTGATCTACAATATTTGCAAGTACAAATTAGACTATGTTCATGATAACTAGTTCAACTTTTAATCAAATTACTAGATGAACTCCCACTAAATTCAACATCCCTCAAGTTGTTTAGTGAACACGATCCAAATTCACCACACCTAATCCGATCTTCACGAGAAGAGATGTGGATTCAATGGTGGACAACGAAGTGTCGATCATATCATTCATATGACTCATGCTTAACCTTTCGGTTCATGTGTTCCGAGGCCATGTCTGTACATGCTAGGCTCGTCAAGTTAGACCCAAGTATTTCTGCGTGTGCAAAACTGGCTTGCACCCGTTGTATGTGAGCGTAGAGTCTATAGCACCCGATCATTACGTGATGCTTGGATACGACGAACTTTTGCAACGGTGCATACTTGGGGAGAACACAATTTTTATCTTGATCTTTAAGTGAGGAATCAACTTATAATGCTACCGTCACGATCTAAGCATAATAAGATACATAAAAGGATAAACATCACATGCATATAACTTTATGTGACATGGTATAGCCAATCTTCGCGCAATGATCTCCATCTTGTGCATGCCGGCATGATCTCCATCACTCCACCATGATTGCCTCCACCACGAATAGCAACTACAGCTATTGCTAACTACTTAGCGATAAAGTGAAACTATTACATGGCGTATAAGAAGTTGACACACAGGTCATACACAATTATAAAGACAACCATATGGCTCCTGTCGGTTGTGTACTCATCGACATGCAAGTCGTGAAACATTACAAAACATGATCATCGCATACATTATACACATCACATCTTGGGCCATACCATATCACAGAAAACAGTCCCTGCAAAAACAAGTTAGACGCCTCTACTTTGTTGTTGCATGTTTTACGTGGCTTATGGGAGTAGATGCTAAGAACGATTCTTACCTACGGAAATCCACAACGGTGATATTATGGTTGCCAAACTCCGGTGTAAATCCCATGACAACTATATTGAGAGAAACTGGCATCCACCAGCCGCATGTGTGGAACAAGCCACACGTCAAGTGCGGAGCCGGTCTCGCGAACGACGTCGCGTAAGGTTGGCCTGGACCGCTTCAATCTCACTATCCCGCGTCATAAGAAGAACACAAACAAGAGGCTTGCAACAGAAAACATCAACGCCCGCAACAACCATGTTGCGTTCTACTCGTGAAACGCATCTACGCATAGATCTAGCTCTGACACCACTGAAGAGTTTCGCGGCATAGTAAATCAAAGTTTTCTACGGATGCGAACAGAGGGAAGCCAAGATCTAATCTAGGAGATGCAAACAACGAGAGAGATTGGATTAGATCTTCATACCCTTGAATATTCGCACAGCGGAACGTTCATCGGAACGTGGGTGATGTAGTTGTACTCGCTTCTCCTCCTCGCGATCCGATCCGATCTAGCGCCACAAGTGGCGATGCCTCCGTGAGATGCACACGTGCAACACCTCGACGTCTCCTCCTTCCCTGGTCCAGCAAGTATGGTGGAGAGATGGGTTGGATCTACAATGCGACGGCGCGGTGCAATTGGTGGAGAGTTTCTGCAGCAGGGCTTCGCCTACACACAGTCGGGAGGGAGAGAGAGAGGAGGGCAGCAGGGCGGCTAGGGTTGAGCAGGAGGTGTGTGGGGGTGGTGCGCCCCAGCCCTCTATATATAGAGGGGTGGGCGCCAGCCCTAACCCCTCCCCCAAGCCCAAAACCGGCGGCCAAAGGAGGAGGAGTGGGGGGCAAGGAAACCCCCCTTCTAGAAGCTCCAATTAGGGTTTATCCCTTCTTGGCCGGCTGGGCCCTATGGGGCCTTGTGCCCCTGGCCCAATGCGGCCAGGGCACTCCCTCATAGGCCCATGCCCCCTCCCGGAAGGTGGGGCCACGTTGGTCCCCTTCCGGAAGGTTCTAGAAGCTTCCGGTACAATACCGATTAACCCGGAACAATTCCGAACTCCAAAAACTGCACTGCCTTATATGAATCTTATTCTCCGGACCATTCCGGAACCTCTCGTGATGTCACGGATCCCATCCGAGACTCCGAACAAAAACTCATAAACCAATTATCCAATCTATCCTAGCGTCGAGACACGTTAAGTGTGTGACCCTTCGGGTTCGAGAATATGCAGACATGATCTTCTATCAATAATCAACAGCGGGGTCTGGAAACCCATATTGACTCCCACACATTCATCGATGATCATATCGGATGAACCACGATGCCAGGATTCAATCAATCCCATATATATATTCCCTTCGTCTCGCGATATTTTACTTGCCCGAGATTTGGTCGTCGGTACCGTCATACCTAGTTCAATCTCGTTCACAGCAAGTACTTTACTCGTTCCGTAATCCGATATCACTTTGTGATTAACTCCTTAACCACATGCTTGCAAGCGGTGTTGATATCGATTACCGAGTGGGCCTGAAGTATATCTCTCCGACTTGGGAGGGACAAATCCCATCTCGATACATACAACCCAACAGATACTTTTCGATCACCTGAGAGACACCTTTATGATCACCCTCTCATAGGATGACGTTTGATGACCTCAAAGCTTTCTTCCGATACCAGGGAGTTGTATTATCTCATGGTCTAAGGAATACAATATTTGACATAAGAAAAGCTTCGCAAAGATGAACACGATGACACGATCTAATTGCTTCGCTTAGTTTGGGTATGTCCATCATATCATTCTCCCAATGATATGATCTCATTATTAATTGACAACTCATGTCCATGGTTAGGAAACCTTAACCATCATTAATCAATGAGCTAGTCCATAGAGGCGTACTAGGGACACGGTGTTGTTCACAAACCACACAAGTATTAAAGTTTCCGCTTAATACAATTCTAGCATGGAATATAAACATTATCATGAACAAGAATTATAATAATAACTTCTTTATTATTGCCTCTAGGGCATAATTCCAACACATGTTTGTTTGCTTCCATCTTTATTTATTTGCCTTTAGTCTTTTCCACGCCATCAAAGTATTTTCTGGCACTATTGCTGGGACAACTTCAATATTTTCCTCCCCGTCAGAAGCTCTTTTCTGGCACCGTTACCACTTGTATTTCACTATCTCTTCGCCTAAGTAGTGCACCTATACATCTGACAAGTGTATTGGGTGTGTTGGGGACATAAGAGACTTCTTGTATCTTGATTGCAGGGTTGCTTGAGAGGGATACCTTTGACCACTTCCTCGTTGAGTTCGGTAAACCTTGGGCAATCCACTTAAGGAAAACTTGCTGATATTCTACAAACCTCTGCACTTGGAGGCCCAACAACTGTCTACAAGAATATAATTGAGTAGACATCAAGCTTTTTTCTGGCGTCGTTGCCAGGGAGGTAAGGTAAAAGGTACTCACATCCTCCGGTGTGAGTGCTTGAAGTTATTTCCTTTAGATTCTGCAATTTTGTCTTTTTGTTTCTTGTTTTCACTAGTTAGGCTTAATGGTAAATTACAAAAAAAATAGAGAGCTTTTTAGTATTTTTCCTAAGTTAGAACAGGATTGGTTTGAAAAGAAAAATAAAAAACCTATGTAACTTTCTTTGCATGCTAATAGCTATGTTATTAGTATGAATTTTTTGAACCCCATTGTTACTAATGCTATGGAAACGTATAAGCTAGGGGAAGCTAGTTTTTATGAAAGAGATCTTTTTAGTTCCTAGCTTTAGGGAAGAAAATTTGCTCTTATGATACTTTATCCCCCATATGTGGTAATTCTAATGATACTTGTGATATTTTAAATCCACATACTGAAAGTGTCCCTTTTAAAATACCTATTGAAATTGTTGAACGTGTTATGAATAACTGCTATTTTGGAGATGGAACTGTCCATCCTAGTGATCATTTACTCTTTATACATGAATTATGCGAGTTGTTCAAGTGTGCATGTATTTGAATGGACCAAGTTAAGAGGAAGCTATTCCCTTTCTCACTTAGGGACAAAGCAAGGGATTGTATGAGCTACTAGATGATCCTCATCATTTGGAGTGGAAGGAACTTGAATCTCTCTTTTACTCTAAATTTTATCCTCCTCATGAAATTCATAAACATAGGAGTTATATTTATAATTTTCATCCTCATGATGGAGAAAGTATTGCCCAAGCATGGAGAAGATTGAAGTCACTAATGCTCAAATGTCCCATTCATGAGCTCCCCACTAATATTATTATCAATAATTTTTATGCAAGGCTTTCAGGACATTACAAGGACTATCTAGATACATGTTTAGATGGATCCTTCACAAGTAAGGAGGTCAAATCTAAGTGGGATATTCTTAAAACAATTCAAAGCAATGCCGAATATTGGGATAACGACAAAGGTAAAGAACCAGGTATAAACTATGAGTATGATTGCATTAAGTCTTTTGCTGAAACTGCTGATTTTCAAGAGCTTAGTGCTAAATATGGTCTTGATCCTCAAATTCTTGTTAAAATTTGTGGAGCCTTTGCTTCCCATATTAATGCTCCTAAAGAAAATTGGTACATGTATAATGAACCTTTTAAAGACACTTGCATGAAAAATGAAACTATTATTAATGATTGCAATAAAAATGCTCAAACTTCTGAAAGTACTATTTCTTATAAGCATGTTAATTTTTCTGGTATACATAGACCTTGTGAGAAGAATCAAATCGAAGAAGAATATTGTATCACCCACTGGAATGAAAAAACTAGAATGTGGTATAAGGATCTAGATGATCTTGGTAAAAAATTTTGTGCCCTCAATCCTTTTATTTGTGAACTCTGCTGTAAATCGGGTCATTTCAATTTTCAATGCTCATGCCATACTAATAACCTTTATAATCCAATGAGTACTATAAGTTTGTATTGTGATAACGCGATCACTGATAATCAACATGATGAACTTACATTGTTTTTCGGGTGTGAAGAGTTATCAAGAAAACTTCTTTGATAGACATGCGTGCTTTTAGTATGAATAGCGTCATGCATGGGTGTCATCTTTATTGTGTTGATAATTTCCACGCAAATACTTACATACAAAATCTTATAAAAGATGATATTTTACCAAAATATGATAGGACTGATATGAGTTTTGTTCTTATTAATGAAAAGGAGGAATCCTCCAAAGTTTCTTCTATTGTCTCTAACAATAAACTAGTGTATGTGGAGAAGATTCCTTTTAAGCCTCTCCCTCCTAAAGAGGAGAAGAAGAAAAAGAGGAGGAGTAAAAGGAGAGAGTAAACGGTATCTTCCCCTAAGCATGTTGCTCCTTGATACGTCGGAAACGTATCTATAATTTTTGATGCTCCATGCTTGTTTAGTATCTACTTTGCTTTGATTTGTCTACACTTTGAGGTGTTTTTATATATTTTCTGGAACTAACCTATTAACAAGTTGCCACAGTGTCAGTTGCCTGTTTTCTTTTGTTTTTGGTTCAAGAAAAGCAGAAAATCAATATTCTCGGAATTGTACGGGACAAAAGCCAAAGTCAACATTTTACCGTTAGGGAAACGAATCCAGAAGACGATACGGAGACGCAAACCAGGGCAGCTAAATCCCACTAGGTGCGGGTGGGCCCTGCCCTGCGCCTGGGCAGGGTGTGGCCCCCCTGGCTGCCTCCCGGCCTCGCCTCTTCGCCTATAAGAAGCCCCGATGCAGAAACCCTAAGTACTCGATCAAAACTCCACGAAACCTTCTGTAGACGCTGCCACCGTCGTCCCTAGATCGGGGGGATCTGAAATTCTTCCCGGCACCCTGCCGGAGGGGAGATCATACCGGAGGCCTTCTCTTCGGTATGATGCATGAGTAGTTCCACCTTGGACTATGGGTCCATGTAGTATCTAGATGGTTGTATCTCCTCCTTGTGCTTTCATGTATAGATCTTGTGAGCTCCGTTCATGATCAAGACCAAATCTATTTGTAATCATGCATGTTGTGTTTGCGGGGATCCGATGGACATTGAGATTACTATGTCAGATTAATTAATGGTTTTGTCTTTATGGTTCTATCATGTCTGTGTTGTTTGTGATCTTGCATGCTATCCGTTGTTAGTAGCTATCTTGGCCAAGTAGTTGCTAGTGACTCCAAGAGGGGGTATTTATGCTCGATAGTGGGTTCATGCCTCTAGTTTCCAAGGGAAGTGACAGAAATCTCTTCGGTTGTAGATGTGATGTTGCTACTAGGGAGAAAACAACGGTCTCTTGTTCATGGACCAAGTGGATTGTTTACCTTACACACTTTGCTTAAAGCAGTTGTTTGTTGCTTGCAACTTAATACCGGAGGAGGTTCGGATGATAACCTAAAGGTGGACTTCTAGTCATAGATGCAGTTGGATGGCGGTCTATGTATCTTGTTGTATTGCCCAATCGGATCTCATATGATCTTTGTGACTAGTAATTGCATTGTTATGCCTTGCTCAGTTCCTGTCAATTGCCCTGCTGTAATTTGTTTACCCTTCATGCCATGTTGTTTATCTAAGGAGAGCACCTCTAGTGAACTATGGACCCCGGTCCAATCTTTACCATCAATACATCTTCCACGGTTACTTGTTTACTTGTTGCAAACCATTACCTTCCACACCATATGTTTAATCCTTTGTTACAGCAAACCGGTGAGCTTGACAACCTCACTGTTTCTTTGGGGCAAAGTCTTGAGTTTGTGTTGTGCAGGTCTGCGCGTTGCTTGCTAAGGGAAAAATTGTTCGATAACCTTGGTTTCTTAATAAGGGAAAACTTGTTGTTGTGCTGCTTCACACCTTGCTCTTGGGGTTCCCAACGAAACGCTCCTACATTAACCTAGCGCCATCAACAACTTTTCTAGCACCGTTGCCGGGGAGGCTAAGGATGTCTTCACAAGGGGAGTCATTCACTTACTTTCTCTTTACTTTGTTTTCAGTTTGCTTAGTTTCTTTTGCTTGGTTTTGTTTGCCTCTTTCAAAAACTCAAAAAAAATAGTCTAGTTTGGTTTGCTTCCTTTATTAAAAAACACAAAGAAATAGTTCCTGCTCTAGTTGCTGGTCTGTCATTGCCTTGCTTGGTCATGCTTTCTATCAATGGATGGTTTCTTTGAAACTAGTTCTTATTGGCAAGGTGGATTCACGGAAGAACAAAAGTATTATTATAAGGAACACCGTTTTTCACAAAAAGGGAAACACTTATGGGAATAAATTGATAAGTTGAATACTATTGCTAGAGACATGTGCTCTATTTATAATGTTACTTATTGCTTTGATAAAGCTTGCTGCAGGAGGTATAAACACCTACCCTTTCAATGTGAGTATAATGATAATGTTACCATGTCCTCTTATGTTAAAGGAAATTATGACTTTTATGATGTGGAACAAATTGAAGAATTTATTGCCTTCAAGGGTGCATTTGAACTTGCAAGTTTGCTTGAGAATACTGAGGATGCACCTTATGAAGATGAGGTTTATGAGATACTTAAATTTTGCTTTGATAAATACAGGGAACAAAATGGCTATATTCTTGAATATTTTAATAGGCGTTTCCCACAAATGGAAGAGACTAATGCCTTGCAGGAGCCTATGGAAGAAGAAATTGTTGAAACTGGAATCTCGTTAGATGAAAAAGAGGGGGGGGGAGTGATGAACAAAAGGAGGAAGAATGGATCTGCCCATGCCTACCTTATAATGAGAGTAACTCTTTATCCCTTACAATATTTGATTGTCCCCCATGCTTACCAAAATAGTATGAATGTTATGTTCCTGTGGATCCTTTTGAAATATCTACTTTGGATAAAACCCGTGGAGGTTTTAATCCCACTGTTTTTGAGCTTGATAGAAATTATGAGTTTGTAGATCATGAAAAGCATGCCTTATGTGATATCTATATTGTTGAGTTTATTCATGAGGTTACTTAAAATTATTATGAGAGAGGAAAATATGGTTGTATAAGTTTTCATGGTACTAAAACACCTCTCTATGTGCTGAAAGTTTTGAAGTTGCTCTTGTTTCATCTCCCTATGCCTGTCACTTTGTTCTTTGTGATTTTTTTTGCATACAAGATTCCTATGCATAGGAAGTGGGTTAGACTTAAATGTATTTTTATTTTGCTTCTTGATGCTCTCTTTGACTTCAATTCATAATTCTTATGTGAGCATCTTCTCAAGCTATCAAGCCTAACTTAAAGGCGTTAAAGAAAAGTACTTGTTGGGAGATAACCCAAGAGTTTACTTGAGTCTTGGAAGTTATTAATTCAGTAATGACCTCTCCTTATCCTTTTTGTTTGATTTTTGTGCCAAGAATTACCTCTAATGAGAGGGAAGTAAGATTTGGGGAGTTGTTGTCCCGAAACAGATTTCTGTCCTCCACCAAAATAATTCGTGAGGAGTCTCTGTAACTCGGATTGAGCTGAAAATTCACGAATAAATCCCCCAGTATGTTAAATAACTTTAGTTACTTCAACACTTTTTGATTTGAGCAACATAAGATGTTCGAAAAAATCGGTTTCTATCTGCTATTCTGTTTTGACAGATTTCTGTCGTTATTTGCATTTGCTTCTTATTGATTCCTTTTTGAGTTCTCTTTAGGTGAATTGAGCTTTTTGAAGGAGTTGCTATTTTTAGTGAAAATTCTTGTTGTTCCAAAGCTTTGCCATAGGTCTAATATCTTTTGAATACACTAATGTTTCTAATGAAGATTGTGTGAAGTTTTGTATGAAGGGAAAATTTTAGGTGTAGAGAGAGAATGATGCAATGAGATGAAGAATGGACAAAATCTCAAGCTTGGGTATGCCAACCCAGTGTCACCCCAATAAATATCCAAGAGGTACAAGCGTCAAAGCTTGGGGATGCCCAAGGCATCCCCTTCTTCATCAATAAAAAGCTCAGGTATGTCTAGACACTTCGTTTTTATTGTTTCATACACTGTTGTGTTTTTCCTGGAGTGTCTTAGTTTTCGTTTACTTTGCTTAGGTTGTTTAGTTTGCTTGAATAAAGTATTTTGGACCCCCTTTCTTGCTGTGTTGTTGCAAATAAGTTACTTGGTGTTGGAAAGAAGTAGTAAGTTTTTGCTTGTAAGTGTAAGAGGAGCTTGCATTGACTGTGACTTAGACTTTAGCATGATATGCTAGGTGTTGTTTTCACCTTATGCTTAGTGATTATTGATGTAGCATGTCTTGTTCCAAACAATTGGGATTGCTTAGCGTGCCTTGAAGAAATTATGCGTTGTTTTAGCATGCAAAAGCATAGTATTGTGGTATTCTCCTTTGATGCTTTGCTTGGGTTGACTTGGCACATGCTCACACCATGTTATGACTATGACCAAGTTACCATAGCCTCTATGATCATTTAGTCCTTGACTTGTAGTACCACTCTATGCTTTGATTAGTAATGTTTTGTTGCTCTACATGATTATGGCCATTATTGCTCTCTTAGTTGGTTGCTCCCAGTGTTTTGCTAGCCTCCACTTGTATGAGTAAGCTCTACTCATGCTTCCAACTCCCAAGAAACCAAGTTATTCCAAAGTGTCCACTATAAACTCCTATGCATGGTGTGTTACACCATTCCAAGTATATTCTTGTTTCCAGCTATCTTCCAATTAAAAACTATTTTGTTATGTGAAAACTTAGTGATTAAAGCCCTCACAAACTTGATGCCATACTTTATATTCTTTGCCCCTTATAAACTCTAACCATTGTGTCTTCTATGTTGTAAATGCTTGCACTTATACGTTGGAATTAGCAGAGTCGTGCTGTCGCGGGGAACATTTTCAACATTGCACCTGTACTTTGTACTCAGTTGATATCATGCTCTTTTGTCTATGGATGTCACCGGTGTGAAATAAAGAGGGAACTTGTAAGTCCATGGAGTTTGTATTTTGTGTTAGAGAGACGCCTGGGCCACTAGCCTAAGCCATGCCTAATCATGGTGGAAACTTGCAGCATCACCATAGTGAGCTATCTATGAAGCATCCTCAATAAAAAGCTATGCATATGGTAAATAAAAAGATCGCTGAGATGCTCATTGTCTGCTTGCCTTGTCATTTTGGTTATGGGATAGCTCCTGTACCATGTGAAAGGGGTACCCCGTTGGCGGTTCTCTATGATATGAAAATACTTACAATGACAACAACTTACAGGTGACTGAAGTTGAGTAGCATGAGGTGTGGCCCTCGTATTCAAGGGACTTGAGATTGCCAACTTATACTTTGTCAAGCATATACTCCATCTTTGTTCACTTTAACCTTAATCCCTTCAAGATGCTTATGGTAGGGGCAATGAGGGCTAAAATCTAACAAGTACCATAATTTTGAAACTTGAAATCTCTGCTTCGTTTATGAAAGGCCCTTCTTCCACCATTATTTGAGTCTCCACCTTCTACTTTTAGGCACCATTAAGAGAGCATAGTTGTCATTCTGTGTGCAATGTTCCAAAACTTATTGATTGATGCATATTGTGATATTACTTGTTCTTGTGCTACTTGTTTCTAGTCACCCTTGTGAACTTTGAAGGTGTCCTATGCATCTATTTGCTACTATATGAGGGACAAGCTGAATGCCATTGTGCCATGTTTTCTGTATGTGAAACAAACAAATGTTTTTCAATGCATGTTATTCGTGATCTTTGTTTGTAGTCTGTCATGTTGCATGCATAGTTACTATGTCCTATTGTTAGAACTCCATTTTTCAAGCACATGTTTAGAGTTCTTTGATCCCAGCTTTCAATGCTTGCAAATGGTTTGATCTTGGTTTTGACGGTGTATGTCACCTCAAAATTTATTCTTTTATCACTTACATACTCGAGGACGAGCAAGAGTTAATCTTGGGGATGCTTGATACGTCGAAAACGTATCTATAATTTTTGATGCTCCATGCTTGTTTAGTATCTACTTTGCTTTGCTTTGTCTACACTTTGAGGTGTTTTATATCTTTTCTGAAACTAACCTATTAACAAGTTGCCACCGTGCTAGTTGCCTGTTCTCTTCTGTTTTTGGTTCCAGAAAGGCAGAAAATCTATATTCTCGAAATTGGACGGGACAAAATCCAAAGTCAATATTTTACCGTGAGGGACACGAATCCAGAAGACGAGACGGGGACGCAAACTAGGGCGGCCAAACCCCCTAGGCACGGGTGGGCCCTGCCCCGCGCCTGGGTAGGGTGTGGCCCCCCTGGCCGCCTCCCAGCCTCGCCTCTTTGCCTATAAGAAGCCCCCGATGCAGAAACCCTAAGTACCCGATCAAAACTCCATGAAACCTTCTGTAGCCGCCGCCACCGTCATCCCTAGATCAGGGGGATCTGAAGTTCTTCCTGGCACCCTGCCGGATGGGAGATCATCCTGGAGGCCTTCTCTTCGGTATGATGCATGAGTAGTTCCACCTTGGACTATGGGTCCATGTAGTAGCTAGATGGTTGTATCTCCTCCTTGTGCTTTCATGTATAGATCTTGTGAGCTCCGTTCATGATCAAGATCTAATCTATTTGTAATCATGCATGTTGTGTTTGCGGGGATCCGATGGACATTGAGATTACTATGTCAGATTGATTAATGGTTTTGTTTTTATGATTCTATCATGTCTGTGTTGTTTGTGATCTTGCATACTCTCCGTTGTTAGTAGCTATCTTGGCCAAGTATTTGCTAGTGACTCCAAGAGGGGGTATTTATGCTCGATAGTGGGTTCATGCCTCAAGTTTCCAAGGGAAGTGACATAAATCTCTTCGGTTGTAGATATGCTCTTGCTACTAGGGAGAAAAAAAGGTATCTTGTTCATGGAACAAGTGGATTGTTTACCTTACACACTTTGCTTAAAGCACTTGTCTGTTGCTTGTCCTGGACTTCTAGTCATAGATGCAGTTGGATGGCGGTCTATCTATATTGTTGTATTGCCCAATCGAATATCATAGGATCTTTTGTCTGGTATTGCATTGTTATGCCTTGCTCAGTTCCTCTCAATTGCCCTGTTGTAATTTGTTTACCCTTCATGCCATGTTGTTTATCTAAGGAGAGCACCTCTAGTAAACTATGGACCCCGATCCAATCTTTACCATTGATACATCTTCCATTGTTACTTGTTTACTTGCTACAAAGCATTACCTTCCACACCATACATTTAATCCTTTGTTACAGCAAACCGGTGAGCTTGACAACCTCACTGATGCGTTGGGGCAAAGTCTTGGGTTTATGTTGTGCAAGTCTTCGCGTTGCTTGCAACACCTGTGTGACGTTTCCTTCCTCCTACTGGTTCGATAACCTTGGTTTCTTACTGAGGGAAACTTGTTGATGTGCTGCTTCACACCTTGCTCTTGGGGTTCCCAACGAAACGCTCCTACATCAACCTAGCGCCATCACTCCTATCATAGTTTTTCCTGATGAGTCTGAACTAGATGATGTTCCTATGCATGTTACCTATAGTAGTGATCATGATTGGGAAAAGCACACTACTTTTGATATTGAAAATCTCTTTGGTACCAATTCTGAAAATGATGATATTAATAATTGTTGTTCTATTAGTGTTATCCATGTTCCTTCTAATGATGATATGTTTACAAATGAACACACTTGGAAAGATAGCTATTCTATTACTTATGATGATCTTAAACCTCCAATATATGATGATTGCAATGATGAATATGATATTTTTAGTCCATCTACTATTGAGGAGAAAATAAATTGTGATTACAATATGCCTCCTATATTTGATGATTATGGTTATGAGAATAGTAATGATAGCTATTTTGTTGAATTTGCTCCAACTATGATTAATAAGGATGACTATGCTTATGTGGAGAGTAATAATTATTATATGTATGTGGCTCATGATAAGAATGTTTTATGTGATAGTTATATTGTTAATTTTATTCATGTTTCTACTCAAAGTTATTATGAGAGAGGGAAACATGGTTTTATGCATCTCAATAATATTAAGTTTTCCCTCTTTATGTTGAAAATCTTGAAGTTGCACTTGTTTGGCTTTCCTATGCTTGTTGCTTTGTGCTTTCATGACTTGTTTCTTTACAAGATTTTTATGCATAGGAAGTGGGTTAGACTTAAATGTGTTTTGAATTTGCTTCTTGATGCTCTCTTTTGCTTCAAGTCATATTTCTTACGTGAGCATCTTCTCAAATTATCAAGCCTAACTTAAAGGCGTTAAAGAAAAATACTTCTTGGGAGATAACCCAATAGTTTTATTGAGTCTTAGAAGTTATTACTTCTGTAATAACCTCTCCTTATCCTTTTTATTTTCTTTTGTGCCAATAATAACCTGTAGTGAGAGGGAAGTAAGATTTGGGGAAGTTGTTGTCCCGAAAAAGATTTTTGTTCTCAACCATAAAAATTCGTGTAAAATCTTTGTAAGTCGTATTGAGCTGATATTTTGTAAATAAATCCACCAGTATGTTATCTAACTTTCGTTAGTTCAATAATTTTTTATTTAAGCAACAGAAGGTCTTCAAAAAAATCATTCTCTACCTACTGGTTTGTTTTGACAGATTTCTGCCATTATTTGCATTTGCTTCTTATTGATTCCTTGTTGGGTTCTTTTTGGGAAATTGAGATTTTTGAGGGAATTGCTACATTAGCTTGTGTTTTTAATGAAAGTTTTGCTTTTCTAAAACCAAAACCCAAGGGACTATTATCTTTTGAATACACTAATGTTGCTAATGAAGATTGTGTGAAGTTTTGTATGAAGGAAAATTTCCAGGTGTAGAAAAAGAATGATGTAATGAGATGAACAATGGACAAAAGCTCAAGCTTGGGGATGCCCAAGGCACCCCCTTCTCCGCCAATAAAAATCTCAGGTCTTTCTAGACACTTCGTTTTTATTGTTTCATGCACAGTTGTGTTGTTCTTGGAGCGTCTTAGTTTTCATTTTTAGTTTTATTTTGCTTGGTTTGCTTGTTGCAGTAAGTTGGTTGGATCCCAACACACTTATTTTGGAGAGAGACACATTCTGTTTTCATTGCCTAGAACACTCTAGTTTTCACTCTTATTGTCTTGTGAGTGTTCTCTTTTGCTAGCACTGTGTTTAGCCTTATTTTTCTTGTGCTTTTAGCTTAGAACTTTTTAGTTCTTCTTTGTGAATTTGTGGGACAAGCTCACTGATCTTTATTGATTATTATCTTTGTGAGTTGTTTCAAATAAGTCGATTGGTGTTGGAAAAGAGTAGAAAGTTTCATGCTTATAGTGGTACAAAAGGGGGCTTGTTTTGACTGTGGCTTAGACTTTATCATGTCATGCTAGATGTTGTTTTGACCTTATGCTTAGCGATTATTGTTGTAGCATAACTTGTTCCAAACAATTAGGATTGCTTAATGTGCCTTAAAAGAATCATGCGTTGTTTTAGCATACAAAATCATAGTTTTTTGGTATTCTCCTTTGATGCCTTGTTTGGGTTGACTTGGCACATGCTCACACCATGTTATGACTATTAACAAGTCACCATAGCCTCTATGATCATTTAGTCCTTGACTTGTAGTACCACTTTATGCTTTGATTAGTACTGTTTTGTCGCTCTGCATGATTATTGTGGCATCCCGCAAAAACCACTACTAGAAAATCGCGTTGTTTTTGTGCATTGCATCGTCATCATCATGAACTGTTTGCATAAAACTATGTTCGCAAGCCCGTTTTGTTTTTTAAAACGCCCCTCTTTATTCAAACATCAAAACCGGGTCCCCGGAATATTTTGTTTTGACCGCTATCGGTTTGCATACGGCCCGTTTAAAACAAATAAAAATTATAATTATTTTTAGCGGGGGCAGTCGAACGGGCCGTTTCGACCCGAACGACCACCCCCAGGATTTTTATCGGTCCAACCACCAGTCCCACCCATTTCCTAAACCTACCAAACTACCTACCCACACCCACCCCTCCACCTCACCCCACCCTATGGCATGCTGCCACCTCGCCCCTCTCCCTTTCCCCAACCACTCAACTCCTGCCACATCAGCCCCCCCTCTCTCCACCTATGTTAAAACCACCCCATACTCACCCACCAACCCCCACCGCCTGGACCCTCTCCCCCGGACCCACCAGCCCCGGCCCACCTCTCAGGCCCCAACCACCCCCGAACCGATCCCCCACCTCCCCATACACGCAACACCACACACGCCTCATGCCCACTCACCCCTCAGCACGCACACACGCACGCTGCCGGCCCCACCACGACCCCCTTCGTCCTCGTGCCTCCCAGCGGCCGCAACCGCCTCTGCTCCTCCTCCCCTTCCCTTCCAGGCGCGCCTCGCCGGCAGCCGCGGCTCCGCCCTCCACCTCGCGAGACCGCGCCGCCCGCGCCGCCACGAACCCTCCTCCTCTCTTCGCCCTCCCGCCCCGCGGCCCAAATCTCCGCTCGCGCGCGCAGGCGCCGCCGCCTCCTGCGCCCCCGTCCGCGCTCCGCCCCCGACGGCCCCTCGCCGCCGGACCCCCCCCTCGCCGGCACCCCTCATCCCCTCCGCATCCGACGGGCCCCGCTCTCTCCTCCCCGCAGCTCCCCGTCGGCCACCCTCGAGCGAGCCGCGTTTTTCCCCTCTGGTGCTCGCCGGTGGCCGCCTCCCTCCGCATCCGACGGCCGCGTCCGCCGTCGCCGTGCTACTCCCGCGCCGCCTCTCTCCGCCGCGGCCCCGCCCGGAGCCGACGCGCTCAACCGCCAACCGTCCGGCCCTGCACGCCCCCGAGCCCGTCCCCGTCGCCCCGGCCACCGCGAGCCCGGCCCCGACCTCCACCGCCCCCGTCCCTTCGGTCGGCCGCCCGCGTTGCCGCCTCGCCGGAGCACGGCCCGGCCCAACCCGACCGCGACGCCACTGGAACCCCGAGCCCGGCCGTGCTCCTGCTCGCCCGCTGTCGCGTCGCGTCGCCCTCCCCGTCGCCTCGTCCCCGCCACGGTCAGGCCCGCCACCGCGTCGTCTGTCCGCCGACGTCCCCTAGTCGGCCACCGCAGGGCCGCCACCGTCGGGCTCCTTCAGCCGTCATCTGCAACCGTCGCTGGCAGGCGAGCCTCTGCAGGCCCCTTTGATGGTTTCCTCGGCCACGTCACCACCTTGGCGCCTTGCCACTGCACGCGGCGTGTGCGTCCTCGGTCGTTCTCGGTGTCAACCTTCGGATCAAGTCCAGCGTATGCCTAGGGGGCTCTGCCTGTTGCTGCACCTCTCCAGAGTCGAAGACCGCAGACCCCAAGTTAATCTTGACAAGACCGGCCGAGAACGCCTAATCGACAAGATCTACCTCACGGAGCGGCGAACCCCGACGCCCCGGACCCCGAAGACCCGTTCCGGGGGCGAAGTCCGGACCCGATGACCGCCAAGAACGCCACCGGTTCAACAAGCACTCCGTCCTGGATACCAAGTGCTGCAATCCGAACGTCAAGACTGATGCAAGGGCGCGGACCCGACAAGACCCTCGCAACCGCAAGCTCGACCCCGTGGAATCGACAAGATCTGCATACGACAAGAACGACACCGACCCGGAAGCATTCGATGCGCCCCAACACCAAAACCAAGACTGGCTTCCCGGATGCATCAAGATCTACCACAGTTATCCGAGAACGATCCCGTTTCCGTCGAACCTTGAACCCCGAGACCGGACCCCGAAGGCCCCGGATGTACCAAGATCTACCCCCGATCCGAAGATCTACCCCGTCATCTGAGAACGTTCCGTCGAACCCCGAACCCCAGATCCGAACCCTGAGACCGACCCCGAACCCCGGAATCCCAAGCTCGTCGAACCCTAATGTGTGAACCTTCTCCCGAGCCCCTATTTTATAAATGCTATATATATAACTTGTTGCATTAAAACATTCATCTCGCATGCATATTTGTGTGGTTTGGGGGCCTTATGCCGATTCACCTAATAATTAGACATGGGGCCCATATGCGGGCAAATCTAGCCTTATATTGGCCTCATTTAAATTTGTGTAGCGAACCCGGTGCTATCTTCTACCATGTTAAACAACATTAAAATTGCGGGGGTTCTAAATAACTTGAACCGTTTAATTAATTGTCGGGGCCCCGGTTCCGCTTAATATGACCTAATTGCACCGCACCTTGCCATGTCATACATCATACATGCATCATGCCGATCTTCTGTCGTAATCTTAAATATGGCATCCGGTGTTTCTTCTAGTGTTTTGCTTCTTCGCGGATAAGGCCGTTGAGTTGATGTGAGCTTCGTCCCAATCTTCGGTTGAACCTTCGACAATGTTTTCAGGCGAGCATCTCCCCTTTCTACCTATCTTACTTTCATAGTATTTATTCCCTCCTGTTGGTCTATTGCTATCTGTGTTGCGATGCTCTAGTTTCGTACCCGTGATATCCCTTGCAGCCCTATATTTGCCATGGCCACCTCCTATTACCTGTTGTTTGGTAGATAGCTGGACTTGCGCGTCGTAGTCGCTTGCTCAAGTGCTGTTGCGTGTCGTCAAGTGCCACAGTTGTTGAAGTATTGCCGCATGTTGATGTTGGAGATGATCATAGTTTTACTTATTGTTCACTTTAATTTCTGTTTAACAACTAAAATTGAAATAAGCAGAGGCATCGGTGGGTGATAGAAAATATTTGGTTTCCGAACGCCCACTTGTGTCCCGTAGGACCCCGAGTACTTGATACCTGTTCCTTGATTTATCGCGCTATCCACATATGGGGAGTATGGGCCCCCCTTAGCCAGAGCTTGATTCCGTCTTATTTCTTGGGGCCACAAACTAGTCTGGGGTTTTATTTACTATCCTGTACCTATGCCATGCTTTACTGCTTTATTTACGATTGTGCGACAGATAGCACCTGTACTGTTTAGGATCGGGACACGTTTTCGCGGTGTCAACAAGCCCCGTTTGGGGTTCCCAGTCGCTCACAGCCGTCCACCCAAACCTCGGGTCCGTCTCGGAGCTAGCTTACTTTGTTGCGGGTGTACTCCAAGGGGTGGCCCCCTGAAATATTTCTGAATCTTGTGATTGCTCTGTCGTGAAGACCTCGTTGGGTTTTGATTTGGTTTTTCCGAGGTTGATCGTGTGTGTGTTGCTATTTGTGCACCCCGGCCGGGTTAAAACTTTCTGAAAGCCGTGTCCGCGGTTATGGACGACTTGGAGCACAGTATCTCGACCATAGACAAGCATAACTAAAGTTTATTGCTATAAATTTGACTTTATAATGACTAGTAATCAGCTTCACTACAATGGAATGGCTAAATAATACTGCCCACAATTGCTTGTTTGGAGTGTCGCTTGCGACCATTGTACTTGACTAGTAATTATCGCAACTACAACGGAATGGCTGAATAACAGTACCAACAACTGCTAGGTTTTGGGTCATCTCATGTTATTGTATCTGATTAGTAAGTGTTGCAACTATAACAGAATGACTAACTAAAAGTGGCCACTGCTTATTTTATCAGGATGATTATCTATACTTGACTAGTAATTGCTGCAACGATAACTGAATAGATAAAACTGCCAACTGTGTGAGTTCCTCGGTTGACTTCCTCGATGGTCTCGAGGGGGAAACGCCAGGATGGGTTTGTTTGGTGATAGTATCAGCTTGGTTCCGAGTGGGACTTCCTTACCCCTCTCTGATTGCCGCCAGTTGTATCGAGTCTCTATAGGTTGTTTAGTGCATGCTGCCGCTGCCGCTTCAGTCCACCATACCTATGTAGGCGAGGACCGCCGAATTCTAGCCTCGCCGTGTACTGGCCTCAGTACTGACGCTCCTTCTTTTTCCTTTGCCCTTTGTCGGCACCCCTTTTGTTTAAGCAGGTTTTGAGATCGACGTCGTTAGCAGGGTTACCCTTCCGGCTTGGCCTGGGCAGGGTTATGGACGCCATTGGTTATTCTTCAGGGCTCTTAGCCCCATTTGCATCTTCTCCGTAGTCGGACGCTCTACCATTTTCGAGGTGATTTGGATCTTTGTATATTATATCTGTATTCTTGACTCTTTGAGTCGCTGTTATATATATCTGTTCTGTGGGTTCCATCGAGGACTGTTGTGTAATGTTATTACTTCGTTTTCCACCCGCACGAAAGTGCCTGGTGGGCACCTTTGAATCGTTTCTATGCGGGTTTGGCGAATTTTGCTCAAACTTGCATAGGTTCGATTCTGAGGGTGTTACAATTATGGCCATTATTGCTCTCTTAGTTGATCGCTCCCAGTCTTTTGCTAGCCTCCACTTGTATGAGTAAGCTCTACTCATGCATCCAACTCCCAAGAAACCAAGTTAGTCCAAAGTGTCCACTATAAATTCCTATGCATGGTGTGTTACACCATTCCAAGTATATTCTTGTTTTATCTATCTTCCAAATTAAACTTGTTATGTGAAAGTTAGTGATTAAAGCTCTCACAAACTTGATGGCACACTTTATTTTCTTCCCCATAATAAACTTGAACCATTGTATCATCTATGTTGTATATGCTTACACTTATACGTTGGGAATTAGCAGAACCATGTTGTCATGGGGAACACTTTCACCATTGCACCTGTACATTGTACCTAGTTGATATCATGATCTTTTGTTTGCGTATGTCGTTGGTATGAAATAAAAGGGGAGCTTGTAAGTCCATGGAGTTATGTATGTGTGTTAGAGAAACTCCTGGGCCGCTAGCCTAAGCCATGCCTAATTATGGTGGAAACTTGCAGCATCACCATAGTGAGCAATCTATGAAGCATCCTTCTTATAAAAAAATAGATAGAGATTGAGAAAAAGAAAAAAAGAGATGAGAAAAGAGGAAAGAGAGGAAAAAAAGCACATTTTCCCATGGTAAATAAGAAGATTGCTGATATGCTTATTGTCTGCTTGCCTTGTCATTTTGGTTATGGGATAGCTCCTGTACCTTGTGCAAGGGGTACCCCGTTGGCGGTTCTCTATGATACACATGTACTTACTATGACAAGAACTTACAGGTGACTAAAGTTGAGTATCATGCGGTGCGGCCCTTGTATTCAAGGGACATGAGATTGCCAACTTATACTTTGTCAATCATATACTCCATAGTTTGTTCACTTTAACCTTAATCACTTCAAGATGCTTATGATAGGGGCAGTGAGAGATGAAAGCTAACAGGTACCATAATTTTTGGAAGCTCTTTTTGAGACTTGAAATCCATGCTTCCCTTTATGAAGGGACTTTCTTCCACTATTATATTGAGTCTCCACCTTCTACCTTTAGGCACCAGTTTAGAGAGCATAGTTTCCATTCTTAGTTCTATGTGCATTGTCCCAAAACTTATTGATTGATTCATATTGTTGATATTACTTGTTCTTGAACTATTTGTATCTAGTCACTCTTATGAACTTTGAATGGGCCTTATGCATTTATATTTTGCTACTCCACGAGGGACAAGCTGAATGCCACTATGCTATGTTTTCTATATGTGAAACAAACAAACATTTTTCAATGCATGTTATTCATGATCTTTGTTTGTAAACTTTCATGTTGCATGCATAGTTACTTTGTCTTACTATTAGAACTCCATCTTTCATGCTCATGTTTAGAGTTCTTTGATCCTAGCTTTCATTGCTTGCAAATGGTTTGATCTTGACTGTGATGGTGCATGTCACCTCAAAAATTATTCTTTTTATCACTTACCTACTCGAGGACGAGCAGGAGTTAAGCTTGCGGATGCTTGATACGTCGTAAACATATCTATAATTTTTTGATGTTCCATGCTTGTTTAAGTATCCACTTTGCTTTGCTTTGTCTATATTTTGAGGTGTTTTTATATGTTTTCTAGTACTAACCTATTAACAAGATGCCATAGTGCCAGTTGACGAGGTTTAATCTCGTCAATGCCCATTGTCATGAGCTTGGGTTTTGGAGAAGATGGGGGTGCTGGAGATCGCGGAATGGTTAACAGACAAGCAACCAGGGAACAAAACAACACGAAAAGAATGATTTTAGTGTGTAGGGATTGTTGATGCGTGTGCCTGAATCTCCTGACGGATCCGGGTTAGTTAACTGTCTTAGGACAAAACAACACGATCTTCTTCAGATTCGAGTCCCTCGACTCGAACCCGGAACAAATGCTGGCGTAATTCGACTCAGACTATTGAGGTCTTACAGGAGTCGAATCCCAGTAGTTTTCGAATGATGTACCCAACGCTTCCGTCGGGATTTTCATCACGCATGTTGGCACGGATTTTCACTAGCAAAGCGCAGTCGGGTGCGTTACCAGGCTATCAGATGGTGTCTGTAGGTCTTATCTTTGCGTCGCAGACACATCGTCCAAAATTTTATCACTGCGGAGGTGTTTTGGGTGGCCAAGGAGGATGTTACTCACTTAGCGTTGGTTGGGGCAAAGTTGCCAAAACGTTTTTGCATACTGATTCGAAGGATCTCAGTCGAGGAATTCATAGGGTGCGCGACCAGCGCTCCCTATGGGAGTAGCCCCCGAGTGTCATAGACTCGAGCAGAGACTTTTAGTTCAGCCATTGTTTGCTTCAGGTCCATAGGACACGATTTTTTCGGATGCTTGAATCAATCCTCCCTATGGGAGTAGCCCCCGAGTCCGTAGTGGAGTCATAAACTCGACGTAGGACTCGAAGAATAGATCATTGGCATAGTACCTTATTCATGCTTCGGGTGCGCGGCCAGCGCTCCTGATAGGAGTAGCCCCCCGAGTAGTTGCTCGAATCATAGATTCGAGTGAGTACTTTAGCTGTTTAGCCGAAGATTTGTAACCGTTGCTAGTGTGGTTTTGATGACGTCAGTGCTAACGATCGGGACCTCAATCGTCTGCGGCGCCAGAGGTGACGTGACTGGACGAACGTGGGTCCCACTTTTTGACTTGGAGTTGACTGTTCATGCGCGACATGGCGAGAAGTACGGCGTCTCCTCGGTTTCCCGTGCATGGTGGACGGCGTGCGAGCGACGGTTCACTTCTGTGTTGACACGTGGACGGTTGTATCTGGTTCCGGCGTTAGGGCTTCCAGATGAACGGTCCCTGTTCATCGTCTTCGTCCTTATAACTGTGGGGAATAATTATGGTTTGTTTTCACCGTAGCCACTTGCTTTCTACTGCTTCCATTTTCTTGAGCTTTTCTCGCCGCGCGTTGGAAATTCTCCGATCATTCCCTTCCTCTTTCTCGCACTCGCACCGCCACCGTCGTCGTGCCACAATGGGGAAATCGAAGAAGGCCTCCACCGTAGCGGGCACCAGTGCTGCTGCCAGCGGCAAGAAAGGCACTGCCGCCGCTCGTGCGATGGTGGGTGGCGACGCAAGGAGACGCGCGAGGGTGACCTGCGTAAGCTTCGTGAAGCGGGCTTAATCCCGCAGGACAAGGAGGCCGTCAAGATCCCCGGCGACGAGGTAATTCCCCGTCCACCCGCAGGGTTTCGGGTCATGTTCGTTGCCTTTGTTCTTCGGGGTATCTCGCTCCCAGTCCACGATTTTCTCTGTGGACTGTTGTTCTTCTATGGTATCCAACTCCACCATCTCTCGCCCAATTATCTTCTCCACATCGCCTGCTTCATCACTTTTTGCGAGTGCTGGCTCAGTATCGAGCCGCACTTTGGCCTCTTTCAGAAGCTCTATTCCGTGAAGAGGCAGTCCGGCTCTGACGAAGTTTATCCGATCGGCGGCTGCATCATTTCCCTTCGATCCACTTTTCTTTTCTTTTCTTTTTCTATGTCTGAGTCCGTCCAGTACTGGCGGAGGAAGTGGTTTTATATCCGCGACTCCACAGTGGACAGGCAAAACTTCGGCCTTGCCCCTTTCGACTCCACCCAGGAGATCTTGAAGAAGAGATCCTGGAAAAATCATATCCTGGAGGGCGAGGTGGAGGAGATAGAGGAGCTCTACCGTCGGGTGGAGGACCTCTAGGTGGTTCCAAAGAAGGAGGTGAATGGTGTGGATATCATCCGCACCTTCCTCAAATGTCGGGTGTAGCCACTTTAGGCTAGGGCGCATCCGATGTTCCTTTATTCTGGCCGCCATGACCCAACGAGAGTTGCGGCTGAGGAGCTCTCCAAGGGGGACCTCGACAAAGTTTTTCGGCCGTTGCTTAAGTTCAAGACCGACGAGGACATCCAGGGGAAATCGCGGACCCCCCGTTCAGTGCTTCTCGACCAGTTCCGCAGGTGTAGATCTGCGACGTGCGTGTAGTGCTTTTTTGAGTGCGTTTCCTTGTAATTTTATGTTCTGGAAGTTTGTCTTCATTGTGCAAGAGTTCAAGGTACCTAGCACGGTGCCTTCGCTACCCGAACGGTTTCCGGATGCGCCGGACAACGAAGTCGTGGACTCCGAGTCCGAGCTTCCGCTGGCGCATTTGCCTACTGAGGAGGCTCCCGAGGCGAGCGAGGGGCAGACCCGAAAGCGGGCACAGAGCTCAAGCGAATCTTTGGATGCTTCGACTCTACCAACGCCTAGGGACCCGCCATTCCTTGTCTGCCACAGTGGAGGTGACATCGCTTCTTCCTCTCCCATTCATGTCGTTCCTGTGCGGGCTGTAGCGTCGCTGCCACCGGCGAAGAGGAAGAAGGAAGAGAAGAAAGGCAAGAGGGCCCTGCCTATTTTTGTCTTGAGCGACATGGACTCGTAAGTGCCTTCGGATGCCTTTTGCTACTTTTCTTGTCTTCTTGTATTTTGACTGGTGTTTTCCTTTGCAGCCACTCCTCTAAGGGCTCTTTTAGCGATGCCACTCAGGAGGCAGTAGGGGAGTCGAAGATGACGCCTCCTCCCTCTCAGATGGTGGCCACCTCTGGGGGCGCTGCTCTGAACCCCTCTCCGCGGGAGGCTCAAGTGATCGTCTCCCAGAAGACTGCACCGGGACCGTCGGAGTCTCCATCTGAGCATGTAAGTGTTTTATCTCTTGCTGTGGGGGGAGCCCTCAAGCCATATTTTCGTATGATCTGCTGATCTTTGCTTCCTTTTTGTGTGTCTCGGGGGGAGCCCCCGAGCGTTTTTCATGTGTTTGATGTCTTGCTCGTTTCTTGGGCGCAGCCCCCGAGCCCTTTTCCTGATAATTTATTTCTTCTTGCAGCCCTTTGTGCAAGGTGCAAACCTGCTGGTGAAGCAGCACCTGGCGTTGGAGGCCAGCCTGCGGCAGCTTCAAGGTACATGCTTAACTAATCCTCTACTTTTTCGTCTGCTTGCTAGCTTGTTGAGCTCATGTATGTTCTTGTTGCTTTTGCAGATGAGAATAATACTGCCCTCCGCGAGCTTGATGCTCTCAAAAAGAGCCTTGGGCGAGTGGAGAAGAAGACCGAGGATGCCGTTGGGGCGAGGGAGTTGGCTGATGCCGAGGATGCCGAGGATGCCTCAAACAGGAGTTGGCTGATGCCACAACGGGCAAGGAGCGCCTGCAATAGTAAGCCACAGATCGCGAGGAGCAGCTCGCCACCGCTGCGGCTGCGCGCGAGAAGGAGGTGGCCAAAAAACTAATGGCTGCTGCCAAGGCTGTCTCTGGTAAGTATTTTTGCCTCTCTTTGGTTTTTTTGGCTGCCGCGTCCCTGTGCCTTTATTCGATTCTTATTGTACCTTTCCGTTTCTCTAGATGCCGCAGGCATTGAGTTCAATCGTAGTGCCCTGGAGCACGGTAGTGCTTTGGATGATGCTGCTGCAGCGGTCGAAGACCGCTCCAGTACCACAGTTGGTGTAACACCCTCAGAATCGGACCTATGCAAGTTTCAGCGATTCCCGCCAAACCCGCATAGAAACGATTCAAAGGTGCCCACCAGGCACTTTCGTGCGGGTGGAAAACGAAGTAATAACATTACGCAACAGTCCTCGATGGGACCCACAGAACAGATATATATAACAGCGACTCCATGAGTCAAGAATACAGATATACAGTACAAAGATCCAAATCACATTGAAAAAGATGGAGCGTCCGACTACGGACAAGATGCAAATGGGGCTAAGAGCCCCGAAGAATAACCAATGGCATCCATAACCCTGCCCAGGCCAAGCCGGAAGGGTAACCCTGCTAACGACGTCGATCTCAAAACCTGCTTAAACAAAAGGGGTGCCGACAAAGGGCAAAGGAAAAAGAGGAGCGTCAGTACTGAGGCCAGTACACGGCGAGACTAGAATTCGGCGGTCCTCGCCTACATAGGTATGGTGGACTGAAGCGGCAGCGGCGGCATGCACTATACACCCTATAGAGACTCGATACAACTGGCGGCAATCAGAGAGGGGTAAGGAAGACCTATTCGGATCCAACCTGATACTATCATCAAACAAACCCATCCTGGCGTTTCCCCCTCGACACCGATCGAGGAAGTCAGCCGAGGAACTCACACAGTTGGCATTTTTATTTATTCGGTTATTGTTGCGGCAATTACTAGTCAGGTGTAGGTAATCGTCCTGATAAAATAAACAGTGGGCCGTTTTCGTTAACCATTCCGTTATAGTGGCATCACTTACTAGTCAGATACAATTGACATGAGATAACCCAAAAACCCAGCAGTTGTTGGTACTTTTGTTTAGCCATTCCGTTGTAGTTGCAATACTTACTAGTCAGATACAATTGTCGCAAGCGACAAACCAACAAGCAATTGTTGGCAGTTTTATTTAGCCATTCCGTTGTAGTTGAAGCTGATTACTAATCATATCAGATACAAGTCAATTTATAACAGTAAACTTTAGTTATAGTTGTCTATGATCGAGATACTGTGCTCCAAGTCGTCCATAACCGCGGACACGGCTTTCAGAAAGTTTTAACCCGGACGGGGTGCACAAATAGCAACACACACACGATCAACCTCGGAAAAACCAAATCAAAACCCAACGAGGTCTTCACGACAGAGCAATCACAAGATTCAGAAATATTTCAGGGGGGCACCCTTAAAGTAGACCCGCAACGAAGTTAGCTGACTTCGAGACGGCCTTAAGGTTTGTGGGGCCGGCTGTAAACGACTGGGAACCCGAAAGTGTGGCTGGGCTTGTCGATACCGCGAAAACGGGTCACAATTCCTAAACAGTACAGGTGCTATCTGTCGCACAATTTAAATACAAAAGTAGCATGGCATAAGTACAGGATCGTAAATAAAACCTCAAACTAGTTTGTGGCCCCAAGAAATAAGACGGAATCAAGCTCTGGCTAAGGGGGGCCCATACTCCCCATATGTGGATAGCGCGATAAATCAAGGAACAGGTATCAAGTACTCGGGGTCCTACGGGACACAAGTGGGCGT
This sequence comes from Avena atlantica, assembly GCA_910589765.1. Classification (NCBI taxonomy): domain Eukaryota; kingdom Viridiplantae; phylum Streptophyta; class Magnoliopsida; order Poales; family Poaceae; genus Avena; species Avena atlantica. The sequence goes on along the minus strand of OU342734.1, from coordinate 415,985,326 downwards.
TCGGAAACCAAATATTATCTATCACCCACCGATGCCTCTGCTTATTCCAATTTTAGTTGTTAAACAGAAATTAAAGTGAACGATAAGTAAAACCATGATCATCTCTAGCATCAAACAGGCGGCAATTCTCCAACAACTGTGGCACTTGACAACACGCAACAGCACCTGAGCAAGCGACTACGGCGCGCAAGTCCAACTATCTACCAAACATCAGGCAATAGGATGTGTCCAAGGCAATATAAGGCTGCAGGGGATATCACAGGTACGGAAACTAAAGCATCGCAACACAGATAGCAATAGATCAACAGGAGGGAATAAAGACCATAAAAGTAAGATAGGTAGAAAGGGGGAGATGCTCGCCTGAAAACATTGCCGACGGTTCAATCGAAGATCGGGGCGAAGCTCACATCAACTCAACGGCCTTATCCGCGAAGAAGCAAAACACTAGAAGAACACCGGATGCAATATTTAATACTACGGCAAAAGATCGACATGATGCATGTATGATGTATGGCATGGCAAAGATGCGATGCAAGTAGGTCAGTTTTAAGCGGAACCGGGGGTCCCGACATTTAATTAAATGGTTCAAGTTGTTTAGATACCCCGCAATTTATATGTTGTTTAACAAGGCAAAAGATAGCACCGGTTCGCTACACAGATTTAGATGAGGCCAATATGAGACTAGATTTGCCCGCACATGGGCCCCATATGTAATTATGAGGTGAATCGGCATAAGGCCCCCAACCCACATGACAAGCATGCATGCAAGAATGACAAGTTAATATGCAACAGGTTGTTATTATATTATAAAATAGGGTTTTCGGGAAGGGGTTCACACATTAGGGTCTCGACGAACTTGGGGTTCCGGGGTTCGGGGTCGGTCTCAGGGTTCAGGGTTTGACGGGTTCGTTCTCGGACTCCGGAGGTAGGTATTGTCGCACGAGCGTCAAAGCTTCCGGGGAGGAGAACTTGTCGTCCGGGGTGAAGCACTCGGCGTTCCTTGTCTTGTCGAAGGACTTGTTGCTCTACGGCGAAGAACTTAGCGTCATCGGGGTCTGAGAAGGAGATCTTGGCGCGGCACCGGGTACGGGATCGGCCTTCGGGTTCGGGGTCTCGGCGTCCGTGACGAAGATCAAGGCATCCGTGAGGGAGAACATGGCATGTCGAGTGTTTGATCTTGGCGTTAGCCGAACTTGGCATCGTGGCGGTTCCTTCTTGTGACGTCGGTAGGTCTTGAGCGCGACATGGGTCGTCGGGACCGTGCTCGTCACATGGCACATGCTGTGGCTGATCTTGCCGATGTAGTCCCGTTAGGCGCCCACGAGCACCTTGGTGGTACTTGCATCTACGGAAGAACTTGGCCTTGTAGAACTCTTGTCGAACACGCTGCAGGCGAACACGGGACGAGCGCGGCTGACCCAGACGGCGGCCAACGATGACAACACGGCGAGGAGGCGGCCTCGACGGGGCGTCAGGTACTCGTGCGGGGTCGCTGGGCGCGAGCGAAGGAGGCCGTCTTGGCGTCGAGGCAGCGCGTGACTGGGAGCGGTGGCGGGCCGAACGCGGCGTGGAGGGGGCGGCGCTGCATCGAGCACGCAGGCGACGGCGTGGTCGGCGTCCCGAGAGGCGGTCGGGGAAAGCTCGCAGAGGCTGGGGTCGGGCCGGCGCAGAGACGCGGCGCAACAGGGAGCGGAGGTCGCGCAGCTGCAGCGAGGAGAGGCGGCAGACGAGGAGGGTGACGGCGAGGTGGGCCCGCGCGGCGGCGCGGCTTACGGGGACGGTCGGGCGACGCTGGTGGAGGCCGAGGCCGGGGAGGTTGGCGGGCGGCGGGCGCGCTCGGGTCGGGGTCGGCGAGCGCGGTGAGGAAGGTGGTCATGGCGGCGGGCGGGGCATGGCGGTGCTCGAGCGGAGGTGGGGCGTGCTCGGCCGCGGCCGGGCAAGGTCGGCGGCGCGGCCAGGGTGGTGAGGTCGGCGGGCGGTGGCGTGCGGTGCTGGGGTGTGTGTGGCCAGGGAGAGAGAGGGGGAGGAAGAGAGAGAGGGAGAGAGGATGCGGACCAGGGGTGGGGTCAGCCTGTAGGTGAGAGAGGGTAGGAGGGGACTGGGTGAAAAGAGAGAGAGGGGTGGGAAAAGAGGTGGATTGCTGAGGTGGCAGAGTGGGTAGGAAAAAGGGGAGAGGGTGAGGTGGCAGCCAGAGATTGGTGGGTAGGTTTGGTTTGGGTAGGAATAGGAATTAGAGGGGCTGTTTTAGTTTTTGTGTTTGTTTGGTTCTGTTTAATTTAAAACAAGGCCACTTTGCAAATAGTTTTTAGGGAAAATAAAACATCCGATACACTCGGGGTTTTGCCTTTAAAATAAAAGGGGGTGTTTGTACAAACAGAACTAGGCTTTTCGAAAATAATGCAGACAAACAATGCAAGATGATGGCGATGCAATGCACAAAAACAACGCGATTTTCTAGTAGTGGTTTTGCGGGATGCCACAATTCGACACCACTAACAAGGGATCTCGCCCTCGAGATCCGCCTCATGGTACCGGAAGGAAGGGCGGCGGTCTGATCCTTCGCGCTTCGTGTAGATCCTCGCGACACCACTAACAAGAGGTCGTTGTCCGTGATTGACGAGAGAACACTCCGGGAACAAAAAGGTCGAAGGTAGAGGTATCACAATTAAAGCCACCCCTAACTTCCGTGGACGGAGTAAAACTGCTGGATCCACTGATTCGACGTACAAGAGCGAATGATAAGAGTAGTGGTATGGTAGCTACTCCATCCCGCACTCAAACCATTACTTTGCACACGAATAAGCGGATTATGCAACCAACCCTCGGAATTAGACTGAAGATCTCGACAATCGAGGTTCGGAAACAAAGGAGTGATGCAGACTCTGCATCGGAGCTGGCGTAGATGATGTCGTCGTGTCGGAAAACACCGGAAGGCACAAACAAGGAACAAAGAATGGTATCACAGTAGACGGATTCATCAGGCAGCTTGAACACCGGACGGCAGAACACCGTTAACAGAGGAGGAAGCGAAACACTGAAGGTACGACGGAAAACCCAACCACGAGAAATCCTGGACTCGAAGAGAGAGAAGAGAGTGGATTCAAAACACGCAGAGATAAGAGGAGAATAGCAGAGGGGTAAGGAATAAAATCAGACCTAACCAGAACTATCCAAACGATTTTGCAAAAATAGTTTTAACACTCTACTTCGGCCGTTAGCTAGGTTATCCTACAGGCTGGACTTGTGGGGTATCGCAACTGCTGAGCTCTGATACCACTCTGTAACACCCTCATAATCGGACCTATGCAAGTTTCAGCGATTCCCACCAAACCCGCATAGAAACGATTCAAAGGTGCCCACCAGGCACTTTCGTGCGGGTGGAAAACAAAGTAATAAAATTACGCAACAGTCCTCGATGGGACCCACAGAACAGATATATATAACAGTGACTCCATGAGTCAAGAATACAGATATACAGTACAAAGATCCAAATCACCTTGAAAATATGGAGCGTCCGACTACGGACAAGATGCAAATGGGGCTAAGAGCCCTGAAGAATAACCAATGGCATCCATAACCCTGCCCAGGCCAAGCCGGAAGGGTAACCCTGCTAACGACGTCGATCTCAAAACCTGCTTAAACAAAAGGGGTGCCGACAAAGGGCAAAGGAAAAAGAGGAGCGTCAGTACTGAGGCCAGTACACGGCGAGACTAGAATTCGGCGGTCCTCGCCTACATAGGTATGGTGGACTGAAGCGGCAGCGGCGGCATGCACTATACACCCTATAGAGACTCGATACAACTGGCGGTAATCAGAGAGGGGTAAGGAAGACCTATTCGGATCCAACCTAATACTATCATCAAACAAACCCATCCTGGTGTTTCCCCCTCGACACCGATCGAGGAAGTCAGCCGAGGAACTCACACAGTTGGCATTTTTATTTATTCGGTTATTGTTGCGGCAATTACTAGTCAGGTGTAGGTAATCGTCCTGATAAAATAAACAGTGGGCCGTTTTCGTTAACCATTCCGTTATAGTGGCATCACTTACTAGTCAGATACAATTGACATGAGATAACCCAAAAACCCAGCAGTTGTTGGTACTTTTGTTTAGCCATTCCGTTGTAGTTGCAATACTTACTAGTCAGATACAATTGTCGCAAGCGACAAACCAACAAGCAATTGTTGGCAGTTTTATTTAGCCATTCCGTTGTACTTGAAGCTGATTACTAATCATATCAGATACAAGTCAATTTATAACAGTAAACTTTAGTTATAGTTGTCTATGATCGAGATACTGTGCTCCAAGTCGTCCATAACCGCGGACACGGCTTTCAGAAAGTTTTAACCCGGCCGGGGTGCACAAATAGCAACACACACACGATCAACCTCGGAAAAAACCAAATCAAAACCCAACGAGGTCTTCACGACAGAGCAATCACAAGATTCAGAAATATTTCAGGGGTCCACCCCTTAAAGTAGACCCGCAACGAAGTTAGCTGACTTCGAGACGGCCTTAAGGTTTGTGGGGCCGGCTGTAAACGACTGGGAACCCGAAAGTGTGACTGGGCTTGTCGATACCGCGAAAACGGGTCACAATTCCTAAACAGTACAGGTGCTATCTGTCGCACAATTTAAATACAAAAGTAGCATGGCATAAGTACAGGATCGTAAATAAAACCTCAAACTAGTTTGTG